>BTPG01000005.1:16988858-17131358 GCA_036245525.1 Semisulcospira habei
ACGAAACAAATATTTTTCTGCAACCACCATTAGGTTGCAAATAGTTATTATCATAATAGTGTTCAATCATTCTTTTGCATCCTTAGATTATGTGCTGTCAACTTCCTTTTGTGGTTGTTCGTTCCTCTGTACAACATACTTCGAAAACTTAGACTGTGGGATTGCTGCCCAGGACGTGCTGGAGTCCAGGGCAATGATCGAGCGGACAACCTCGCTGGCAAGACAGAACTCACACAGGGCCTACAGATGGGCAGATCAGACGTGGTGACTAGGAAACCTGAGGAAAGCATTTCAAGGAACAGAGCCAAGGGCACCACACAGTCGATCGCCTCCGGAGCAGAGGTGTGGAAAAAGGCAGCGGGCGCTGGTCGGGCAGACCTGAAAGTGCATATTAAGCCAGACCAAGAGTGGCGCGAAATGAACCACACACATACACACACACACACACACACACACACACACACACACACACACACACACACACACACACACACACACACACACACACACACACATACACACACACACACACACACACACACACACACACACACACACACACACACACACAAACTCTGGGAAGACTTCTGATGGCTAGGAAAGGCCTATACGAGCTCCGTCCCAGCCATCAGAACTGAACTGAACCGTTCTTCTTTACTACTCTCCGATGATACACTCTCGAATTTCGTTCGTTTTAAGAACATTTGTCTCAAATGGATTATAGGGGCAAACCGCTTGAATACCATAGCAGCACGCTTTCGCTCTTGATTCAAGTTTCAACAAGATTGCACACTTTTACCCACCTGGAGACTGTTGGAATTTTTTGGTGAGGAATATTACGCACCATTTATATCCAGAAATTTCTTTTTGAAGCGGCAATGTTAGGACGTGTGGCTGTCGCTGTTTATGGCGTCCGGGCGGTGATTTCTGCATGAATCACCACGATACTGAAAAAGTGCTACCAACAGACAAAGGATTAGGATGAGTTTCCATGGGTTAAATCGGGCGTGTTAACCCCTTCGTTGCCGATGGACGCGTATGTTTGTTTTTGCTGTTGTTGTTGTTGTTTTCTGAAATATGTGTTCATTCAACGATCAAAAGCCACAACCATACGACGAACATGGGTACGAATTAGTCTCAGCGAGATTTTATAAATCGTGTTGTAATTCTTTAACTCATTGCGCCCGATGTACTAAATACCCATATTTTGGAGTTATACTCTGAGGACTGTATTACAATTCAGGAGACAGATCGACCATGATAGTTCAAGGGTGGTGGCAGAATAGCTTGGCGCCTATAGGCGCCAAGCTATTCTGCCACCACCCTTGAACTATCATGGTCGAGCCATATGTTGCTGTGGTGTGTCGATGGACAGAATGAGTTCAGCGTGTTTCTTTCATTCTTACAATACAATACAATACAATACAATACAATACAATACAATGCAATACAATACAATACAATGCAATACAATACAATACAATGCAATACAATACAATACAATACAATACAATACAATACAATGCAATGCAGTGCAATACAATACAATACAATACATTACAATGCAATGCAATGCAATGCAATGCAATACAATACAATACAATGCAATGCAATGCAATGCAATGCAATGCAATACCATACCATACCATACAATACAATAATACTTGATTGTCCTCGAGGGGAAATGTTGGCGCAGTGGCCGGTATAACATGCAACATAGAGACGAAGAAGATGTTCACCTCAACCGCAACCCCCCATCCACCCCCCCCCCCCACCCACCCACCCGCCTCCCCCCACCCCTCCTATTCCCTTCTACAGACATACACACGCCTAAGCACTTAAACCCACTTAGTCCTATAATTATACACGGTAAAACAATAGACTTTCTTAGGAATGTCTTTACATTTCATAGGCTTTGTAGTCACATTTATTTTTGTCTTGATTTCAGCTTCGTAAGTTTGTGCCTGGCTAGTCGTGTTTCCAGCAATGGATCAGTCTACGGGTCTACACGTGTCAAAATTTGATTCGCGCTCTTGTCACTAGGTCTTCTACAGCGCCATCTAGAGTAGGCCAGCAACAGGGACCAAACAACAATAAAACGGCATTCTTTGTGCGATAATCTTGACTGTCAGCGAAATCTCCAGCCCAACGCGCAAGAGGTCTTTGGGCCGACGTTGGTCGCTGTTGGCCCGCGCACGGCCGTGCGCGGGCCAATAGCGGCCAACGTCGGCCTGATTGCATTCTGCGCACTGTGAAGAATACCTTCTGACTAGCCATATTGCCGTGGAAAATCGGTCCCTGTCAAACTCTAGATTCGTGCTGTTGTCTGTCAGGTCTGCCGCGGCTCCATCCAGAGCAAGCTAGCAACACTGACCAAACAACAATAAAACGGCATTTGCAGTCAGATAATCGCGACAGTATGACAAATTAATCCTTAAACCCCAGGGTCTTCCTCCTCCTGAGGAATGAAACTGACGTCTCATTTTATATTAAGTCATGCAAGGCGCCCCGCATCGATAGCTGCGGAAGTGTCGTACAGCGTTCCCCAAGGACTTCCTCCCCATGAGGTTTGAAACTGATCTCTCATTTCACATTAACTCATTCAAAGCGCCCCGCATCAATAGGTGCGGAAGTGTCATACAGCGTTTTCGCCGGCAGCTGTATACAACACTTTTACAGCTATTGATAAAGGGCCCATTTAGAAAAAATGAGTTAAAGCATAGTTTGGCATCAATAGCTGCGGAAGTGTCGCAGCTATTGATGCGGTGCGCTTGAAAGAATTAACAGGCAAAGTTTTCAACCATGAACCCTTACGCCTGCATGGGCTCATGAGAATCTACATCGTTTTCATACAGCAATCTGGGGAGGGGGGAGGAGCGATTCATCTAGACCTGATTTTAGTCGTTCGTCTTATCTTCTGCTATGATTCACACGGGAGTAATGTTTTCACAATGCTGATTGCTTCTGCCATCTTAGTATTTAAACCCCCAGTCACACCCTCGGTGTCAGGGACTTCGATATAAGTGGGTCAGCAAGAGGCATAGATCCTCATGAGCCCCCGCAAGCTTGCGGGGGCTCATGTGGAGCTATGTCACTTGTAGAGTGTTGCGGCGTCGGGAAGCGAAACGTTTGTCTGAGTGTATCCTAGCAATTTTGAGCTAAGTAGCTGTGATCTTGGCAATAGCTGTGCAACCGAACCCTAGTCCGCAAAATAAATAGTCGGAGGAGTTCGTATATCTGCGTGCTAACTGTCCTTGTACGTTTCTCAGCCAAATTAACCCCTTTAACTGCCCAGGGAAAAAATGAATAAATGTGTTTAAGCGTCAGTGTCGTCTTAGCGCGGATGCCATAAAATAACGGTTAGATCACGGAAGCCAAGTGGTCCCTGTCTTCTTGTTTACAAGTGGTCCCTGTCTTCTTCTTCCCACGGGCCCCTCCCACCTGAAAGTGGTAGAGATCCGCATGAGCCTCTGCAGGGCAGGGGCTCATGAGAATCTATACCACTTGCTGGCAAAGCTCGCCCTCTTTTAGTTTTGTGCAAGTAGGATTTAGAGTTATCGCAGTTAAATTAGGAGGCTGTGAATTTTCATACGCGTATATAACACTTGGGGGGGGCCCCAAGCAACAACGAGGGGATGGTTCGTAACAGCTCCTTGTCTTGCGCCCCGAGTTACGTTAGTTGTTATATTGTCTGTATATAAGTTATGTTCTCACACTTCGGTTCGCTCTTGTAGGTTCACCCGTAATTTAACGTCTTGGGGCAAGCTGCATGAGTGAGCTTAGTCCTGCGCCAGCCCCTGCTCCGCTATAGAAGAACATCTTGCTTAGTGGCTGGCTTAGGACTAAGCTCACTTATAAAACTAACTCAGGGCCTAAGCTAAATGACAAACTGGGGTTCAAACTTAAAGAGTTATGCTGTAAACACTATACGTTACAGTTCAGAACTTGAGACAGATCAACCATGATAGTTCAAGGATGGTGCCAGAATATAAAGGCGCCTGCAGTACTGCCGCGGATTTCAGAAGATGTATCGGCAGCACGACTATGCTAGTTTAAGGGTGGTATCAGAGCAGCTGGACCGCGCCTACTTGAAGTTAGAAGAACGACCATGATAGGTAGTTGAAGAATGGTGAGAGAACAGCATGGCGCAGGTAGCATTTCAGAAGGTGTGTCAGTGCATCGACCTTGATAGTTCCACTAACACCACCCTCGAACTAGTAGGTGGTAGGTCTAAATTATCACTTGCTGTGGTCTGTCAGAACTAAATAAGTTAAAGGGACGATGCTTTCTACTAAGTGGCAGCTGAATGTACATAACGTGAAAATAAAATGACATGCTCGTGATTTAGAAAAGTGCGAATTGTAAGATTTTGTTGTAATTTACACACGCTATGATTTATCGTAATTATATTTCCCGATTTTCCGTCAACAAAAAAAATCTGCAGATCTCTATGGAAAACAGTGTTTCTTAAAACTAAGTCTGAAAAAAATAAACAGAGTTGAAACCTTACTGCCAAGCCAAAAAAGCCAAACCCTACGCCCTGCCAACCTACCCTCCCCGTCTGTCAGAGTGTTTAAGTTAATCAGGCACCAGTCTTGAGCCATCAAGGATGTCCCTTCTCAAGAAGCTGGCGCTGGAAGGCACAGAAATATATATGTTTCACGTCGACAAAAAGTACTTTGAACGTCAAAAGAGTCTAAGGAACCAACTACCGAAAACACAGGCACGACGCCCAGCGTCTGCAAGACACATATCCTCATGAGCCCACGTAGGAAGCGGGGCTCATGAGAATTTATGTCTCTTGCTCCTTCGAATTACCCTTGCGTTGTTACGTTTACGTAGAGTGCATCGTACGCTTGGCTACCCGGCCGCCGGTTGCTCAAGTAAACTTGTCATTTGCAGCTAGGCGTGAAGCTTGATGCATATCATTGCGCCTGAATGATACCCTGCGCTGAAAACACACCGCGCTAAAATAATGACTTTTTAATCGCCATATTTTTCATATAACTGGCTTAGTATGAAGGCTCGTTACTCGATTCTGACGCTGTACCATTCGCCTTAAGGCAAATACGGATGTAAATAGGGGCCAACGGGCCAGAGGTATAGATCCTCATGGGCCCCCGCCGAAGGCGGGGGCCCATGAGGATCTATGCCTCTTGCAGATGGGTGGTTTTCGCAGGCTGGGTGATGTGCATGCAGTGACAAAAAGCAAGGCAAAAGACAAGAAAATTACAATGCGCGCAAGATTAATAGTACCAAAGTTGAGTTGGCGCATCCCTATACAAGAAACTCAAAAACTTTGTGTTGGGCCCTTCCAGCGGATACAAGCAAATATCTCGGTGCTGGCATACGTAGAGACATAGATCCTCATGACCCTGTGCAGTGGACTGCAGTGTGTGATAAGCCTCACCAAATCACATCACAGCTAGTGATCGCAGATTGTCTTATGAAATCGTCGTCAGCTCAACGTCAAAAACACCAAGCCGTGAAAAAAATATGCATGCAAAGCGGTTTCAGCAAAAGGCATAAATCCTCATGAGCCCCCGCAGCTTGCGGGGGCTCATGAGGATCTATGCCTCTTGCAGCCGTGTGGTGTTCCATTTTTCTCGGTAGTGAAAGGAGTTAAACTGGTTTGGACCAGACTGCTGTTAGCGTATAAAACATCACCTATTCATTGACGGCTTTCGAAATGTACCTCTTGTTTAAAAATGATTCAAAGAAAAGCTGGACTTCCAGAGGAACATTGTGAAACCACTCTGTGACCACGTCTAGCTCTTTCCAATGCAGCGGGTCATTTGCACTGGCTGCATGACTGCATGCTGCACATGGCAACTCGTCACCAGTGCTGACTCCAGAGCCATTATGATTTTGGCGATATGCAGACTGCGAGAGACCTTCTTCAGCTGGATGATGATCATCCAACCTAAGAACTTCTCTCTCTCTCTCTCTCTCTCTCTCTCTCTCTCTCTCTCTCTCTCTCTCTCTCTCTCTCTCTCTCTCTCTCTCTCTCTCTCTCTCTCTCTCGCTCGGTGGGTGGCTTCCCCTTGGACAAGCTAGCAGTACCCGTTTTTAGGTCTCCCAATTTTTTCGAAAAATATCCTGAAAATGCCAGTCGTCGGGCTTCCCAACGCTGTGGAGCTATTGCTAAACACCCTGCTAGCTGACCATTCCATTAAATCGTGCAAAATCGCCGGGGAAGGTGAGGACATGACTTTTGTGCTCAGGCTGTGTACGGCAGCAGAGCAGACCGGGACCGCCATCACTACACGCAAGGGACAGTGGCGACGTAAACCCCCAAGCCAGGTGCGGCGTGACCTGAGGAGGGCCGAGCAACATCGGGCGAGACTGGACAACATCAACACCCAAGCCCAAGGTACACAAGAAACACAGAATGATTGTGACAACAACAACACAGAAACAAAGGCAAGTGACAATGACAAACACTTCAGTTTATTTGTGTCAACACCAGATACTGACCTACATTCCAACACGGTCACAGTGGCAACAGAGGACACATCACGCACCCCACGTGCTGTTCACGATATTGAAAATGACTTAACACAGTGGAATGCTGTTCAGGGAGCGTGTGTTACAGGTGTGTCAAACGTCGAAAACCTCGACAGGACTGTGGACTATTTTGGTTTTTCCACTTCAGCATCTCAACAAGATGATGTGTTTGACATCGAAAAAGAAGGAGAAGCAGCTGGTTACGACGTACACGCTACTAAACTGTATGTGGCGGGAATCACAGGGCGGCTAACACAAAAACTGCTACGAAAACCAACCAGAAACACAAAGTTCAAGAATATTGTGTTTGACAGTGGGCCCTCACAAGCTCAGCAGTTACTGCTGGGAGAGAGTGATGATATTATCATTGTGTATGACTGTCAGCAGCAGATCGTGGTGAACTGGTTTATCAAGCACGCAACAACAACAGAGACAGAACGTTACTATAGGGACAGGTTACGTCAAGGTGGCTCTGTGGACAGACAGACACACCGTGATGACTTCGACATCATGGAGACAGACCTACATCTCCTGCCGACTTTGGTGCGACATCTCCTTGGATAACACTGCACAGTGCCGCTGCGTGACTGTCGGACTACACGTTGAAGCCCGTACACCAGTGACCATTAAATTGACTGAATCAGTCATGATATAATGAACTGTCGTGAATGACGTCGGTTTCCGCGTCGGTTCATTCGATCGTTTTGTTTTGTATTTTTTATTTCTGAACGAAATATTATACCCCCCCCCCCCCCCCCTTTTGTGTATGGGCAAAATGCCTAACGCAATAAAGACATCTGAATCTGAATCTGAATCTCTCTCTCTCTCTCTCTCTCTCTCTCTCTCTCTCTCTCTCTCTCTCTCTCTCTCTCTCTCTCTCTCTCTCTCTCTCTCTCTCTCTCTCTCTCTCTCTCTCTCTCTTTTCATCTAGCCTCCAAATTGTTTTTTCAGTTTTCTAACTTGTTTTTGATAGTACAAAAAATATCATACCTACTTATTTGTTAGATAATTATGTGCGCACGTACGTGTGTATGTGTATGTACAAAAGTGCGCATGTGCACGAGTACATGTATATGTGTGTCTGTGTGCGTGTGTGTATGCGTGTGTGTGACGTTTATTATTAGTTAGTTTTTGTTGTTTGGTTGGTGTTCCTTAAGTAGCTTAGCAAGGACAGATTGTAAGAAAGGCCTGCGCGCCTAATATCTCAATCCTTGGAAAATAAAGTTTCGTTCGTTCGTTCGTTCGTTCGTCTCTCTCTCTCTCTCTCTCTCTCCTCTCTCTCTCTCTCTCTCTCTCCTCTCTCTCTCTCTCTCTCTCTCTCTCTCACTCTCTCTCTCTCTCTCTCTCTCTCTCTCTCTCTCTCTCTCTCTCTCTCTCTCTCTCTCTCTCTCTCTCTCTCTCTCTCTCTCTCTCTCTCTCTCTCTCTCTCTCTCTCTCTCTCTCTCTCTCTCTCTCTCTCTCTCTCTCTCTGTGCACATGCAAGGTTTTAGATCGAAGCTTCCCGAGACTGAGAAATGTCATCTTGTAATCGCAGTGTTATCGTCCGCATACGCTTTTAATGTACCACTTTCGAACACGTGTATTTCATGGCAAAAGTCCAAATGGCGCTGCTGAACTTCTGTTCTGACGAGCAGCAGAACATCATTCAAGAAGGTTGGGTCTGTACTGACTACTTCTCTGGAAAAATTCAATGAAAACATGAACTCCCTTTTCATTACCACAGTGAGTAATGGCACAATCGCCGCAATATAGCAGTGGTTTATCTGCCTAGTGTATCGGGCAAGTTTTTCAAAATGTCCCTTTGAATAATGAATACATGAATACATCTTTATAATGAATACATCTTGCATAAAGCTCGATGCCTTCCCGTAGGTTTCCAAATGCTTGCCCGTTTTTCTCTGCTGAAACTGTTTCAGCGCACAGCTGATTGATCTTTCAGTTTCTCGCACAAAGATACACACTTACTCAAGAAAAAAATCTTCTTGTCCAAAAGCCTTTCATATGCAAACTCTCAACAATCTGGAAATTCAAGCTGAAAATGCCACTCGAACAGTTTGATTTTCTCCCAGGATGTTTGTTATGATCTGTTCTGTACTGGCTGTACAGAGGTTTCAGATGAGTCTCAGCGGTTGATGAATATTTAAAAAAGAATGTATCAATCTCTCTAATATGAATATTAGCCCTGGCAACATTTTGATAAAGTTCAGATATTGAATTAATAGAGTCAGATGATTTTTTTTTTCCAAATGTCCTTCCGGCAGCACACGTGTTCGCAGACGGCGGTGAACAATTTAGTAGACAATATTCCACCTCCTTTGCGAGCTGAGCACAGATGCGCAAAGCGTTTTTGTTTATGAAGACGTATGCTAAAAGCTCACTAAACTGAAGATATAATGTTCCATCCTTGTTAAGCAATGCACTCTGGGCCTTTAGGGACTGCAGGATAATTATTATCACTCCTTAACGTGACAGTGTCTGAAGCGCAATAACTCTTTTTAAGAGTAATATAAACTGGTCAAAACCCACCCACACTTGACTGTCTTCCTCTATAAAAGGTAGCTTTCCAAGACTTTTAAGGTTGTATGGTGAAGCCATGCTCGTGAACGGAGATGAACCTAGACACACATTCAATGGCATTTGATAACATGTCAGGAAACCTGCAACATGTTCCTGACTGGATGAAAGAAGTTAAGGCTTTAATGATAAGATGTAATAACACAGAGGGAATGCGGTTAGGTCCTCATGATTGCAGATTTAAAAACAAAAACAAGAACCCAGGGTTGGTAACTTCAGTTTCCAGATCGAACGCCGGTCCTCAATTATAAAAATCATACACACTAAAAATCGGCGGCGATGAAACTGACTCCCGCGGCACTAAACTCAGTAAACACTGGCCGACCTGTTTTAAATATTAATGTCCTAATGTTGAAACATACTTGGCCGGGATCTTTTGTTCCAGCTAAATCTTTTGCAACATTTATCTACAAATGCATACACAGTAACATGATAATCATACTTTGAATAAAATAACAATTCTTATTTACACAAATAAATATGATGTTTATAAAAATAGGACCACCTGAACCGGCCCTTACCTACATTTTTTCGGCCTTGCCGTGTGTCAAACAATCCAAAGCTCGTCGAAATGAAGGAAAAACTTAATTAATTCCCACGCGCATAATTATGCACAAAGAAACTGTTCGGCATACTCTATGTGAATTCATGAACACACAAGAATTCGTGAACACACGTGTTTTCATGAGAGAAAGTCACGTAAAAAAAAAAAAAAACCGGACTACATAGTCTTAGAACCAGTCCGCAGCGGCATCCTCATACGTAGGATCATAACCAACATCAATGGCCCAACAAGAGACTCAAATTTAATGCAGCCTTGGGGGCTGATGAGGATGTAAGCCTCTTACAGACGGAAGGAGTTTTGAATTGTGCTGCACCGCGAAGATGGGGACCACGCCTGAAGTATCAGTTTACATTTGCTCTAGAGAGAGACGGCAAGAGGGGGCAAGTGTTATCTACCACCGCTGACAGCTGGCATCCTGCCTCCCTAATTGTAAGGATGCACTTTGTTCATTGAGGACTAACTGTATTTTAATAAGGGTTTTCACTTGACACATTTTACAAAGATAATACAGCTAAGAATTAGCGATGTGCAGTCCAGCTTTTCAGCTTATAAAATATTTATTTAACATATTCAGCCCTGACGCACTACAGCAGGAGATGGGTCGACCATGATAATTCAAGGGTAGTGCCAGATTAGCTTGGCGCCTGTCGGCGCCAAGCTAATCTGGCACTGCCCTTGAATTATCATGGTCGATCAATCTCCTCCAACTGGTGCATAGTCATTAGTTGATGCCTCCAAAATTTGACAAATACGGCCGTCGTGCTGAATAAGTTAGTAAATGTCTTCGCTTGACACTTATCACAAAGATAAAACAGATGAAATTAGCCGTGAGCAGACCAGCCAGCTTAGGACGCAGTCGGCCCACCAATCTTTTGCTTGACAGGGAGAGGTGGTCATTGTGAGTTCGTTCGAAGGTGGCGGTTTTACAAGATAAATTACATGGTGACGTTTTTGAGTCGCTGTAATAATTATTATGAACAAGAAAATGGCTTTGGGAGTATCTCGTCTCGCGTCGCTCCCATGAAAAGTCCGGCTGGCATGTATCAATCGCGGAGGGTGTGAAAAAAATATTATCTTGACGAAGATCAGAAGTTAGTGTAGTTATTGTGATAAATTAGAGTTAATTTTAGTTGAGGCGTGAAGTCAGTCGCTGTTGACAGACTTCATAAGAATTTTATCAGTCGTCTGAACAATTTTCTGACACATGCTCGCTCGCACGCACGCACACTCATACATGCACGCACGCATGCACGCACGCGCACACACACACACACACACACACACACATACACACACACACCACCACCAATGGACGCACGTACGCACGTACACACACGAACACACACACAAATACATGCCCACGCACGCACTCATGCATGCATGCACAGCCCGGCCTCGACTTTTATAATCTTCGAAACAAACTGCCTGATCTGACCATCGAGGCGGCAAGTACCACGGGCAAAGCCTAACACGTAATACAACTAATGATATCTCATGCATAAGTTCCTAGTATGTGTTAAGGCATTCAGTCCGACGGCCGTATTTCCCAAATTTTGGAGGCGTCACTGATGTAATGACTATGCACCAGTTGCAGGAGATGGATCGACCATGATAATTCAAGGGCAGCGCCAGATTAGCTTGGCGCCGACAGGCGCCAAGCTAATCTGGCGCTGCCCTTGAATTATCATGGTCGATCCATCTCCTGTTGTAGTGCGTCAGGGCAGAATGGGATAATAATAATATATAACTCTTCTATAGCGCAAAATCCCCACAAAGAAAGGCTCAGAGCGCTTTACATCTAGATAATCTAACTAATTGAAATTTACTAACTAAAGTACTGACAGCGTACAAAAACACAATCATTCATGCACACTGCACTGACGCAATACTAAAATAATAAACATAACATGTCAAGAGCCTGATCCGAATGATATATACATGTTGATGGGAAAACGTAGGGTTGATCAATCCCTTTCAAAGACCAGATTGAAAAAAATATATATATGTTTTCAATCTAGCCCTGAAAATGGCCAAAGATGGTGCATGGCGAATATCATGGGGAAGACCATTCCACACTTTGGGAGCTTGGAAAGAAAAAGACCGCTGTACAAAGGTTTTTAATGTGATGCTGGACACAAGGTCAGTGACTTTTAAAGAGTGTACTGCTCAGCCTTTTTCTCAAACGCTGTACTATTCTAATCCAAGCCACTTTAACCCGTTAAGTGCCACGCCGTGAGATGGCCTTACCCAGTGCGCAAGGGTCCTCGGGCTGACGTCGGCTCGATGGCCTTTTGCGCATTGGGCAGTTGCATGCTAACCAACTAACTAACCTTTCTTGGGACAATAAAGGTATTGGCATTCGTATTCGTATTCGTATTCGTTAAATCTTCCCCCGAATCATATCAACATGTTTCGAATGCTTTCACGTTAATGTTGTAGTTTTACTATTATTGCTTCAAAAATGAGTAGGTGTGAAGTTATATTACTGGTACTAGTTAAGTTATAATTAAGGTAGTGGTGACTGTTTATGCCGGAGCGACTGTCTAGTAAAGTAGTAGCCGGCGCTGTTCTTATAGCGACGGGCCCCCAGGTAGCAACTGTGGAAGTATAATTCGTCTATTTGTTTTGTTTATGCGTATTAAGTGTAACTAGTCTCAGCCAAGCAGGAAGTTTAAAAACATTATATTATGTGTTTAAGAGATACTATGATAGGGCTGTCCTTAGTTTGCTTTGTGTTAGGGAGGTTCAGGTCGGGTTGGGGCCGCTGGCGCCGGCCATGAGACGCCTTGGCGACGGGCTTCACCCGTCCCGAGCCATTGTCCATTTGTTTTTTGTAACTGTTGTGTGAGTTTGGGTGATTGCGAGTTGCACCTGAGGTGGCGAAACAAATTTTCCTGTACGTGGCAACATGTATTCGGAATAATAAAGTTGATTGATTGATTGATTGAATGTCCACTTTGAAATGTCTTCCGCATAATTATGCAAGTAGTTAGCCCTATTACGAAACTCGATAGCTTTTGAGACAAAACCGCTTAACAACTGCCAACAGGCGCAGAACAGTCAATTCGCTCGACAGATAGTTAACTTACGGGACGTACATTTTGTTTCTGAAATCGGTATTTACTGAACGCCCAAAAGCCACAACCATCCAAAGAACATTAACACAAAGTGGTCTCAGCAAGAGGCATAGATCCTCATGAGCCCCCGCAGTCGCGGGGGCTCGTGAGGATCTATGCCTCTTGCGGTTGGATCGTGTTAACTCTTTCTTGGCAGTAAAGGGATTAAAATCCTATCAGTAGACGCCAAAACATGCACACACTGAGCAGTCCGGGTAAGGGGAGGGGGTAGGGGCTCGTGGTCTCTCCAACACGGCACAGATTATTGTCGGGCAATATTCCTGAAAGAAGATCTCTCTCTCTCTCTCTCTCTCTCTCTCTCTCTCTCTCTCTCTCTCTCTCTCTCTCTCTCTCTCTCTCTCTCTCTCTCTCTCTCTCTCTCTCTCTCTCTCTCTCTCTCTTTCCTGTATCTATATTTGTAACTACCAACTGATTTTTTTACACTGTGTGCAACGTCCCTAACATGTCTCAGGTTTTATTTAGCTTTTAGTTCTTGCTTAACGCATATCGTACTGCGGCTAAAAGCTTCAAATTTGTAAACTGCCATATGCAAGCTACATTATAGTACTTACAGATAAGAATATATACCAATGGCTTTAGTTCAATTGTGGTGCCAGAATAGCTTGGCGCCTAGAGGCGCCAAGCTATTCTGGCACTACCCTTGAACTATTTTTTGTCAAACTTATTTCACACACGAAACATTCCGTGAAAGTATACTTTTATCGGTTCCACTTCCACGTACAGCACAGGCCTCAGTGTGTGTGTATGTGTGTGTGGGGGGGGGGGGGGGGGGGGGGGGAGTACTGAATACGGACGCGCGGGTGTCATATTACATATACTAACTGTTATCAACGACACTGCCAACATTATTCCAAGGACATATTACCCCCAACAATAGTTCTCAAACAGCTCTGCAGCGACTCTCCACACACACACACACTAACCCGGCTGGCGCACGTCAATTGACCGCGGGAATTCTCACCTGTCTTTCGGCTTTACAAAATCATCAGACCGTCAGATCCCAACAGTAGGGGCGAGAGCTATCAGTACCTTCGCATACAATTCTTAACTGAAGCCAGATCCAAAGCTAGTAATCCTACCACCCGTTCATTAGCAAAGATATCCCTCGTTCTAGCTTGACACATTCGCTGCCAGTGATCACGCGGAATTGCGCGTCCGAAAGGACTGCACTCTGACATTCTCGCGAAGAACACAGTGTAACTGTGCCCAGAAATAAGAGACATAAACCCTCATGTGCCCCCGCAGTCGCGGGGGCAAATGAGGTTTATGTCTCTTGCAGATGGGTAGTATTCGTATTGGCCCGGCAGTTAAGGGGTTGACACATTCGGGATTAAATCCACCCCCCTCCAGCTAGCCCTCTCCCCCCCCCCCCATCCCCCCACCCTCTACGAACAGGGTTTGCAAAACTGTACATCAAGCCCTCAGTAGCACATCATACCTCACAATCCGCAGTCAGGGGATAAAAATAAATGATAAAAAAAAATCTACGGGACTTGACGATGGCTATCAAAGGCGGGTATTAGTTCAAGACATTTAAATGTAGAAAAAAAAAACATCCTATTCAGTAGCAAGATGGTCTGTCAATTCTTGTACACACTGGGAGTAATTGTGGTTCAAATCAAAGCAAAGGTTTCGTTTGCAAAAAAAAAAAAAAAAAAAAAAAAATCTCCCATGTCGCTCTAGTTCGTTGTTGGGAGTAGTCCCGCGGAAACGTGTCTTCTGTATTAACTCTTTCAGCCCGAGGTCGTGTTTCCCCAATTTTGGTGGCGTCATCTAATGACTATGCATCACCTACAGGAGATGGGTCGACCATGATAATTCAAGGGCAGTGCCAGATTAGCTTGGCGCCTGTCGGCGCCAAGCTAATCTGGCACTGCCCTTGAATTATCATGGTCGAATCATCTCCTGCTGTAGTGCGTCAGGACTGAATGGGTTAACAAACAAAGAAAGGAACGTGCTGAAGCAACACAACGACAAAACATTTTACTTCATTTTTCGAGGTGTCAGACTTCAAAAGGTTTGTCCATCTAAATGTAAAATGTTTGTCTTTGTTGGTTGTACATACCCACCCGCATGGGTGCACGCAACTAGGCATGCACGCTCGCGGGCGCGCACACACACACAAATACACTGTTCCACGTTTGCACACGGCACACACACACACACACATACACGCGTACGCGCACGCACACACACACACACACACACACACACACACACACACACACACACAAACACACACACACGCACACACACAAACACACACACAGACACGCACACACGCACACAAACACATACACGCACACACGCACAAACACACACACACACACACACACAAACATCGTCGCCCGCGCGCGCGCACACACACACACACAAACACACTGACACACACACACGCACACGGCACACACACAAACACACACATTCACAAACACAAACATATTCGCCTGTGCGCACACACAAAAACACACACGCACGCAAACACGCACGCACACACGCACGCACACACACACGCACACACACACACACACGCACGCACGCGGCACACACACACACACACACACACACACACACACACACACGCACACACATGAACATCGTCGCCTGCACATACACCCACACACAAACACACACACATACACGCACACACAAACACACACACACACTTGGCAGTTATCCTTTTGATCTGAAATATGTGATTGAAAAACATACATACATTCGATTTTAGCGATAAATTCATGTCTCAACAGGTACACGCAGGTTATATATCAGAATGAAAACGGGGTCTCTCTCGCCCTGTATATCTCGTGTGAGTGTTTTATGTACACGGTCGCCGAAGCAACCACTACACTCCTGACGCCAAGCGAAAATTCACAAGCAGTTTACACTATCACACCCCTTCACCAGAAACCCCCCGTAGATCGCCTACTGTCTAACTTTCTCCACTCTCTACACGGAAGCACAGCAACTGCAGGGTATATTACAGCGAAGGGTGCAAACAACGCATCTGAAACAGGCATAGATCCTCATGCGCTCCTGCAGGTTGAGGGTGTCACATCGAACAGTGCAGGACGCATCTACAAGAGGTATAGATCTTCATGAGCCCCTCGCAGTTGCGGGGGCTCATGAGGATCTATACCTCTTGCCGTCATGACAGTAGCCGTTGCGTGATCTGTGCCTACTACGAGTCTCGTGACCAGTGCAATCCATTTCCTTTTTCTTGCAATCAAGTTAACCCCTCCACTACCGCGGAAACTGAACACCAACCAAGCTTAGCGAAACTAAAAAGACAATTGCACGCAGCAAGCAAAATACAGTACACAAACGCATATATACGTTACATTAAACTCATTGTTGCCGAGGTACGGAATACCCACATTTTGGAATTATCCCTCTGAGGACTGCATTACGCTTCAGGAGACAGGTCGACCCTGATAGTTCAAGGGTGGTGGCAGAATAGCTTGGTGCCTATAGGCGCCAAGCTATTCTGCCACCACTCTTGAACTATCATGGTCGAGCCATAGCTTGCTGTGGTGTGTCGCGGGCAGAATGAGTTAAACTTTCAGTCTAAGCACTGAGAATTACAGGACAGATGCAGTCAAAACCCTGGCGGCTACTCGCTTGAAGAGGTGAGTTTTAATGAAATGCCGTAACCTCTTCAAGTCAGAGACAGACTCGCTGTCTCTGACCTCAAGTTGCAAGAGGAAGTGCATTCCATAGCACTTGGGGTTTGATACACATAGATGTATAGATCCTTGACACACAAAGATGTATAGATCCGCATGAGCCCGGGCTCATGAGGATCTATGCCTCTTTCTGACACCACGTTGTATCCATGTTCTCTTTGAATGGCTGGGTCTGCTTGAATATTTTTTTTTTAATTTTAAAACGACGATCTGTGTCCACTGGCTGCAACAACAACAAAAATCGTCAGTATGGCTTATATTTTGTTGACCAGAGCTGACGACTCAGGTACAAGATGCATAGAGCCTCATGAGTCGTCGGGGATCATGAGGATCTGTGCTTCTTGCTGAGATGATATCAACCGTTGCGTGGTCCATATATTATTCTCTTGACCAGCGACGTCTATTTAATTAATCCTTACTCTCAGTCATAGCAACTGTAGTTTACAATCTGTTTACAAGAGCAAACAGAACTCGGAGCTCTAGGAGACGTAAGATTCTCAAGAGCCTCGGCACCGATGATCTGTTTCCTCCTGCTACCAAAAGCGGTCATTCGCGAGCGCACAGTTTCGAGATACTTTTCTTTAACCCCTTCAATGCCCAGAAGAAGGGGATGTAGAAATCACTGCCGAGGATAAAGGAAACAAGATCCAACTGCAACTGCATGAGACATAGATCGTGATGAACCCGGGCTCATGAGGATCTACGCCTCTTGCTGAAACCACTTTGTATCCATGTTAATTGGACGGCTGCGGTTCTTCGACCCTGAGGTTTTAACCCATTCTACCCAAGGGCTAAAATCCCCAAATTTTGAATTTTCCCTCTGAAGGACAGTATTACAATTCTAGAGACAGATCGAACATGATAGTTCAAGGGTGGTGCCAGAATAGCTTGGCGCCTATGGGCGCCAAGCTATTCTGGAACCACCCTTGAACTGTCATGCTCGATTCATGTCATGCTGTGGTGTGTCGGGGCTGAATGAGTTAGAGAGTTTAGACACACAACCAGCGACTGCTGATCGAAAAAGGTGTTGACGCCAAAGGACCACCAACGTTTCAATTTAGTAGTTACAAGTCTACTTATCAGACAATGAAACCGTGTGAGCCACAAGTTTCTTCCTTTCTTGTTTCGTTAGGGAAGGCAGGTTTGGGGATTACGTTCACGACACAAGACAGATCATTGCAGACGACGTTAGAAGCGCAACCGGAACATTTGTCAGTTGTGGTGCAGTTTAACTTCGCAATGCCGGATGCACCATGAGCTGGCAAAGGACATACTAAACAGAAACGCGCCATAGGGGGAGACAGCCAGTGTAATATAATTATACACTCTGTTGAATTACCAGCATCATCGGTCAGTTAATTGTAAACAGTTTTGGGTAAGAATGATGGCGGAATGCGTCCGTGAAACATTAAACATTAAACTTAAAGCCAGTGGACACATACTGTGAAAGAAAAACAGAAGATAGTGGTAGAAAACCCTTTAAAATAGAAACAAATAACGACGTTTTGGATCAAAGATCCTTCCTCAGGTGACTAAACATACTGTGTTTTGACATGATTGTAAAGTCAAAGCCAACGATCCCCCGGATCGGCCGGGAGTCAAGTCAGTCAGGGTGCCAGTGGCGGCAATCACAGTGTTGTCAAGAAAAGTGCAGTCCATGGCAACGCTGGTTTGTTTATCTTAGCAACCCGGCTGCCCCTCGGTAGAGCACGCCGCTTTTGTAGTGATCGACGAACCGCCCATAACCCCCCCCCCCCCTCCCCCCTCCTCTCTTTCTAACCTTGTCGCAACGTGAGTGTGGGAACAGCAGCAAGTTCCTTTAAGTAATCCTTCTATCTGCAAGAGGAATAGATTCTCATGAGCCCTGCAGTCCAGGGGCTCATGACTGAGAATCTATGCCTATTGCTGGTATGATCGGGTACATTTACGTCTATGATTACTCAACAGACAGAGGGAGGGAGTTTTGGTATCGATAAGCAAATGACTGCCGTGTCTCGCAATTCGATGCCAGTCGCGATTTTTCAGTTTCCAATCGCAAAATAGTTCCTGATATTAATGTAAATTTCTAAACTTTCACGAGATTATTCATACATCGTTTGACACAAAAATAATGCAAAACACTGACTAACAATTATTTTTCATCCAAATTGAAGTCACAGAAATGCGCAGTTAACCGGAAAATTCCAAGCAGAAGTCAAGTGTGTATTCCTACGCGCATGGCGTGAAACGTAGCTGACGAAGCGCGGCGATAAAAGGGGCAGCGGTGCTAGCGCGGTGTAACGGCACAGCGTCACAGAAACAGGTCCGCTCAGGAAGTCCCAGTGTAGTCAGCTCACAGCGTTAGCGGCACTCACTCACTCACTCTCTCCAGCTTTCATTCTTCAAGGACAGACTCACAAACACACTAACCGTCATCATGCGTGAAATCGTTCATATGCAGGCTGGCCAGTGCGGCAACCAGATCGGAGCCAAGGTAAGACTATTCTTTTTTTTTTAATTCCGTTTTAAAGTCAGATTGATAATTATCTTCCAGCGCCGAGGAAATATCCTGACTTATTCAAGACGCCTCGCACCAATAGCTGCGAAAGTGTCGTATAGCATTGCCGGCGGCAACGCTATACGACACTTCCGCAGCTATTGACGCGCGGGGCCTTCTGAGCGAGTAAGAAAAAGGGATAAGTATAGAAAAGGACATATGAGGGGAGCGGAATTACGTACAGAATAAATATCACGCAAACAAGAAATTTCATAAATACTCGTATCACACCTTCATTTTCGCATAAAATATAACACAAAAAGGAGGAGGGGGGCGGGGGGGGGGTGCGGGGGGTGGTGGAGGGTGGGCCTTCTTCCATTCATGCCGCTGTGCGCTAAAACGTGGATACTGGTTCGCCGTTCGTCGCAGCGGCAAAACTCTTAAATGTTGTCTAGTCAAAAAACTACTTTAAATTAAAATAGCTGTTTTCTTTAATTATAAAGAAATGTGGCAAAAACGGAAAAGGTTCTCGGGCCGATATCGGCCGTACTGCGGCCTACGTCGGCCCGAGGGTCCTATGCGTACTATGAGTACTTGTTTGTTTGAGGTTTCTTTTTTTATATCTAAATTTGCATTTATACCTTTGAAACGTGGGTTTAATTTGTTTCACGGCGGGACAACATGTAAGGAAGGCATCTGCCTTGTGTTACGTATCTCTCTCTCTCTCTCTCTCTCTCCTCTCTCTCTCTCTCCCTCTCTCCTCTCTCCCTCCATCTCTCTCTCTCACTCTCTCTCCCTCTCCTCTCCTCTCTCTCTCTCTCTCTCTCTCTCTCTCTCTCTCTCTCTCTCTCTCTCTCTCTCTCTCTCTGTGCATAGTCACACCCACTATCAGTCGGTTTTAATCCCTTAAATGTAAAAGAGGAATCAGCAGGTCATCATGAGCCCCCGAAAGTTTAAACATAACTGAATGTACATCGGCATATTCAACAAACACACGTATATGAACGCACGCACGCACGCACACACACGCATACACAAACGCAAACGCACACACACACGCACACACACACATATACACGCACGCCCGCACGCAAGCACGTACACGCGCACACACACTCACGGTTACACACATACACACACCCGGTACACGCAAGCAAGCACACAAACACACACAAACACACACAAACACACACACACACACAAATACACACACACACAATCACACAAACACAATCCTCACACACACACACACACACACACACACACACACACACACACACACACACACACACACACACGCGCGCGCGCGCGCGCGCGCGCACGCGTAATCATCAACTGACGAGAGGTTTGGAAATTGCTCACTTTTAACGTCCACTACAACGCCTTGTAGCACTCACAGGCTCTTGGCACCTGCCGCGCGTATTTCACTTGCAACTTAAAAGTGCTAATCCTCATTGCTGTACCTCGTGTTTTCTCATTTGCCATTTACAATTCTCTCGTCATTTTTTTTTTTTAGGTACCCCTTCACTGTCAGTTGAGGCAGAATGTGTTTCTGTGAAATGTTGGGTTAATTCCGCGCTAAAGAGGCCAAGCCGTCTAAGGAACATGGATTCAAATTGCTTTCAGCAAGAGGCATAGATCCTCATGAGCCCCCGCAATTGCGGGGGTTTCATGAGGATCTAAGCTTTTTGAAGTTGGAGCGAGCTCAATTTTTCTCTGCAGGCAAGGAGTTAAAGACAAAAAAGACCGTCAGAGAAAAGAAGAGGTAGTTACGGGTGGTTGCAGTCACAACTTCACGAAGTCTGACATCGTGATTTCAGTCACGAATCACACAACGTACGATTTGAGCAATCGAGTTTTAAGACATTTCCCTCAAATCACGGATAACGACAAGGGTGTTTCACTCATACTTCTCACTGAAACTGACGAAATAGCTCCAGGGGAAAAAAATCGAGAAACGAAAAAAAACCGTTAAACGTTTGTTGCTTAACGTCTTTTGTCCACCACGAAGATGATTTCAAAGACGGGGCACCGAAAAGAGACCTGTACAAATTTGGACCCCAGCTGGGTTCGAACCCACGACATTCGACAGAGTCGAATCACCGAGCCACCCAGCTCAGAGTCCGAAATAGCTCAGGCGGTTAAAAGTCGGAGCAGGAGAGCGAAGGGAATCGCCGGGTCGTGGGTTCGAATCCCGGCCCGGCCCCGGTAGCTGGACTCACAATCCAGGGGGAAAAAACGGATTTGTTCAATAGCATGTTTGTTGAAAGGTCCTGGTAAATCAAAGTGGCACAGTTGGAGTGCGCCTGAGTTGATCAGTGTTCAGGTCGTACTCCATAGGCAATAGATTTCCCTGTCCCCCATAACCCGCCCGTCAGGGCCGTCCATGATCACCTCGGTGCTGTGGACGTTAAACCCGAACTAACCAACCAACCAACCACCCAGCTCCCCACGAGAGAAGGACTTAAGCCACATCCATTTGTGTTTTACAAAATGACATGAATTGTTGTTTTACCCTTCAGTATTAAAGCACGCCGAAGTACTATGTCATGAATTGTTGTTTTACCTTCAGTATTAAAGCACGCCGAAGTACTATGACATGAATGGTTGTTTTACCCTTCAGTGTTAAAGCACGCCGAAGTACTATGACATGAATGGTTGTTTTACCCTTCAGTATTAAAGCACGCCGAAGTACTATGACATGAATGGTTGTTTTACCCTTCAGTATTAAAGCACGCCGAAGTACTATGACATGAATGGTTTTTTTTCCCGTTCAGAGTGTTACATGAAGCACGCCGAAGTACTATGACATGAATGGTTGTTTTACCCTTCAGTATTAAAGCACGCCGAAGTACTATGACATGAATGGTTGTTTTACCCTTCAGTATTAAAGCACGCCGAAGTACTATGACATGAATGTTTTTTTTTCCCTTCAGTGTTAAGGCACGCCGAAGTACTATGACATGAATGTTTGTTTTACCCTTCAGTATTAAAGCACGCCGAAGTACTATGACATGAATGGTTGTTTTACCCTTCAGTATTAAAGCACGCCGAAGTACTATGACATGAATGTTTGTTTTACATTTTCTGTATTAAAGCACGCCGAAGTACTATGACATGAATGGTTGTTTTACCCTTCAGTATTAAAGCACGCCGAAGTACTATGACATGAATGGTTGTTTTACCCTTCAGTATTAAAGCACGCCGAAGTACTATGACATGAATGGTTGTTTTACCCTTCAGTATTAAAGCCTGCCGAAGTACTATGAATTTTACGAGGGAAGACTGACCTCTAATTGAACTCAAAACCTCTCTTAATTAATAATAATTACGGTATTTATAATGCGCTTATCTTATAATAATTATAACTCTAAGCGCGCACTCACAACTCACGCACGCATGCGCACGCTTAGACAACGGCTCGCGTACCACAAAAAGTGAAATACATTACGATAGTCGACTTGGGGTGGGGAGTGTGGTGATAATATAGTGCTAGAACTGTTGAAAGAGGTGAGTTTTGAGGGCGGACTGGAAGGAGGAGAGAGAGTGTTTCTGACGGATAGAGAGTGGGAGAGTGTTCCAGGCGGATGGACCGTATACTGAGAAGGAGCGGGGGCCGAAAGTGCTGAGTTTGGTGCAGAGGCTACAAAACTTATATTTGCAAATTAATTTTTACGCAGGAAAACTGACCAACTCAACACATGCACTCAAGTCTCACTTGTCATTGGGGACAACAACAAAAAAAAAGCTCATCATCGCACATCAGTTTGGATTGTTTCGTTGCCGCGACAGTTCTTGTCCGTTTAACTCCTTCTACCCCAGACACACCACAGCAAGATATGGATCGACCATGATAGTTCAAGGGTGATGCCAGAATAGCTTGGCGCCTATGGGCGCCAAGCTATTCTGGCATCACCCTTGAACTATCATGGTCGATCTGTGTCCTGCCCTGCAATGCAGTTTTCAGAGGACAACGGCAAAATTGAAGGATTTCGGTGTTGGGGTACAATGGGTTAAGCACGGCGAGAAAGGGTGGGTTGGGTTCATTGAAAGTTCTGTTTTCCCATACATAGCATTTTCGGCGTGTGTTGTGTGTGTGTGTGTGTGTGTGTGTGTGTGTGTGTGTGTGTGTGTGTGTGTGTGTGTGTGTGTGTGTGTGTGTGTGTGTGTGTGTGTGTGTGTGTGTGTGTTTAATTTTTTTTTTGGTATGCTGGGCTGTGGGTTCATTGAAAGTTCTGTTTTCCCATACATAGCATTTTCGGCGTGTGGTGTGTGTGTGTGTGTGTGTGTGTGTGTGTGTGTGTGTGTGTGTGTGTGTGTGTGTGTGTGTGTGTGTGTGTGTGTGTGTGTGTGTGTGTGTGTGTGTGTGTGTGCGTGTGTGTGTGTGTGTGTGTTTAATTTTTTTTTTTTTTTTTTTTTGGTATGCTGGGCTGTGGGTTCATTGAAAGTTCTGTTTTCCCATACATAGCATTTTCGGCGTGTGTTGTGTGTGTGTGTGTGTATGTGTGTGTGTGTGTGTGTGTGTGTGTGTGTGTGTGTGTGTGTGTGTGTGTGTGTGTGTGTGTGTGTCTGTGTGTGTGTGTGTGTGTGTGTGTGTGTGTGTGTGTGTTTAATTTTTTTTTTTTTTGGTATGCTGGGCTGTGGGTTCACTCCGAAAGGTCCAAACTCACAGACGAGCACACACGACGGTTTGCCAGATTGTTTGCACTTAGTTTGCACTTTAACATTGCTGTAGGCACACTTTGTCATAAAAGCAAAGTTATGCTCAAACTATATTGAGATGCGTGCTTTAACACTTTCGCTGTCCAGAAAAAACTGAACACCAGACAAATGCAAGAGGCACAGATCCTCATGAGCCCCCGCGACTGCGGGGGCTCATGAAGATCTGTGCCTCTTGCTGAAACCACTTTGTATCCATGTTCCTTTGACAGCTAGAAGTCAATGACTGACGTTAAACTCACGGTGATTTCAAAAACGCACTCTGAGTCCATTGAAGGGGTTAAACATTCCAGACTTAAGGGGTTACTGTTATCGATTTATTTGGTAAGTGCGGATTGTGTAGGAAGATAAAAAGGTAATCTAAAAGAAACAAATGTAGACCTTCCCAGCATGACAGTGTTGGCGGTGGCTGATTCTTTTTTCATCGATCGATACAAGAATGATATTCCACGGGGCAAGCGAAGTACAACTCTCATATCGCATAAGGCACGCGTGGTATAACATTGAGGCTGGTATTTCACGGGCTATATACGCAGCAAATATCGGATACAGAATGAGGAACATATCGTATACACTCTATATCTCGTGGGGTACATGCAATACAACTCTGATAATTGTAGCATGAGGTACGTGAGGTATAATACTGAGTATTCCATGGGGTACATGACGTAACTGATCTCGATCTCGCATGAGGTACGTGTGGTATAACGCTGGTTACTTTCTTTTTTTAATTTATTTATTTTTTTTATTTTTATTATTTGTTTTTAATTATTATTATTATTATTATTATTATTTTTTATTTTTGGGGGGGGAGAAGGAGGGGGAGAGGGGGGGGGGGAAGAAGGGTGGTGGGGTGGGGTGGGCGGCTTATGACTAATATCGCACGAGGTACGTGTGGTAAAACTATGTTCCTGCATAAACTACGTGCAGACAACTGATATTGTTGCACGCGATTTTTGTGTATCCTAGTCTGTGATCCTTTCGTGGTCAACGCATGCCGTATACAGCGTATTTTTGTATCGTGTCTAGGCCGAACGGATAAAGATATTATTTTTGTTACCTGTACATACATCCAACAGAGTGAAACGTTTGGAGATTTTTGGATATAGTTTTATCAAACATCCATGAAAATATATACGTCGGATCATCTCGAAACCATACAAAGGATTGCAATAGATACTTGTAACACGTTTGTGCATTTAAAAGCAGGGAAATGTCTGAGGATCGTGTGAGATTCGATCCGACCAGAGCCTCTTGAGTTTGGATATTTTCTCACCTTTGTTCAGGTGTTTGATTTAAAGATTAAAGATTTATCATTGACCTCACACCTGGTCTAACTTGACTTTGTTTGTCAATTAATCCCTGAAATGCTACAGCTGGGTTTAGCTCAAGGGTAGTGTCAGATTAGCTTGGCGCCTGGAACGCGCCAAGCTAATCTGGCCTTACTCTTGAACAGCAGATGTCCTTATAGATCCATCTAGATCTCCGTCGACTCACACGTGCATTTGTTGTAAGAGAATGCATAAGAGCGCTTTCATCATAAGCACTGACATTTTGACATGTGCACTGGTTGTGCCATGTGGGTGAATAATGTTTGTGATCCCTTGGGCTTATCATATATATTATAAAACCATTGGCAATCTTCGCCGCATTATATAGACCTATCTCTACAAAAGAATAGGGACAGAGTCCTTTGAGTCAACGCCTTTCTTTAGCGGGACCTTCCCTTGGCACATAGTCATGAGGTGACCTGAAGGCAACTTCTGCGTTGGGATCTGCAACTGTGCTATGAAAAGTATTTATGTGTGCGTACGGATATGTGATTTTAAACCTGACGGCTTAGGCCTGAAGTCACAGATCAGCAAAGAAAAAGTCGTAAATTACAAAATTTCAGTTGACTAGCATAAATAGAACTGAAGGGTCCTCATCTTTGAAATCACTTTTGTGGCGGAAAGAAGACGTTACAAGCCCAGGCTACCGCCGTCTCTGTTTAACCCTT
Source organism: Semisulcospira habei (assembly GCA_036245525.1). Taxonomy (NCBI): domain Eukaryota; kingdom Metazoa; phylum Mollusca; class Gastropoda; family Semisulcospiridae; genus Semisulcospira; species Semisulcospira habei. The sequence continues at coordinate 17,014,522 of BTPG01000005.1, forward strand.
TTAGCCCCAAGGTCCCATTTTTCAAATTTTGGAGGTGTTGCCCTAACGACTATGTACCAGTTGCAGGAGATGGCTTGATCATGATAATTCAAGGGTAGTGCCAGATTAGCTTGGCGCCTGAAGGCGCCAAGCTAATCTGGCACTACCCTTGAATTATCATGACCAAGCCATCTCCTGCTTTATGGATCCGGGGCTAAAAGGGTTAAAGAAACACTTCTGCATCTTACGGTTACCAAACGCCTCATACGGGTCTAGCAATGGTTCATTTAGACACCGGAGAATCCAGTTCAGCACATGCCGTCTTAATATCAAGTAATTTTACAGTGACTCTGCTCAACGCTGTATATTCAAGTAATAGAGCTAACAAATAGTTTGACGCGTTAACTCCTTCAGCCCCGACACACCACAGCAAGATATGGATCGAGAATGATAGTTTAAGGATGGTGCCAGAATAGCTTGGCGCCCATAGGCGCCAAGCTATTCTGGCACCATCTTTGAACTATCATGTTCGATCTGTCTGTAGATGAGTGTAATACAGTCCTTTAGAGGGCAGCTTCAAAATTTGGGGATTTCGGTCCTGGGGTAGAATGTGTTAACGGCCGCCGCAGTGCAAGTGCGATTACGCGTGTGCGTTTGCTGCGTGCCCAAACTGCCTTAGAAGTTCATTAAGTGTGTCGTCAAGGCATAAAAACAACGAATAAAAGGTTCTAAAATTTGTCTTTAGATTTAAGCGCGATGTTTAATCATAGACGAGTAAACGATACCTAGCACCAGGCTTGCGTGGGACAGGTGTCGTGCAACCGTGCCACTCAAAGAGTCTATAAACAGAGCAGCAATTTGTCTCTGCCGCGCGTAATTATGGATCCCTGTCACTGCGGCGAAACCCTCCCAAAATGCAAGAGACATAGAGCCTCATGTTCCTTTGCCGACAGGCAAGGGCTCATGAGGATTTATGTCTCTTGCCTTCATTGTGCATGATATCATTCTTCCATTCTCAGTTCACGGACATGTAATAATAAGGAGCATTTATGTCGCGCTGAATCCCCGGGAGCAGTGGGCTCTAAGCGCGTGAGAATATATCTTGTGCCGGAGAATCTATCACTCTTTGTTTTTTTTTTTTTTTTTTTTTTTTTGACGTGTGTTAAATCAACTGAAACAATAATTATGTGAATAGCTACGGCTCGTGAACATTATGCTTTTATCGCATCATGCACTGCAGAGTCCATGACTCTTACTTAGCAAAAATAAGCCGCATTCACGTCTGTGACGCACAGACATATACCTGAGTTCAGCCTGCAATTTCTTTTTTCTTACCCGCTGAATCGCATCAGCGTGTTTTTAGTGCGAACATCCTAAACACCTTCTCCTTCGGCGAGAGAACACGGAAGTAAATGGGGACAACAAGAGGTGTGTAGATATTCATGAGCCCCCGCAATGCGGGGGCTCATGAATATCTACGCCTCTTGCATATGGGTGGTGTTCGCTTTGACACCGTCCCCATCCACACGCGTTCCAACTCAACGCCAGTTTTTGATGTTGTGAGGATCAAAGTATGACCTCTGACCCAACATGTTCCAGCAATTAACCCTCCTGCAGTCTCCCAGTCGCGGCTGGTCGATGGAGTTATTTGTCTGTATTAAGGAAGTGCCCACTTGAAGCGCGAAAACGGCGAGATGTTTGCTTGCAAGTTGCGCGTTAAATCAGTTACGTTGCGTTTGACTTTAATGAAAGCCAGACCATGTATGATGAAAACATTTTTTTTTTTTTTTTTTTTTTTTTTTTTTATAGATCTTCAGGTATGCACTCGGATTCCCTAGCAAAAAGCAAAAGTTATATCCGTCGTTATTTTGCTAAAGCCAGAATGTTCATTTTTTTAACAAATAAATAAATACGTAAATACATAATATGATAAAAACATAAAGACATAAGTAAAGCGATTTTGTTTTAAATTTTATAACAATAAAGAAATAAAGAAAGAAATAAAGAAATAAAGAAAGAAATTAAAAAAAAGATATTTTTAAAAAATAAATAAATAAATGAAGCGAGATGTTTATTTTATAAAAATTACAATCTCGCTTTTCTTTTTAAAAAAAATGAACATAATGGCATTTGAAAAATAATGTCAGATAATTATAGTCTTTACAGCGCCAGTTGTAAACACCGCGGCTGGTGGTGCTTGTTCAGCGAGGTGCCAGTAGAAACCTTTGGTCAGTCAGAGTCAGACATTACCCTTGGGCTTTCGTGGTCGATCCATCCTCTGCGACATGTAATATGTTTATAGTAAGAAACTTAAGTGCTCATTCTGTGACTCCTGCTATTAACTCATTCAAAGCTAGGTTCGAACCCGCGACCCCTAGGACGAGACTCGAACGCTCTACCTCCTGAGATACACAGCTCCCCCATAAAGTAAGTGAAAGTGTACATCATGACCTAACTCTTTGTCCGTCGGTCGCTCTTTTTGTCGAGGTGATTCCTGCAGGAATCACCTCGACAAAAAGCGCTACCGACAGCCAAAGGGTTAAAAAAAAACTGGGCTCTACGGCCACACATTCAACAAAACAAACAAACAAACAAACAAAAAGATTCGCGCAAGGGTTTGAACGAAAAGATCAGTTCACAGCCTGCTCTACATAAAAGCTATATCAAAGATTGTTGTCACCTTCCAATCGTGACGCACAATGTGTGATGGTCTGTGACCTTGTGCCTTACGGCTCATTGCCGTATGGTCCAAAATCTCAGGCTAGCACACATACCATCAGCGTCAAAAACAAACCGAAAAAAATCAGACCAACAGCAGAGTCTATGGGATAGCCCCACTATGGTAACCGCAAACCATAATTTGGGTAGGATTAGCGGAACAGCCCCCTTGATAACCGCACGCTGCTAGGGTACTAACCAGAGGTTGGGGCCATGACTTCACGATCCATGCCTGTCTGGGTAGCGGGTATTAATGAGGCTGGTACCTGTTGGCAAGAGGCATAGATCCTCATGAGCCCCTGCAATTGCAGGGGCTCATGAGGATCTATGTCTCTTGCGGGTGGTAAAAGATCGTTGAAGAATCGATGAGAGGGTAAGGGGTAGGTGGTTGTGACATTTTGCGATCGTTCGGCAAACGGTCATGTAAATTGGGCTGGACCCTGCCGACAAAGACAGATCCGTGTGAGCCCTTGCAACAGCCGGGTGCATGAAGATCTATGTCGCTTGCAGTTAGCAGTAAATTTGGAAGAAATCGTGGGAGAGGTCAGACTGGTCCCAGTCGACATAATTATGATAGATAGATCCTTTCGGGCTTCTCCAGGCATAGGTCGTCATAAGCCCGCGCAGTCTACAACCAGCAGGGTTATGATAGTCTATGTTTCTTGCAGATGGAAGGTGATTTGCTAATGAAACTTACTGTGTTGCTGGGGGTCTTTGGTTTTGCGTTTCTCAAGGGGTACTTTTCCCAATAGTTAAACGTTGCTTCTGAGATATGAATACAGTCCAGGGGCGGATCAGTTACCTGGGGCTGGGGTGGGGGGGGGGGGCGTCCATCTTTTTGATTGGGACCTTGAACCTGACACAAAAGGCCTTCCCGACACTAGACCTTGCTTTGCTTTCAGCGGCCGAAAAATCAAACAACAACGTTGTATGTGTGTGTGTGTGGGGGGGGGGGGAGGTGTGGTGGGGGGGGGGGGAAGAACGTGTATAATATTATGTGGGTTGAACCCCAAAAACATAAGTTTGGGAGGGGCTGGTGGTTCCAAACACCCCAAAAAGGGACTCTGTTATTGCATTTTTTTTTTAAATTCGGTCGTGGGGTGGGGGGGGGGACCCTGGACCCCCGCCCCTTGATCCGCCCCTGCAGCTTGTAGTCCTATGTGTATTAGTCTGCTTTTTTTCTTTTGTCTAACACCGAGCTGTGCAAAAGAGTCAGTAAAATGTTGGATTGTGTTGAAAATCATACCTACTACTTTCTGTACATCCGCGCATCCGTATGCCGAACGTCTCGAATGAGCTAAAGGGGGGCGGGGGGGGGCGGGGGGGGGGGGGGGGGTGGGGGATTGATTGAACGAAGAAATGTATGCACCACACGAATTTTTTCTCGACGTTTTGTCAAAGAAGGACAACGATACGTCAGTACAGGCTGCAAACGGTTGAGCCCTTTTCATCCTGATACACCCACAGCTTTAAACAATTTGACTGATAGTTGAAGGGTGGTGCCAGCATAGCTTGACGCCTCAGGCGCCAAGCTATGCTGGCACCACCCTTCAACTAAAACAGTTGATGTAGTTCTCCTAATCAGTAATGCAGCCTTCATAAGCCGGACAATACGCAAATTTTACAAAATCAGCCTCAGGCTGTAATGGGTTAGCATAAGCGCGCTCTCGGCTCGTAAGCTTGTGAGCAATAATAAAATATATAGCGGTAAACGTCCACGTAGCTGGCAACTGCTGGGAAAGTTTGACATGCACAGCGACAATCACAGCTGGGTGGCTGACGTGAAAATTTCAAAGTTTATTTTGTGATTAATTTATACATATCATGATTTAACTCATTCAACTCCTCCACGCCACGACAAGACATGGATCCAGCGTGATAGTTCAAGAGTTGTGCCAGAATAGCTTGGCGCCCATATGCTAGCCTCACCTATCTTATTAGTGAGTATTCTGGCACAACAATAATAATAATAATTACGGTATTTATAATGCGCTTATCTTATAATAGTTATAACTCTAAGCGCGCACTCACAACTCGCGCACGCATGCGCACGCTTTAGACAACGACTCACGTACCACAAATAGTGAAATACATTACGACAGTGAGCTTGTGGTGGGGAGTGTGGTGATGTTATAGTGCTAGAACTGTTGAAAGAGGTGAGTTTTGAGGGCGGACTGGAAGGAGGAGAGAGAGTGTTTCTGACGGAGAGAGAGTGGGAGAGTGTTCCAGGTGGATGGACCGTAGACGGAGAAGGAGCGGGGGCCGAAAGTGCTGAGTTTGGTGCGGGGGATGTGGGGGCGGAGAGGGTCGGAGGCGGAGCGGAGGGAGCGGGAAGTAGTGTAGGGGTGAAGTAAGTTGGATAGATAGGCAGGAGCGTAGTTGTTCAGAGAGTTGTAGCAGAGAGACAGAATCTTGTATTGGATGCGTTGGGGGATGGGGAGCCAATGAAGGAGTTTGAGCAGGGGAGTGATGTGGTCGGATTTCTTCTTGAACCCTTGAACTATCACGCTCGATCTCTTTCCAGAAGTGTAATATTGTCTCCAGGGGGCAACTTCCAAATTTGCGGATTTCGGCCCTGGTGTGGAATGAGTTAACCGGATTTTCACTAGATATAGATTTTACACTAGACATAGTTAACGTGGACTGACACACATTCGAATTGAGGCCGGGCAGGTGGGGTTGGGGGGGAGGGGGCGGGGGGGGGGGGGGCGGGGGGGGGCGGGGGGGGCGGGGGGCGGGGGTTGATTCATGATAATCTATGCCTTATGCTGAAACCACTTCTTTTGACGACTTGGGAGCATAGAGCATAGACAGACTTGCAATTTTGCAATGACTCGATTTCAAAACCAAACACCTGCGTCCACTGGCAACGAAGGGTTTCAGACCAGGAGCCAGCTGCATGAGGGAGCTTAGTCCTGCACCAGCCACTAAGCAAGGTGCGCCATGCGCCGCTATAGCGGCGCGCCTTGCTTAGTGGCTGGTGCAGGACGAAGCGTAGACCACACATGCGTACAAGAACCTGCAAGACCCTTTACGTGGTGACAGCCACCCGCACCTCACACTTCCCCCCCCCCTTAACCCCCTACCTCCTACCTCCTACCCCCCCCCCCAGCACTTACTCTACCTTCCTTACACCTCTCTCTCCCTCAAGCAGTCAGTCAAAAAGTCCAACAAGACACCTATATCAGACTGACCGCAACCACCAACACCTCAGCGCCCCCTCCCCCCCCCCCCTCCCCCGCCGCTCCCAACCGCACTTACTCTACCCTTCTTAATCCCTTGACTGCGGAGAAAAAGTGAACACGATCCAACTGTGTATCTTACTGAGACCAATATGTACTCACGTTTCTTGGACGATTTTGGCTGTTGCCCCCCCCCCCCCCCCCGCCCCCCCCCCGCCCCCCCCCCCCCGCCCCCCCCGCCCCCCCCCGCCCCCCCCCCCACACTTTGGTACCGGTTTCAGGCCACTTTACAAATTTCAAATACAAGCGATCAAAAATCTCTGTAACTTCAGTAGCTGAACTGGCCCTTCGTCTGTCTTGTACTGTGTTTGTCTTAAATGGCGTAAATCCGTGTCTGTTACGTGAGTGTGCGTGTTGGGTTTCAGTTCGCGGCGCTTTGAGTCGATCTGCCCAAAAATTGAAAAAAGCGCCTGTATTTTATAACGGTATTATTATTATTATTATTATTATTATTATTATTATGTTGGTCGTTCGGAATGAACACAGATTTCAGAAACAAAAATGTACGTACAGTGGCAGGGCAAAGGGTTGTTTTAATCCCCAACCTCATCCCAAGCCAACCCTCCCCACTCCCCACTCCCCACCCCCCACCCCACCCCCCCACCCCCACCCCCACCCCACACACACACACAACCTCCACCCCCGCCCCCGCCCCCACACTGGTCAGTCAAAAGTAAAACAAACCAATAGATTGGACAACCGTTTTTCTGGCTCACTGGACTTATCCGCATTTCCACATCTCCATTCACACGAGTCGCGGTGGTCATTCGACAGGAGAGAGACGCGGCTACTCAGACCTTCGTAGAGCTTCCATCTGCAAGAGGCATAGATTCACATGAGCCCCTGAATTCGCAGGGGCTCATATGAATCTATGCCTCTTGCTGCACCATGACCCGCTGACGAATTCAAATTAAGGACTAAAACGAATGACCCCTGTTCTGAAAACTTACCTGCTTCAGCTGCATTCAGCTGTTCTGCTTCAGCTGCATTTCCACATCAAGCCCCCCGTACCCGTCCTCTCTCCTGCAGCTGTACACTCCCTCAAGACAACTCAGACCCTCCGTCTGCTGACAGCCGCATTTTGCGTGTATTTTTGTCCGTACCAAGACTTTTGGCCAGCGGTCTTTTTCATATCTTGGGGCGCTGTACTGGAATGAACTTACCTCCCATGTCCGCCACAGTGCTTCAAAAGACGTTTTTAAATCTACGCTAAAAGCACACCTTTTCCAACTCCATTACCCCACTGATTAATCATTGACTGCTGAAAATTCTGTTGTAGTTTTGCTGTGGTGCCTGGAATGTGTGTGTGTGTGTGTGTGCGTGTGTGTGTGTGTGTGTGTGTGTGTGTGTGTGTGTGTGTGTGTGTGTGTGTGTGTGTGTGTGTGTGTGCATGCGTGTAATATTGTGTACAGTTTTTGTAATTGTATTTTTGAAATTTGTAAGGCGCCTAGAGCTCTACCTGAGGTTAGGCGCCACAGAAATCATCATTATTATTAAAACTTGGAGACTATCTTACAAATCCTGATGGATCTCCACGGTAGCCAAGTGTAGTGGCCTATACGTGACACGAGACTGACTTTGACATGGCATTCAGCCTCTACGCGCTACAACAGGAGATGGATCGACCACGAACCTAACAAGAAACACTTGCAGCATAATAGATAGGTAGATAGATTGCCTGTGATAGATTGCTGCAATGGTAATTTTAATTGTGATAGATTGCCTGTGATAGATTGCTGCAATGATTATTTTTAATGGAATGTTGTTATAGTGTTTATTTGTTTTGTTGTTTTATGACCAGCCAAAAGGAAAATTTCTGTCGTGCTTTGACTCGAACAGACAATGTATTGTATTGTATTGTATTGTATTGTATTGTATTGTATTGTCCCGCGTATTTTTGTCTTTTTATCAAAGAGGCTTTTAGATCTGCACTTGAAAAGGAATGGAGGGGTTGGGCCAGTGTAAGTTTCAGATTAAAGTCCTCTGGCGCAGGTGTGATCGGGGACGTGGGGCAGGTTGGACGAGCTAGCTTAAATCCAGCACAAGCTACTAAGCCAGATGTTAAGCTATAGCGGCCAAGTACCTTGCTTAGTGGCCTGTCACGCAACACGCCTCAGAAGATTTTAGTGTTGTTTTTTTTTTTTCTGCTACGCGACGTGCAACTGGCATCAAAAGATTTTACGTTTACTGCAACGCGACTTTAATCTACGATCACACAGTGTTAATGGTGTAACCAGCTGCCCCCAGCTCGTCCCCCAAAACAAAAACAAAAATCCCACGCGTGATCGTGAATTATGACTCCTGTATGAAATTTTTATCACTGACATGCAAGACGGTCTGAAAACACTTGAGGAATTTGTATGCCCATTAGCCCATTCACCGTGACGCTACAGCAAAATACGGATCGACCATGATAGTTCAAGGGCGGTACCAGAATAGCTTGGCGCCCATAGGCGCCAAGCTATTCTGGCACCACCCTTGAACTGTCATGTTCGATCTGTCTCCAGGGCTAAAACGCAGTGTTCAGACGGTAACTCTTATAATTATTTGGAAATTTGTATCTTACGGACTCAATGTGTTAAACTTACGCCTAATATTACTCACACATACTCAAATATAAACTGATGCATTAGGAAATGTTTTAAATGCGCCCATTTAGGCCGTCTGTTCTACTGAGGCTACATAGCGTCTGCGTGCCTGCTGATAACTAATTTACATCTGTGTGCCTCGCGTGGCGGAGGTCCTGGGTGTTATGTCTATTTTGGAACTCTGTTTAATTTAAATTTCTTTTTTGGCCGAGTGATTCGGACGCCGCGCGGGGTCACAGTTTAAGAGTGTAACACCCTCATAGCATAAATTCCTCTCGATTTTCTTTTCCAGGAAGAAAACAGAATAAAATGGAAGCTTGCCAAGAGTCATACATTCTCATGAGCCACTGCGCATGCAGAGGCTCGTGAGAATCTATGCCTTTTGCAGATGTTACTGGTTTGGCTCACAGACTTTCAAACGGTGTTGAAATACATCGCGTTTGATGCCGTGCAAAGCCTCACTCGGTGACTGATGTGTTTTAAATGGGTGACGCCTGGTTTGGGAAAGTGAGCGCAAATTGAGAAAAGGTTAACCCATTTAGCCCCGATTGCAATACAGCTGGAGGTGGATCGACCATGATAATTCAAGGGTAGTGCGAGATTAGCTTTTCGCCTGACGGCGCCATGCTAATCTGGCACTATCCTTGAATTATCAAGGCCGATCCATCTCCTGCAAATAGTACATAGTCGTTTAAGTGACACCTAGGAAATGCATCCTTGACAGTGTTGAGTCTAAACAGGTTATTTACTTCGCTGAAGATAAAGACATTTTTTCGAAGTGCTGTTTGCTATCAAATCTTTCTGTTGGGGTGACGGGGTTGGGGTTGGGTGGGGGGTGGGGGGCGGAGGGGGGGGGGGAGTACATGGGGTTGGGGTGATAACTACACCCTTGCTGCCAAAGATCGGTTCCACTGGCATCCACATCCATAGGTTTCGAACTTAGATGGAATCACCTGGGGTAGATGAACTGGCAGTCAGTGAGTTGGTCTTTAGATGGAAGAGGCGGTAGAGGTGGTGAGGGGGGAAGGGGGGAGGGGGGAGTTGAGCAGGGGAGGATCTGGGGTCGGAGGTTCCAGGGGTTCCGGAACAACCCCTCCCCCCGCGCTTTTCTTCCCCCTCCCCCCCCCCCCCCCACTCCTCCCCCCCCTCCCCTCCTCCCATCACCCCACGTTGTTTGATTTTTCGGTCACGGGAAGTCTTGAAGGTCCCAAACAAAACGTTGGAACTTTCCCCCACCCCCCTGTTGAGAGAGGGGTGGAGGGCTATAGGAATGAAGGTAAGGGTGAAGTAAAATAGTCTTGCTGATATAGATTGGTTCCATTAGCATCCTTAGATTTCGAACCTTGATGGAATCACCCGGGATAGAAGAACCGCAGTCAGTGAGTAGGTCTGTAAATAAAAGACATGTGATTACGAGGGGGAGGGGTGGGGGTGGTGGGGCAGTGAGAAGAGATGAGAGTGTCGTAGTCGGAGGGTACAGGAACGGGGGTAAACAAATAGTTTCGCTGCCAGATCCTGATTCCAACGCCACCCTCAGATTTCACACTTTCAGAGAATCGCCCATTGTAGATGAACAACCAGTAAGCAGGACTACGACTGGAAACGTCCCTGTTTGACGGCAGCTAGCAGACGTCGGCCGTTAGTCTTTGATCTCTGACGTAGGCTGGTGTCGGCCCGAAGACCGTTTGCTCGCGGGCACTGACAGTAAATCTAATCGCTTTAGTCTCATTCCACGAACGTAAATTTTCTTGTTTACCGACAAGCAAACCTGTTGGCAATAGTTCACTCTGAACGACACGAGGGTAATTTGGTTTTCATGGGAAATTCTGCTACTATTACGGCTACAAAGAATGAGGTCGTCGGCCTTAACCATTTCGATGCCGGAAGAAACGTGAAAATGATCCAACTGCAAGAGGTATAGATCCTTATGATCTACACCTCTTGCAGTTGGATCCTTATGATCTATACCTCTTGCAGTTGGATCCTTATGATCTATACCTCTTGCAGTTGGATCCTTATGATCTATACCTCTTGCAGTTAGATCATTATGATCTATACCTCTTGCAGTTGGATCATTATGATCTATACCTCTTGCAGTTGGATCATTATGATCTATACCTCTTGCAGTTGGATCCTTATGATCTATACCTCTTGCAGTTGGATCATTTTGATCTATACCTCTTGCAGTTGGATCCTTATGATCTATACCTCTTGCAGTTGGATCCTTATGATCTACACCTCTTGCAGTTGGATCCTTATGATCTACACCTCTTGCAGTTGGATCCTTATGATCTATACCTCTTGCAGTTGGATCCTTATGATCTATACCTCTTGCAGTTGGATCCTTATGATCTACACCTCTTGCAGTTGGATCCTTATGATCTATACCTCTTGCAGTTGGATCATTTTGATCTATACCTCTTGCAGTTGGATCCTTATGATCTATACCTCTTGCAGTTGGATCCTTATGATCTATACCTCTTGCAGTTGGATCCTTATGATCTATACCTCTTGCAGATGGATCCTTATGATCTATACCTCTTGCAGTTGGATCCTTATGATCTACACCTCTTGCAGATGGATCCTTATGATCTATACCTCTTGCAGTTGGATCCTTATGATCTATACCTCTTGCAGTTGGATCATTTTGATCTATACCTCTTGCAGTTGGATCCTTATGATCTATACCTCTTGCAGTTGGATCCTTATGATCTATACCTCTTGCAGTTGGATCCTTATGATCTACACCTCTTGCAGTTGGATCCTTATGATCTATACCTCTTGCAGTTGGATCCTTATGATCTACACCTCTTGCAGATGGATCCTTATGATCTATACCTCTTGCAGTTGGATCCTTATGATCTATACCTCTTGCAGTTGGATCATTATGATGTATACCTCTTGCAGTTGGATCCTTATGATCTACACCTCTTGCAGTTGGATCCTTATGATCTATACCTCTTGCAGTTGGATCCTTATGATCTATACCTCTTGCAGTTGGATCCTTATGATCTATACCTCTTGCAGTTGGATCCTTATGATCTACACCTCTTGCAGTTGGATCCTTATGATCTATACCTCTTGCAGTTGGATCATTTTGATCTATACCTCTTGCAGTTGGATCCTTATGATCTATACCTCTTGCAGTTGGATCCTTATGATCTACACCTCTTGCAGTTGGATCCTTATGATCTATACCTCTTGCAGTTGGATCCTTATGATCTACACCTCTTGCAGTTGGATCCTTATGATCTATACCTCTTGCAGTTGGATCCTTATGATCTATACCTCTTGCAGTTGGATCATTATGATGTATACCTCTTGCAGTTGGATCCTTATGATCTACACCTCTTGCAGTTGGATCCTTATGATCTATACCTCTTGCAGTTGGATCCTTATGATCTATACCTCTTGCAGTTGGATCCTTATGATCTATACCTCTTGCAGTTGGATCCTTATGATCTACACCTCTTGCAGTTGGATCCTTATGATCTATACCTCTTGCAGTTGGATCATTTTGATCTATACCTCTTGCAGTTGGATCCTTATGATCTATACCTCTTGCAGTTGGATCCTTATGATCTATACCTCTTGCAGTTGGATCCTTATGATCTATACCTCTTGCAGTTGGATCCTTATGATCTATACCTCTTGCAGTTGGATCCTTATGATCTACACCTCTTGCAGTTGGATCCTTATGATCTATACCTCTTGCAGTTGGATCATTTTGATCTATACCTCTTGCAGTTGGATCATTTTGATCTATACCTCTTGCAGTTGGATCCTTATGATCTATACCTCTTGCAGTTGGATCCTTATGATCTATACCTCTTGCAGTTGGATCCTTATGATCTATACCTCTTGCAGTTGGATCCTTATGATCTACACCTCTTGCAGTTGGATCCTTATGATCTATACCTCTTGCAGTTGGATCATTTTGATCTATACCTCTTGCAGTTGGATCCTTATGATCTATACCTCTTGCAGTTGGATCATTATGATGTATACCTCTTGCAGTTGGATCCTTATGATCTACACCTCTTGCAGTTGGATCCTTATGATCTATACCTCTTGCAGTTGGATCCTTATGATCTATACCTCTTGCAGTTGGATCCTTATGATCTATACCTCTTGCAGTTGGATCCTTATGATCTATACCTCTTGCAGTTGGATCCTTATGATCTACACCTCTTGCAGTTGGATCCTTATGATCTATACCTCTTGCAGTTGGATCCTTATGATCTATACCTCTTGCAGTTGGATCCTTATGATCTATACCTCTTGCAGTTGGATCCTTATGATCTATACCTCTTGCAGTTGGATCCTTATGATCTACACCTCTTGCAGTTGGATCCTTATGATCTATACCTCTTGCAGTTGGATCCTTATGATCTATACCTCTTGCAGTTGGATCCTTATGATCTATACCTCTTGCAGTTGGATCCTTATGATCTATACCTCTTGCAGTTGGATCCTTATGATCTATACCTCTTGCAGTTGGATCCTTATGATCTATACCTCTTGCAGTTGGATCCTTATGATCTATACCTCTTGCAGTTGGATCCTTATGATCTATACCTCTTGCAGTTGGATCCTTATGATCTATACCTCTTACAGTTGGATCCTTATGATCTATACCTCTTGCAGTTGGATCCTTATGATCTATACCTCTTGCAGTTGGATCCTTATGATCTATACCTCTTGCAGTTGGATCCTTATGATCTATACCTCTTGCAGTTGGATCCTTATGATCTATACCTCTTGCAGTTGGATCCTTATGATCTATACCTCTTGCAGTTGGATCCTTATGATCTATACCTCTTGCAGTTGGATCCTTATGATCTATACCTCTTGCAGTTGGATCCTTATGATCTATACCTCTTGCAGTTGGATCCTTATGATCTATACCTCTTGCAGTTGGATCCTTATGATCTATACCTCTTGCAGTTGGATCATTTTGATCTATACCTCTTGCAGTTGGATCCTTATGATCTATACCTCTTGCAGTTGGATCCTTATGATCTATACCTCTTGCAGTTGGATCCTTATGATCTATACCTCTTGCAGTTGGATCCTTATGATCTACACCTCTTGCAGTTGGATCCTTATGATCTATACCTCTTGCAGTTGGATCCTTATGATCTATACCTCTTGCAGTTGGATCCTTATGATCTATACCTCTTGCAGTTGGATCCTTATGATCTATACCTCTTGCAGTTGGATCATTTTGATCTATACCTCTTGATGACAACACTGTGCATGTGTAGCCATGTTCTTAGGTGAATGGGGCTCTTTTGCATTTAATTTTTTTTTAATTTTTGCATTTAATTACCAAAGACTTTAGAAACACAGTCGGCGACCAATTTTACTGAAGGGGTTAACCATTTCTTTGTCGGAATATATGACTTATAATTATGTCTACCCCCCCCCCTTACCCTCCACCTCCCCCTCCCCCCTTCCTCCCCCTCCCCCCGCACACACACACACACACACAACTTCCCTTCTCCCCAACACGTCATATGCTATTTGGAGACTACGGAAAGCAAGGTTTTCCCTCTGGCAGCTTTTTTTTCTCAAAGTTCCAAAACAAAGAGTTCGAAACACCCACCCATACCCCCTCCCGCCCCCACCCCCACTCTACCCGCACTCATCGGAAGGTAACTGATCCGCCCTTGCCATATATTGTAAAAGTGACTTGCATTTTGCTTGACCCTGAAAATGGAAGGATTAATCGTAATTAAAGTGTACACCAGCTCGACCTTTGAATGGGGATGGCTACCTATAAATCGTGCGCGCGGACACTTTAAATGGGCATTTAAGGTTAAGAGCGACATATAGTAAATTTGTTGTAAACATTGCCACAATCATCAGACAAATAGGATCGGCCTTGATGTCAGGTGGACGATTGCGACATGGTTAGCCCCTCGCTGCCACTGGACACAAAAAGTGTGACCTCTGAAAACACTGCAAATATTTAACTTGACGCCAAAGAAACCACTATATTCCCAGCGAAGACGGATGTATAGTGTGGCGGCAAGAAGCAGCACCAAAGCACCCCACCCATTAAAGGAACACGAATACAAATAGGGTCAACAAGAGGCAAAGATCCTCATGAGCCCCCGCGAATGCGGGGGCTCATGAGGATTTGTGCCTCTTGCAGTTGTTTGTCGTTCGCGTTTTCTCGGCAACATAGGGTTAAGCTTTTCACAAATCTCACGTGTGGCCACACAAATGAGGACATGATCCATAAATCTAACTTTGGACCTTACACTCAAAGCTTTCAGAGGTAAATCAGGCTGATCACACAGGCAAGAGGTGCAAATTCTCATGAGCCCTTACGGCTGCAGTTACTGATGAGAATCTATGCCCGTTGTAGATTGACGGTTGGTAAATGGAGCATGGTGTCTGAAGGCTGTATGCTGTGTGGTGGTGTACTTTTCTGTCAGAATAAAAGGAGAGATCAAGGACAAAATGTTAATGTTTAGACTTCGGGTGTGGGCTTGAATAGGAATAATTGCTTGCTGGTCTAGATCTGTGATTTTTTACCTTACGGCCTGAATCCGCAAGGTCCAAAATCTCAGACTAGCGTACGTATTTGTCCTTTCTTTTTCCTTTTTTTTTAATTTTTTTAATTTTTATTTTTAGTGGATTGTATCGCTTTTCAAGCCTTGAGTTCACCCACATGCTCGGGCAAAGTTAGAACAGGTTTCAAATTAGAATCCTTAGCACTATACTTATGGAAACATCGACAAAGACTGATCACCCATGATAATATTATACGAGTGTTACCTGATTAGCTTAATTCATGCTTCGCCAGATAGCCAAGGTTTTCTGATACTGCCTTTCTGGTACTGCCTTCCAGCCATCACGGTGTGTCTCTTTTTCGCAACTGACGTTAACAGAGAAAGCAGGTGTAAGGTCTAACTTTTGAGGCTGCAGGTGTTTTATAACGGTTCAGGCCTTAACTTAATGACTTCACTGACTGCCGAGAAAAAGTGAACATAATCATTTGCAAGAGGCATAGATCCTCATGAGCCCCCGAATTTGCGAGAGCACATGAGGATCTATGCCGCTTGCTGATACCACTTTATATCCATGTTCCTTGGACGTCTGGGGTTCTTTGAATTAACAAAGAGTGCAAAAACACAGTATGCTCCCCTCGCAGTGAAGAGTCACGTTCAATGCAGTTACTTTGACCCATATTATCGCACTAGTACAAAAGAATAGGACCCATAAATATTAGTTAGTTACACCTATTTGGGTTTAACGACGAGCAGGCAACTAAGGTCATCTCACGGCGTCACAAATACGAAAGAATATGGATAGTTAAAGGCTTGGCTCTTATAGAGACGCTAAGCTATTATGGTACCATCCTTGAACTACCATTAACGAGTTGTCTCCTAAGCAAAGAGAGCGCGCGCATTTTGATTTTTTTTTAAATACTTGTTAGATGCACCTGGCCCTAGGTGCACAAGACGCTTCTAACTCTTAAAACAGTTTTTGCAGTTAAAACTTTAGAAGCGTGTTCTGCACCCGAGTCCTGTTCTGCAACTGAGCTGTGTCGCGCACGAAATTGTTATGCCGACCGCACGGCTAGTTTCTCCTAACACCATTCTCGCATTGCGACGTATGTTGTGGGTCTGTGATTTTCAACCTACGACTCGGAGCCGTTAAGTCCAAAATCACAGACCACCACGCAAAATTATTATCGTTATTAGATCGATCTAAGGTCTGCCCCTGCCACCCCCCTTAAAGTCTCGGTGTGCTTGGTCAGTATGTAAACAATTTCAGTATCATCAGTATGTATAACGATCAACATGGAAATGACACACATCCTCATGCGCCCCTACAACCTGCAGGGGCTTATGCCGACTTATAGATCTAGACGGCAGTATTTACATCTGTGCGAGAGGGTTAGTTATTTGTGTGTGTCTAAGGTCATCTCACAGCGGGTGTGGGATTTTTTTTATTATTTTTTAGGAACACATTTTGTTGTCTGCAAGAGGCATAAATCCTTATTCCTCTTGCTGGGTTTATTTGCGTCTATGCTCCTCGTACAGGGGATGTAATAAGGCTGATCAGTATAGATGGAGTAATCCTTGTGCAAACTCTCATCAAGTGTGGGTTCAAAGCCATTTTGACTGACAGGGAAACGGGCAGGGTTCGATGTTATGCCACGCCGAGAGATGCAATAAGGTCTCCGTTCTTTGAACTCTTGTTATTAATGCTGTAAAACTTGACCCCAGGAATGAAAACAATTTCAGTGTGATAAATGGCTATCCCCCACGTGTAGTCTTCTTGTCAAAGTCTATGAATTCTGCTTAAAGCGCGCCGAAAACAGTATGAGTTTTACCTTCTAAACTAAATTTTCAATCCCCCCCCCCCTACACACACACACACACACACACACACACACACACACACACCACTCCCCACCCCACCCCCTCCCCCCCAACCTCCTATCCCCCACCCCCCACCCCCCCCCCCCCCACACACACACACCCTTTCACTCCGCATATACACAAGAGCCACCGCGACAACACAATAATTTGGACATTCACAATGATGAGTTTTGTCTTTTGTCTCCCAAAAAATATGCTTGGGGAATATTTAGCGTTTGGTTTACCCGAATAAAATTCCTAGTATGTTTCGCGCTCTTTAAAAGCGCAGCAAATATTGTACGCCAACTTCGAAAAATTTAATTGAGCATGTGGCAGGTTACGACTTTCAAATGCTAAGGCGGACATTTTGTTTGTAAAACAGCACGCATCTCAACACTGGCTACGCCAAACAGATCGACGACGATAGCTCAAGATGCAGTGCCTAGTCAGGCTCACAAAGCAGATATGTGCAGCAAGCACAAGTATAGGTACGTACAGCGCACACACGAAATGAAATTACACAGCGGTAGACAAACGAACAGTTAGCTCCCCTGACCCCGTCATCACTGGCTTAGATAAGCTGGTCAGTGATTTTGGACCTTACGGCGTACGCGTACGCGTACGCCGTAATGTCCAAAATCACAGACCAGCTCACTGTAATGTTAAATAAATGCAAAACCGCCTGCGAAAGAATAGGCAAAGAATTAGGTGAAGAGTGCAAACAACAATATCAGGTTAATCAGGGACGACATTTTACCTATCATGGTCGGTCCATCTCTTAACTTGAAATGAAAGTACAGTACTAGTAAACTTCGGATATAACAAATCGCTTAGTGACCCACATTTCTAAAATCCGAAGTTTGTTGTAAGCGACGACATTTCTATAGAGAAAGTGTAGTCGGGACTTCCCAAAATGTTTGCACTTTTGCTATATCCGCCTGTTACGTTCGTGCTTGTGTTATTCTATTAGGGCATGTGTATGTTGATCATAGGAAAAGATCCAGTGTTCAGTTGAGTTATTTTAGATTAGAATCACGTGCCTTCTTAGTATGATTCGTTTCTTTTTGCATGGAGAATTGCGATCGATTTGTGTGTGTGTGTGCGTGCGTGCGTGCGTGCGTGCGTGCGTGTGTGTGTGTGTGTGTGTGTGTGTGCGTGTGTGTGTGTGTGTGTGTGTGCGTGCGTGCGTGCGTGTGTGTGTGTGTGTGTGTGTGTGTGGTGTGTGTGTGCGTGTGTGTGTGTGTGGTGTGTGTGTGTGTGTGTGTGTGTGTGTGTACACGGAAGGGCTCAAATGGGTTACTGTCTTTACCATCCTTATGAAAACTGGGGTGGTGTTAAAATCTGGGTGACCAAGTCAGACACCCATTTTTTCTGAGGGTTGTTTCTGCATTGTCTTGGGGTAAAGATTCATAAAAAATAAACAGATCAGTTTTTCTCGTTTTGGCGTTAAAACATGCACTTTTGTGTTTAACAGACACGCCTGTAGTGTGTTTGAAAACTTGTCCCTCCCAGCAATGTGTGTGTGTGTTGTGCGCACAGAACCCTGAAAATGAGCGTGTATGTATTACATCACCCTTCTCAGCTATAAATAACTTCATAGCTGATATGGGTCAGGGGGGATATTTTGTTGTTTCAGGGAGTAAATTGTTTATGTTTCTACAAAATTAGGTTTGTTATTTGAGGGTGTGGTTGTTTTGTTAAAAAAAGTGTTGAGTTGTAATGTACTTCCGGGGTGATGTGGAGAAAGGTCATGTCTAGTGACAAATTTGAGATTCACGTATACGTTCACCAGGGACTTAGCCTATACGTTTTCTACGTTTGTTTCCATGTCAGATGAAGAATATTTGATCTGAAACGTCGTTCTTTGTTTCTATTTTAAAGGGTTTTCCGCCACTATCTTCTGTTTTAGTTTGACTTAGCCTATAATTATATTCGTGCGCCGGTTGCTAAGAAGTGAAGTGATTGTATGAGTGCGCATTGTAAGAGAGGACGTTTAGACTTTGGGTGAGGCTGCTGTTGTCTTTTGTCCTGCCTGACCTTTTGATTGAACCTGTTGCTTTATTTTGTAGGTTTGTCGATGTTATCAATGCCGCATCTCCTTTTGGATTGTATGCACAAATTGATTGAATGGAAATGACGTCACAGAGTCAGCGTCGTTTCATGCGTCGTCTGCTACAGTCAGTCGTTTAGTGCAGTTAAAAGAGTGTAGGCTTGGATGGGCCATTTTCTGATGTAATAGTAAAGTATTATTTGTGTGAATGCTGTCCGTTTGAAGGAAGGTTGATTGATTGTACATTGCTTAACGTCCCGACAGCAACAAGACTTTCTCAGGACGTGCCTGCACTGCTAGTGACAAAAACTCAACAGAATATTGAATGTATGTCGCCAGCCGGTCCAATACGTTAAATAAAACCTACGACATGGGGCCTAAATAAAGCTAAGACCATTTAGCAACACACATCGAATATCAAGAGCCACAGGCAGCGCAGACAGTAGGGAGAGTTTAAAAAAGGAAAATGCAGGTGAATGGACCAAGGGTAGACAGAAACACATGCCCCCGGAATATAGAGAAAAACCCACCCTGTGGGGCTGACCAGGGTGCCCCTGTGAACTAAAAAGTCCCCCAGGGCAGACCCGGTTGGGGGTGTTTGAAGGAAGGACTGGAAAGTCGAGTGTTGAGGGCAGACCGGTTGGGGGTGTTTCAGGGAAGGACTGGAAAGTCGAGTGTTGAGCGAAGAGAGAAGGCGAGGATGGGAAAAATATCCAGCACTATACGTTGGAATAGATGCATATCAGTTACGACACGCTTGTAAATTAAAACACTTTTAACCCCACCCGGGTCTGCCCTGGGGGACTTGGGTGGGGTTAACTACTTTTTATTTCCCAGGGGCACCCTGGTCAGCCCCACAGGGTGGGTTTTTCTCTCTATTCTGGGGCATGTGTCTCTGTCGGCCCTTTGTCCATTCACCTGTATTTGCCTTTATAAAACTCTCCCTACTGTCTGCACTGCCTGTAGCTCTTGATATTGGATGTGTGTTGCTAAATGGTCTTAGCTTTATGTAGGCCCCATGTGTTAGGTTTATTTAATGTATTTGACCGGCTGGCGACATACATTCAATGTTCTGTTTAGTTGTTGTTTTTTCACAAGCAGTGCAGGCACGTCCTGAGAAAGCTTTGTTGCTGTCGGGACGTTAAGTAATGTACAATAAAACACTTTTAACATTAAGAAAAGTTGAGTTAAAAGAGGTTTTAAAA
The DNA here is from genome assembly GCA_036245525.1 of Semisulcospira habei. Lineage (NCBI taxonomy): Eukaryota > Metazoa > Mollusca > Gastropoda > Semisulcospiridae > Semisulcospira > Semisulcospira habei. The sequence goes on from BTPG01000005.1 coordinate 17,034,685, forward strand.
CAGTTTTCATAAAAACTTTTGCCCGACACGCTTCTAAAAACAACATTTTCTTAGTTTTAAACCTTGTACCGCGCCATAAACGCCGCGATTGCTTTTCAGTCTTAGCTGTCCTATAGTGTGGAATGTGGGACTTTGCCAACTGGATCCATCTGGTGCACTCCAAATGAGTATTTGTGAGTGGTTCGACGTGCAACTCAGTGTGCGCCTCTGAAATGACCTACTAATGAAAATCTTTCATTCATAAGAGCGCATTGAGCAGCTCTGTAAACCAAAAGTGATGACCCCCTCTCCTCCCCCCCCCCCACACACACACTTCCCCCCCCCCTCCCCCAACCCCCTTACAACCCCACTCAAACAATCATAATAGTAAAATCAACCAAAGGTATCTTTAGTGAGGTATTTTCACTGTAATCCCAGTTTTGTGTGAGAGGCACCCACTTTTTGGGTAAAAACCCATTTTTTTTTCCATCCAGTGGCTCTGTTTCTAGAAAATGTCTATTTTATTTTAAGTTGTAGAGCTTAGTTATAAGGAGAGTTCTAAACATTCGCATCAACTCCAGAGCCCTAGAATAAATAGAAATATGGGAACCCATTTTCACATAAAATGGTAGGTAACCCACTCTGAGGGTTTTGTGTTCATGTGTGTGTGTGTGTGTGTGTGTGTGTGTGTGTGTGTGTGTGTGTGTGTGTGTGTGTGTGTGTGTGTGTGTGTGTGTGTGTGTGTGTGTGTGTGTGTGTGTGACTAGAATGTTGCACATTTCGCCAACTTGTAGCAAAGTCCGACCTAGATAAAGCTGAAATGTTCTGAAAAAGGCACGATTGTTCTAGTCAGTGACCTCAAACATCACGTCAGAGTTTTGTCGTACAAATGTTGGTTATTTCACAGCGTTTACGTGATGCACCTAGACATTGGTGGAAGATTGTAGAAAAGTCTAGAGTGTTCTGTTTATGAATTTTGATGATTTTGGTTACGTTTTCTTTTCTGATTGGTTGAGTTGTGTAGTTTGCAGGATTGTTCTGGAAATTTGTGATAGAGTGGGGGAGAGTGTTGCATAGTATGTGCATGCATTGTAAGAGACAGTGTATCAAAGTGTGGATGCATTTGTGAGAGATAGTGCATCAAAGTCTGGATGCATTGTGCTAAGAGTGCATAGTGAAAATAACTTACTGTTGGAACTGTCACTCCAGTGTGGTCTACAACCTTTGCTACCTGTGACGAGTTGCAACCGAGTGAGGTTTTTCTACAAGAACCCTACGTGAGTGTGTCTGTTGTGCATTGCATCGTACTACGATCACGACCACCACGTAACGCCGACCTTGTTACTAGCGAAGTTCCCTGAAACAAAAAGTGTCAGAAAAGTGCAGGTATATTCCGACTTTTTCTATATCCTACCGTGTTATTAGCGAAGTAGGCTATAAGAGCTTACGATTGGAACGTCGTTTCATCGCTTAGTAACCACAGTTAAACTCATTTCTATTTGAGCCCACCAACTTAAAGATAGTGTAACACTGAGCGTTTGCCTAGAAGCAGTAATCCGAATGGACACGTACGCACAATGGGTGTTTGCTTAGAAGCAGTAACTTTGAATAATGGACAAGCGTGGACTTGCCTGGTAGTCTACTGGTTAACCGTTTGCGTGTCGGTAGCGGTTTTAGTCGCGATGATTCCGACAGGAATCATCGCAACTAAAACCGCTACCGACACGCAAAGGGTTAACACATGTACATACGTCAAATTGCCCGAACTATGGAGATAAGAAACAGCAGTACCCCAGAGCCCCTGAATCCGTCGGCAAACTTTCGCAAAGCGAAGCGGACCTGTACAAAAACATTCAGACAAAATTGACTTCCTTCTAAACGCTAAATAAGATGCATAGATCCCCCGCAATTGCGGGGGCCCGTGAGAATCTATGCCTCTTAATATATCTAAGTCATGTAGATTCTCGTGAGTCTCTGTGTTCCGCAGGGGCTTATGAGGTTCTGTGCCTCTTGACGTAAAGCTTTTTTGACATTAGCACCTATGTACCTCAGCGGGAGGAAGACATGAGTGGTTCGCTCAATGGCTGAGACTTACATAGAATGTAGTGATTGAATTTCAGGAATTATCGCAGACTATTTGAAACAGACATAAACATGCATGCAGATTTAGATGTTCACGTTTCCACCCCTCTCACTTCTAGTGCCAATGGCTTGAGCTGGATTGACCGCGCAAACTAACGGGTGTTTCCTGATTAGCTTTGCCCCAACAGAAAAGTCAAAACTAATCAGGTACTAGTACCTTTAAGCTGTCACGGTCGATTTATCTCCTTTGACGTGTCAAACATCCGCTTGTAAAATTAAATCCCGATGACCCAAGGAAACGAAAGGGTATGTTAGGATTTTATTTGATTCGTGAAATATTGGAAGGTTCGAGTGTGTTTACTTGTGTGTACAATCTGACTTAGTAGGCCTTTGTTGCCATGATAGATCGACAGCTATTTAGTTCTAGTGTCTTGGAGCTATGGCTGTGTTTCCCCTAACCGTTTCAGTACCAACTGCCGCGGTCTGTGTCTGTGCAATCTTCGTTAATTCAAGGCCAAAAGAGAAAACACTCTGGACTGATGCTCCAGAAACGTGGATTCAAAACGGTGCCAGCAAGACGCATAGATCCTCATGAGCCCCCTCAACTGCGGGGGCTCATGAGGATCTACGCCTCTTGCAGTTGGACGGAGTTCAAATTTTCTCCGTACCGAATGGGTTAAAACGGTCTGCTCCATGGCTGGTTTCCACTGTTAACTTTGGTGTAGACAGCAAGTTACTAGTAAAGTCGTCCGTCATTTGTGCGTTTAGCAGATGTTTTCTACTGTCCCTTATGCAATTCTGCCAACGCTAGCCTCACCTATATGGTTTGTGATTATATATAACTCGAGGCAAATTTGTATCGTTACATTGTTGTGTAATGTTCTGTGCATCTACTGTGGGAAATCAGGGTATTTACCCGACCACATTATAGTAGTGGCACCTTCGTGTTTGTGTATAATTATGTTTCTCCTGCCTACTTCCTAAGTTCCGGAGAAAGACGTGGGTTATATAAGAGACCTGATGCATTCTTTTTGAGGATGCAAATGATCGTCTTGTACTATACCTGCGTATTTCTCTGTGGGCTGGCGATTGGGTGCCTGATAGGCGGGGGCAGGGGATCTAACTGTTTGTCGTCTGTCCAGCGCTGAGTGATTCCCCTTGGTTTGTGTACAATTCTGCCAACGCTAGCCTCACCTAGTTTGTGAGTGTCCCTTACGCGCATATGGAACACTCTTATGTACAAAGGAGAAGAAAAGTAGACTTTTTTCTTTCTTTTTATGTTATGGCGTTCAGATTGCATAAGTTACTTTAGCCATTATGTGAAGCTCTGTTGTAAAACATACTAGGGACAAATATACAGGAGCTACTGCATAAGATTAACCCTGTATTGCCTGGAGCAGGTCCCATTAGCATTCACCTATTGGCTCCATCCCCACCCTCTAGCCCCCCACCCGTACACTCGCACCCACACACACCCAAATTCCACCCCGTTTACCCTTCCCCACCAAGAGAGTGGAGCAAATATTCATCTCAACGTTTAACCCGGCTCGCTGCGGAGAACAACTGAACACCTCCCAGCTGCAAGAGGCATAGATCCTCATGAGCCCCCGCAGTTTGCGGGGGCTCATGAGGATCTATGCCTCTTGCCCGAAAACGCGTTGCATCTATGTGTCCATGATCTAGTCTACGGTCTCTTATCCGAAAATTCCGAGACAAAATCTTAACACAGGACCGATCTGCGCTTATTGGCAATCAGGGCCATTTTTTTTTCAGGTGGCTCATGATTTGTTTTCGAGCAGTGTACACCCACAGTGCGCAAAAGGACATCTGGCCGACGTCGGTCCGATAGCATTTTGCGCATTGGGCACCGCACTCTCGCCATTGAATTTGAGAGCAATGATTCGTTCACCTTCATAATACAGTTTTTGACGATGAATGAATTATTGCCCTTGTATTTTTCAGGGGATTAATTTGATTTGCCTGTGAACTGAGCCCCACTGGTGTTATCATAATGTGTTAGAAGCGCGCACACTTGCAGAATAAATTAAGCGTATTGTACACGTCAATGGTGAAAAGCTGACTCTTCTTATTACACTTCACCTTACAACTGGAGCAAAAAGTTCAGAGTAGCTTCCCTATAGAACTTGCGGACGAGTAATTTAGAGACGTGACTTGTGTATTCAGAGCTCGGACCGGTTCTCTCTGAGAACCTTTGCGTGTAAACCGCCCGTGGCCATAATGACTTTGAGTCACGGGGGATTATGGCAACATTAGATTTCCATTTTTCCAGGGATTAATATAATTTGCTTGAATAAGCTCTCGACAACATTCATATACAGTTGTGGAGATTTTCAATTATGTCCGCAAGCTTCTTCTATCGTCACACTGAATAGAGCGTATTAAAAGTGTCTGTAGGAATCAGCGCCACAGGATTGTAAATTCAGACAGCAAGGGTAAATTCTGTGCCAAATACGTTTTGGTGGATTTCTAATACACACACACACCCCGTCCCCTCCCCCCCCCACCCCCTCCCCCTCCCCCCCCCCCCCCCACCTCCCCCCCCCACCGCACACCCCCCCCACACACACACACCCCCACCCCACCCACCCCCACCTCATCCCGCGTGCATGCAAATACCGGTAATGTTAACTTTTGCTGTCGCTAGCGGTTTATGAGGACTTACCTCGACATAAACCTCTACCGACAACTAAAGGTTAATAATCTTGCAAGAATCACCTTAACTGACACCGCTATCGAGAGCCAAAGGGTTGACATTACCCGTGTGTATGTTTACACTATTCAGCCCTGACGCACTACAGCTGGAGATGGGTCGACCATGATAATTCAAGGGCAGTGCCAGATTAGCTTGGCGCCGATAGGCGCCAAGCTAATCTGGCACTACCCGGCGCCCCAAGCTAATCTGGCACTACCCTTGAATTATCATGGTCGATCCATATTCTGCAACTGGTGCATAGTCATTAGATGACGCCTCCAAAATTTGGGAAATACGGCCATCGGTCTGACTGAGTTAAATACTTTTGAACAGAGAGCGAAAAGAGCGGATTATCAGTGCTATGTTTACAAGCCGACACTTAGAAGTACAGCAAAACCCTATAAGTCACTTCCTCGGTGTGTGGAAGGCTTATACGTTAGCCTTGTTCCGTCACAGTGAAGAGTACTCTCTATATATGTCATGGAAATCACGTGAATCAGCGTTTCTTTCAGACGTAAATGAGGGTTTGTTGAGTGATTGTATCCGAAAAAGCCGTCAAGGAGCAACCACTTTGACGTTGTGGTTTTATCGACTGACATTTCATTCTCTGAAACATGGATCTAATTAAGGCTCTGCAAGAGGCATAGACCCTCATGAGCTCCCGCATCGTGCAGAGGACTCATGATGGTCTATGTCTCTTGCAGTGAATTCGGTTTTCGCTTTGCGAGCGAACGCAGTGCCACGCCGCAGTTGACAGCCATTTCCGCTAATTTTACCTTCAGTCAGCAAATTAAAGGTCGTCGGGACGGCGCTGTGCGCGGGCCAACTGCGGCCGACGTTGCCCCGATGACTTGTTGCTTACTGGGACCCTATTGCGCTGTCCTTCAATCAATAGCTCATTCATTGCCCCTGTACTGCACGCTTATCATATATGCGAATCTCATCCGCGTAAGGGTGTCAGATAAATTCCCTGCCCTTGACAGATGAAACACCTGGTTACCTCCCTTTGAAGAGAATTTGTGAACGTGCTAGTAAAGGCCACCCTTAGAAGGCTGAATACGTCACCGAGTAAAAGTTCAGTAACTGTGGTGTAACAGGAAGAGAGTTATCTTGATTTAGATCTGTTTATAGCTCTGCACCTGTTCTTCAAAGGTTGCTGGGAAACGCATTTTTTAGATTTACTGATCAGAGCAATATTTGAACCAATTTAGATCTGGCGAATATCGGAAATAGTAAGGTTACATGATTAATTTGTGTGATTTTCCGAAATCTAATACCTCTGTCACATAACCACAGCCTTCACGTGACAGGCAGTGGTTAGGTTTAAGTACACCTATGATTTACGATGCCATGCACCCTCAGTACGATGACGTCTTACATTAGATGCAGTGGTAACGGTATAATTATGTATTCTAGTCTGTGTGTGATTGTAGGTCTTACGTTCGAATCTGTAATGTCTGAAATCACAGACAAACACTTCTTTCCTTTGCCACATATTACATTATAACCTCGTCCCCGCCACTGGACCAGGTTTATTTATGTTATCTTTGCTCTTTCAACGACCACGAATTATACTGACCAACAAAAGAAACGCGAATTTTTCACCATAACGCTTTTCTTCGTAAATATGCTTTAATCCGGGTTATTTTGACGTCATTTAAATACAATGATACGAAGAGTGTGTTATGTCGTGTGCAAATAGAATGTTCAGTTTTAAAAATCGCACATCGATGACTTATGACGTCATCACTGACACTACCATCACATGATATTGAAAGTGAAATGAAGAGCATCTGCAAACGACACAGCTGAAAGCCCAACCAATGTGCAGTGTCACTAGGGTCCGTGTGCATAAAAATCCGGCCTGTTTGGTCTTGGCCTACTTTTCGTTTGTCAAAGCCACCTAAATAATCAACATGACCTACAAACATGAAATCAAAAAGTTCTTTATTTTTAGTTTAGCGGCCATACTTACCTGATCAAATGGATATGAGTGTGTTCTTTATCTCGGTGTCAGTCACTGGAGCATAAAAATATGATTTGAAAGTAATTCACATTAAATCAAATAAGATTTATTAAGAAAATGATGTACACAGGAAGTTCTGGTCCTCTAATGAATTTTTCGATCAAATTGCATTTGAGGCAGTTAATGAAATGAAATGAAATGAAATGAAACTTTATTTTCCAAGGATAAAAGAATAGGTGCGCAGACCTGTTTTCATTCTTGTCCTTGCTACACACTACAAAACAAAATAACGTACACACACACACACGCGCGCCGCCGGTTAATAACATCATGAGCAAGCCACACAACTTGTTTGTTAAACATATCACAGGACATTTGCTTCACAGAGTGTGTCCAGTTTTGTTTATTTTCACCACTAATGAAACCCTGTGTCCTCCAAGGTAGCCATGTACGATCACTTATCCAATTTTTGTGTAAAGTTAGCTCAGACAGTAGGCTGAACATCTGAAATAAGCAACAAATAAAATGTTTTTGTTTTGCTGTCAGGGTGGCTCTTTGTGTGCGGGTACACTTACAGACACTTTTCGCGTTTTTAATGGAAGTCAGTTTACATTCGTCCAAAAAACATGAACACAAATTAGTCTCAGAAAGACACAAGACCTTTAATGCCTTGCAAACAATTGAGAATACCTCTCACAGCATACTATATCTCACTGGTGCCTTCTGCATTGTCACATACCCAGGAATTAAAAGGTCATCGGGCCGATGCTGGCCGCAGCTGGCCCGGGCGTAGCTATGAGCAGGCAAACAGCGGCCGAAATAGACCCGTTAATCTTTCGCGTGTTAAACCTTCGACTGTAGGTAACGGTTTTTGTTGCGATGATTCCTAAAGGTCTAAGTAGTTTATGTTAGACCAGCAGGATTTTTTTTTTTTTCTGTTCAGTTTTTCGTTGTCCGAATTTTTAACAGCGCCAAAAAATAGTCCCAAGCCTCTAAGCTTCCCAAGTCCCAAAAAGTCCCAAACTTCTAAGATCCCTTTTGGTTGACCTTTCTCCAGCGAACAAGACATTATTTTTCATGATGTGTCAAGTGTCACGGGTCACGAGTTTGTTCATATAATGCGATTTAAGACTTTTGTCAACATCATTAACTCCTTACGGCCACTCCACACTATCCATTTTCACAACATGATTTTGTCTCTGTATGGAGTGGTTCATTGTGTGAGCCGTGAATTTATGACTGGTGTATATCTCATTATGTACTTCAGACAAAGTGGTTCCGTGATTATTGATGCACGTTTTTGTTTGTGCGGATCAGAAGTGACTATAGTTATGTTAATATTGATGGCGTGTCCCTAGTCCGTATGCATAATTGTACGTGCGGCTGGTGTACAGGTTTTAACACATTCTGCCCGCGACACACCACAGCAAGATATGGCTCGACCATGATAGTTCAAGCATGTTTTGAATGAGTTAAACCGTGTATGTACCAAAAGATTTAGTCACCCTGTTTGTGGTAATGAGATGTACCAAAAGATTTAGTCACCCTGTTTGCGGTAATGAGATGTACCAAAAGATTTAGTCACCCTGTTTGTGGTAATGAGATGTACCAAAAGATTTAGTCACCCTGTTTGTGGTAATGAGATGTACCAAAAGATTTAGTCACCCTGTTTGCGGTAATGAGATGTACCAAAAGATTTAGTCACCCTGTTTGTGGTAATGAGATGTACCAAAAGATTTAGTCACCCTGTTTGTGGTAATGAGATGTACCAAAAGATTTAGTCACCCTGTTTGTGGTAATGAGATGTACCAAAAGATTTAATCACCCTGTTTGTGGTAATGAGATGTACCAAAAGATTTAGTCACCCTGTTTGTGGTAATGAGATGTACCAAAAGATTTAGTCACCCTGTTTGTGGTAATGAGATGTACCAAAAGATTTAGTCACCCTGTTTGTGGTAATGAGATGTACCAAAAGATTTAGTCACCCTGTTTGTGGTAATGAGATGTACCAAAAGATTTAGTCACCCTGTTTGTGGTAATGAGATGTACCAAAAGATTTAGTCACCCTGTTTGTGGTAATGAGATGTACCAAAAGATTTAGTCACCCTGTTTGTGGTAATGAGATGTACCAAAAGATTTAGTCACCCTGTTTGTGGTAATGAGATGTACCAAAAGATTTAGTCACCCTGTTTGTGGTAATGAGATCTTTCTTGATTTTACCAATAATTACAAAAGAAAAGAAAAGAAAAGAGTCTGTATAACAATTAACCGTTTTGTCCGTTTTGTTATTCCGAATCGTGTTTCTTTTTGTTTATTTCTTAAGTTCAAAAACTTCAACTGTTTTGGTTCATCTTATTTCAAAGAGCGATTTTTTTCGGAGGCGGGAGAGGGGGGCGGGGGATGAAGGAGTAGAGATTGGTTGGTTATACATTGCTTAACGTCCCGACAGCAACAAGACTTTCTCAGGACGTGCCTGCACTGCTTGTGAAAAAAAACAAAACGAAACAGAATATTGAACGTATGTCGCCAGCTGGTCTACTACGGTAAATAAACCATAGACCATTTAGCTACACACATCCAATATCAAGAGCTACAGGCAGCGCAGACAGTCGGAAGAGTTTAAAAAAGGAAAGTACAGGTGAACGGACCAAGGGTAGACAGAAACACATGCCCCAGAATAGAGGGCAAAACCCACCGTGTGGGGCTGACCAGGGTGACCCTGGGAACTAAAAAGTAAAAAAGTAGTTAACCCCACCCAAGTCCCCCGGGGCGGGTGGGGATGAAGGAGCAGAGAGAGAGAGAGAGAGAAAAATGAAATGAAATGAAACTTTATTTATTTCTCAAGGATAAATGATTAGGTACACAGACTTTTTTTCAATCATGTCCTTTGCACACGCACTCACACAACAATCTCACGCGCGTGACTAAAACTACAAAAATTGGAAAGGCGAGAGAGAGAGAGAGAGAGAGAGAGAGAGAGGAGAGAGAGAGAGAGAGAGAGAGAGAGAGAGAGAGGAGAGAGAGAGAGAGAGAGAGAGAGAGGTTATCCCTGCTAATTTGAATTGTGTTTTTCTTTCCTCGTCTCGGATGATTTCTCTGTTTTATTTTGTGTGCATTTAGTCACACTTTGTCCACCCGCGCCATGGATGACGCGAGACGGGACTCGTGCCTGCGCACACATTCATGCACAGTGCGCTTGTGATTTTGGACCTACAGCTCTGGAGCTGTAAGGTCCAAAATCACAGACCAGCACACAAACATAACTGAGGCGTACATTGAATGCGCGAAGGTTCTGACTCAGGGTCCTTGTCGATAAATCTGGCACTTTGAGTCGATCGTCAGTTCGCTGGGCTTTGAAAAGATCTGGTTCACGCGGGGACAATTTGCGTTCTTGTTGTAAGTGATTTGACACGGTCTACAAATCGTATGACGACCACCCTCTTAACTCCTCATATGGGACGGTTTGTGACCTGATTGGAGGTGATCTGAGACGTCTTTCTGCGGAGACTGTCAATAGTGACCACCCTCTTACCTCCTCACGCAAGACGATGCGTGCTCTGATTGGAAGTGGTTTGACACTTAAATCTTATTGTGACCATCCTCCTAACTCCTCAAACGGCACAGTTTTTGCGCTCTTATTGTTAGTGACGTGACACCTTCTTTGAATAAATTTTACAGTGAACACCCTTTGACCTATTTTGTCTGTGAAGAGCTGATATAATTAGTGACTGCAAGATGAGCATCATTAATTTATAACTCCCCGCAAACTGATGAGCACAGTGAATTTGTACGGGCGGTCAATACAATCTGACCTTCGAATGAGAAACATAGACGTATATGCTCCTTACAAGAGGCATAGATCTTCATGAGCCCCCGCAAGTGCGGGGGCTCATGAGGATCTATGCCTCTTGCAAACGGGTGGTGTTTCGTTTTAAAGTGTATGAGTGCAGACTCGCACCAGGCGAAGTAATGCAAGTTGAGACGTGCCGTTACAGGTGTATTTCAATACTGAGGTTTTGACTGTAATTAGCTGGGATTCAAAGAAGCCAAATCTGGACAGAGGAACCTGTAGTTTAAAGGCACCTGACACCTATACTTGATTACAGCTGTCCATTCTTTAAGTTGCATATCTCTATTACACGTTGAGTTGTATTGTCGAGAATGCTGATTTTACAGCTCAGACCAAATAGGTGACTGCCGAGACTGTCAATTGCAAAGGAAATTCGAGGAAAGACAGACATTTCTTTTTTTTTTAAAGGGATTTAAATGTAAAAGTAACATTATTAAAGTGTGTTGTACTTGTCCTTTTTGATCGTGTTTCTTTCTTTGTTGGATTTTAAAAATATTTTATTATTATTATTATTTTAGAATATTCCTGTGAAAACTATATTACAGTTGAGAAAAGTGACTGACCATGACAGTTCAAGATAGTGCCAGAACAGTTTCAGATGTATCAAAATAGTATTTTTCCTCTTGGGCAAAGTAAACGGGAGATTAACCCCTTCACTGCCAGTGGACACAGACCGTGTTTTGGAAATCATTGTAAAATCAACGTCAACGATCCCCAGCCGTCCAAGGAACATAGATACAAAGTGGATTCAGCAAGAGGCATAGATCCTCATGAGCCCCGCAACTGCGGGGGCTCATGAGGATCTATACATCTTGCAGTTGGTTGGTGTTTAGTTTTCTCGGCAGTGCAATGGTTAAGTCAGTCCTCCGTGTTTGGTCCTGGTCCGCGCGCATTCGTGCGAGTTTTAATTTCGTACGTTTTTGGGTTGTGTACCGCACAGCCTATAGGATATGGCACAGATTAAAGGGAAGTAAGCTACACTTTCTAGCGTTACCTCCCTTTGTGATTTCCGCCCTTTACACCGTCAATCGTTTCCTCCTATGCATAGGCTCTGCCGTGGCAAGTAATTGGGACTTCTTTCGACTGCCAGGCCGTGTCTTACATATCACAGAATTGTCTGCTTACTTATTCAAATTGCCCCGCATCAATGGCTGGGTGGCAACGCTATAGGACACTTTCGCAGCTATTGATGCGAGGCGCCTTCAATTATGTGTTAACACTTGATTACTGGTTACAGGAGCAAACGGAACCATTATATAGCTCACACTCTAGGAATAATCAAACTTAAAGTGTCTCTCAATTCCAATTTTAGCACCTAAAATTAATGCGTTAAATGTGTTCAGGATATGTTTATAAGATACTGTACTAACATGTACGCCATGGAGTCTACCCCTGAGCCGTCACGGTTCATCTGTTTTGTCTCGGTTAGCGCTGGACGCGAAAAAATACAACATCGTGTTAATCGCGCGGGCGAGCTAAAGAAACCCAGATCTGTGTGACTGATGACTTAATCCCCCTATCAAAAGAACTCAGCGAGGCCAACGCCGTGTTGGCGCAAAGGGAGGGAATAACCGATGAAAACTGGATGAAAAGGAGAGCATAGCGATCAAACTTGGAATGACGGGAGGGAACAGCGATCAAAAGTGGAAGAAAGGGGAGAGCAAAATGCTGGGGATTAACTCATTACTTGCTTCGTATGCTGTGAAAACTTTACTTTGCTGGAGATTTTATGTTTTATACGACTTTTGCTCTGTGGACAAGTTTGTAACACAAAGTGAACACAGCCCTTTACTGCCGAGGGAGACTGAACGGGATCTATCTGCAAGAGGCATAGATTCTCATGAGCCCCCGCTGTCGCGGTGGCTCATGAGGATCTATGCCTCTTGCTGAGACCAATTTGTGACCATGTCCCTTGTGGAGTTCTGGCCGGCTTTTGGTCGTTGAAAACAAAATCAGTATGCGTCCAGTGGCAGGAAGGGGCTATAATAACCGAGTAATAATAATAAACGGATCTTTTTCAGACTTGCTTCTTAGTTTTTATACACTGCAAGAGGTATAGATTCTCATGAGCCCCTGCTGAAGCAGGGGCTCGCGAGAATCTACGCCTCTTGTATGACGAAGTTGACCCTGTTTTCATCCTCAAATGAACTTCGAGTCATCGGAGTAAAATCTAAACCTGCGTCAGTGTGGGGGATGGTTTTTTTTTTTTTCCGACAGAAACATGTCACGGGGAATTCTTTTGAGCCTATTTCGAAGCGAATGTAAAAGACGATAAGATTTTATCAGCTCGACACCATCAAACATTGTATGAATCAAAAGGATTGGCCACTTTATTGTGTTTTCTGGGGTTATGACACATTAAAACGACATTTCCGTTATCGTTTATGGCGTTGTGACACGTTGGTATGGTTGCAAATGTAGAAACACTTTGTTTGTACATTATCTCGCGGTTTAAACGAATGTAGCACAGAATTATGGTGATAGTAAAGGAATTTTATTGCTTGCTGGTGCAAATGTACACCTGTTACGTACAAAACATACTGAATTTTGACGCGTTCAAACAGGAATAAGATACAAAACGTGATGTCGGTGCTGTAGATGTGTATTACACTCATCATGCTTTATTCTCCACCCCTATGTTCACCAAGTCCCCACTGCCGTTATTTGATTCCCCTACACCATGGACCATATCCCATTTTAGCCCCAAGGCACTACAGCAAGAGGTGGGTCGACCATGATAATTCAAGGGTAGTGCCTGATTAGCTTGGCGCCTGCATGCGCCAAGCTAATCAGGCACTACCCTTGAATTATCATGGTCGATCCCTCTCCTGCAACTGGTACCTAGTTGTTTGGCGACGCCTCCAAAATTTGAGAAAATGTGCCCTTGCGGGTTACATGGGATATACCTCCCCGAAAAATCTTCCTACAACATTTACTGGCGTATCAAAATGATACGTTTGTCCAACTGCAGAGCATATTACTTCTTATCGACATAGAGATAGACATATAATAAATATGTCTACTGGAGAAAATCCTTCTCGGGGTGCTGTCGACGCTACCGTGAAGTGTTTCGCCTGTGTTTTATCTTTGCTGTACCTACGGTGGGAAGTTAGCCCGTCAAGAACGATAACTGCCGGGATACGGCACAATATTCCAAGGAGTTACGGCTATTTGGTCAACATATCAATGGCGGTTGCGTCATTTTATTCCCACCACCAACTTAAAGCGCGCCGAACATGATGTAAAAACTGACCTCTAAGACCTTAACTCTCCAATTTTCCTAGGGGACAAAACTCATCATTGCAAATGTCCAAATCAATTAGTTTCCGCGGTGGCTGTTGTTTATATGCGGCAGAAAAGGAAGGGTTGGGTGCATTGAAAGTTCAGTTTTCACAGATAAATATCGTAGTATAATCTTGCTTTAAGAAAAAATGAGAGAACATGGTAATTCAAGGGTAGTGCTTGATTAGCTTGGCGCCTTCAAAGGCATCAAATTAATCATGCACTACCCTTGAGATTTCATCGTCGCACTTATTCACAGACTTAATCTTTAACGAGCAAGCAATTTAATAAAAGACAGTTGGTTCTGGAATGGAAAGAAGTACACGTGCTCACAAATCGTAATAAAATAACGTGACAGCGACTGTGATTGTACTGGGAGAAGTTTGACAATCTACAAACAAGGGAGCGGCGCTTTGCAGGTCTGGCTACGTTTGATTCGAATGCAGCTTAGGGAAATTGTCTAATCATTTTCAAAAAGCTGTAAATACTAGTAACAACCAACAACACCCTCCTCTGCAGGCAATCTCTCTCTCTCTCTCTCTCTCTCTCTCTCTCTCTCTCTCTCTCTCTCTCTCTCTCTCTCTCTCTCTCTCTCTCTCTCTCTCTCTCTCTCTCTCTCTCTCCCCCCCCCCCCCCCAGACAAACAGTCTACGTCAATGGAAAATGTTCTTCCGAACAATTTGTCGAGTATGGAGTGCCTCAGGTGGTATTTTAGGCCCACTACTGATCTGTATCTTCATTAACGATCTACCGTCGTTACATATTACGTGTACTGAGGCTGAGTGTGACATGTTTGCCGACGACTCAACATAACGTTCCGCTGATAAAACTGTGCCTGAAATTGCAAATAATCTTCAAGAGAGTCTTCATGAAGTCTCTCGGTGGTGTAATGAAAATCACATGCTTGTAAATCCAAAAAAAAAAACAAAAGGCATGCTTATCACAACCCGCCAGAAACATCAGCTCAAACCTCCATCGCTCAACGTTTCTTTTGACTCCACCCCAGTTGAGCAAGTCAGTAAACACCGCCTGCTTAGAGTAATACTAGATGATGATCTAAGCTGGCAAAACCACCTATTCTATATGAGAAAGAATTTGTCCAAAGTTGTTTCAACTTTCCAAACTTAAAACGATCATTGACCTTAGGACGCGCAAACTGTTGTTAATGCCTACATTAAACCACACATTGATTATGCCTCAATAATATGGGATGGTTGAAGTGAAAATGACTTCAAGAAGATAACCTCACTATACAAGCGCGCTGCTAAGCTTATCATCCCTGATCCGTCTTTATCCACTGATGCCAAGCTGGAGGCCATCGGTCTTCTCCCTCTGATTAACCACCTCGCACTAAACAAATATGAATTGATGCACAAAATTCTTAACGAGAAAGCCCCGTCTTTCTTATCTAGGCTTTTTTTCGCCAACTGAAAGGAAATACAGCACCTCCAGGAACAGTCTCTCTATAAAAAGGCCCCGTGTAGACCTGTTCAAATCTAGCCTGTTTTATTCCACTGCTCTTTTGTGGAACTCACTTCCTTCCAATGTTCAACAAACCACGCCCCTCTCTCTGTTTAAAAATAGAGTACGTGATTACTTTTTTAAGACTACGAAATGCTGATTCTTTCTTCTTCTTTGTTTCTAGACATGATACGCTTCATGTTCTCACTTTTCGCTAGTTTTTCTGCCTCCCATTTAGTCTCCAAATTGTTTGTTCTGTTTTCCAGCTTGTTTTTGACAGTACACAAAATAGCCTACCTACTTTAATGTTAGATATGTGTGCGCGTATGTGTGTATGTATATGTACAAAAGTGTGCATGTTCACGAGTACATGTATGTGTTTGTCTGTGTGCATGTGCGTGCGTGCGTGTGTGTGTGTGTGTGTGTGTGTGTGTGTGTGTGTGTGTGTGTGTGTGTGTGTGTGTGTGTGTGTGATGTTTATATCTAGTTAGTTTTTGTTGTTTGCTTGATGTTACTTTTATTTTTAAGTAGCTTAGCAAGAACAGATTGTAAGAAAGGCCTTCGCGCCTAATATCTCAATCCTTGGAAAATAAAATTTCCTTCGTTTGTTCGTTCGTTCGTTCGTTCTCTGTCTTGTGTGACTGCATAGGACTTTAAATGCAACCTTACGCGAACATTGCGTAACTTCTATCTACTCGTGTAGAGAGCTTTAAAGGACAGTGACTTACAGACTCCTGTTTAAATTAAATCAACTATTAAACCACAAGATCGGTTTCAGCTTTTGAATTTTAAGCCCATGCACCCATCAAGAAGAAGGTCCTCGGGGCCGACTGTCAGACGCAGTGTGTCCGCGATAACTGTGTGCGGACCCACTGAGTCCGACATCGGCCCGAGGACCATTAGTTCACTTGACATTTACTCGCCTGAACTGAGTCGACTTCCGACTATTAACATTTAAAAGACTTCCAATGAGAACATAATCGGTGGAACGTTTTGAATTGCAAATAGTTTGTACTCTCACTTGTAAGTCGTATATGTCTGAGATAAAGTGTTTCTTTAGCTCATTCAAGGCGCCCATAGCTGCGGAAGTGTCGAATAACGTTACC
This sequence comes from Semisulcospira habei, assembly GCA_036245525.1. Classification (NCBI taxonomy): domain Eukaryota; kingdom Metazoa; phylum Mollusca; class Gastropoda; family Semisulcospiridae; genus Semisulcospira; species Semisulcospira habei. Next base: position 17,051,124 of record BTPG01000005.1, read on the forward strand.
GGCGATATAATGCGATATGTTCAAAGGTGGTGACAGAATAGCTTTGCGCCTATCATGGTCGATCTGTCTCCTGAATTGTAATGTAGTCCTCAGAGGATAACTAAACAATGTGGGTATTTCGTACATCGGGCACAATGGGTTAACGTAAACTGAAGGCGTGTTGTGTGAATGTCGTAAAATGGAAGACTTTTCTGCTCTTCTTCTCGTGTGTGCGTAGAAAGAGTTCCAGCCCCATTTGGTGGTAGAAAAACTGTTCTTACGTGCGCCTGCTCACATGTGTTGTAAAAAGAAGGGCAGAAAAATCTTAGTTTGGTCAAGACAACATTGAGAACCCGTTTATGTAGCTGCGAATTTTATCACTGGGTGCATATGAAATAAAACTGTATAAGCACAACTCAGTATGCCTGTAAAAAGAAGGGCTGAAAAGTCTTAGCCGAAGCAAAATAACATTGAGAACCCGTTTTATCGACAGCTGATGCCCGTCCTTGAGCAGATCACTTAAGGCTGTATACATGCAACTAAAAACTATTTGCATTTTAAACTAGATAACAGGTGCAAATTCGAGCTTTAAAATGGTCCTCCTTGACTGACAAGAGAATTAAGACTTGTATTCACAAAATGGTCCTCCTTGACAAGAGAATTAAGACTTGTATTCACAAAATGGTCCTCCTTGACAAGAGAATTAAGACTTGTATTCACAAAATGGTCCTCCTTGACAAGAGAATCAATACTTGTATTCACAAAATGGTCCTCCTTGACAAGAGAATTAAGACTTGTATTCACAAAATGGTCCTCCTTGACAAGAGAATTAAGACTTGTATTCACAAAATGGTCCTCCTTGACAAGAGAATTAAGACTTGTATTCACAAAATGGTCCTCCTTGACAAGAGAATTAAGACTTGTATTCACTTCCCAGTGAGCAAAGCTCCTCGGGCCCACGACGGCCGCAGTGGGCCCGCGCACAGCCGTGCGCGGGCCCACTGCGGCCGTCGTGCGCCCGAAGACATTTTCCTGCTGGGGTTCCTTATGTTCTTCTCCGGTGAGGGCAAGGCTCTGTTTAGTGATCATTTAAAAAATCTGAGATCATTTAACTCTTCGACTGCTACTGACAATACCGTTCGGCAAAAAAGACGCGCCGTTGTGTGTCTTTTCCGCCGAACGGTATCGTGATTAGCACTCGTAGGGTTAATCGAATAATGAAAATAGCCTTCAGCTGTAGTTATTTAACAGTCGAAAAGAGGGGAAAGAAGGTGTCGATGTACAAAAGAAAGACATTGACTTGCATTTGCTCCCGTCGACTATTCGTGTAAGTGCCCGTGAATATTCATGATTTCAATGCCTTTGTTTCACGCCCAGGGCAGGGGCGGATCTAGTTGTGCGCGGGAGAGGGGGAGTTCCAGGGATCCGGACCTCCCTTCCTTCCCCCCTCACCCCCCCCCCCCCCCGGCCAAAATTTCTATAAAATGCTGTATCTAAGTCTTTTAGTTGGAGTTTGGAGCCCCCACCCCACCTCCTCCAGCTTTTTTTATATTTCGATGGGCGATGAGAAGGTGCCACCCCAATAGCAACACGTGTACGGGCCCACGACGGCCGCAGTGAGCCCGCGCACTTTGCTTACTGGGATTACCATCCACTTCCCCTCCGCCCTTCCCCCTCCTCCCCCCCCCCCAACCCTTCCCCCTCCATCTCAGCAAAGTCTAGCGTCGGGAGGTCCTAAACAAAATGTCGCTCCCCCGTCCCCTCCCCCCACCCGCGAGGTAACTGATCCGCCCCTGCAGGTCCATCTGCAAAAGGATAATCGACTGTGTTAGCTGATTATTCGACGCATTAAGGCATAGTTGACTCATTCGAGACGTGCCGCCTCCGGATACTCGGCACGTCTCGAATGAGTTAACCACATGTTGCGTGTACTTGGTGATTTCTTGATTATAAGTGTGAGCCACTTGGCTTGAAAGTAAAACCAACTATACCTTTCAATCTCCATTACCCCATGAGTCGTGGTCTAGAGTACCCCATACGTCGTGTCCTCAAGGTGATTTTCCCAGCATCAATGTCGTTTATTGTTTCACTCACAAACCACATAGGTGAGGCTAGCGCTGGCAGAATTGTACAACGAACCAAGGGGAATTACTCAGCGCTGGACAGACGAACAGTTAGATCCCCTGCCCCCGCCTTGGTTCCCCTTGGTTCGTTGTACGTTTATTGTTTCAGTGGCACTATTGTGTTAACACATCCTACCCCAGGTCCGAAATCCCCAAATTTTTAAGTTGCCATCCTAAGGACTGTATTGTAATTTTAGAGACAGATCGAGCATGATAGTTCAAGGGTGGTGCCACCCTTGAACTATCCACGTCTTGCTGTGCTGTGTCGGGGTTGAATGAGTTAAAGGAAGGCTTGCATGTCTGACGCTTCGTGCGTTTACAAGTTTAACTACCTTTAGTTGGTATGTTCATTGGCACTATTGTGTTTAACTCTTTCTACCCCAGACACCACAGCAAGATATGGATCGACCATGTTAGTTCAAGGGTTCTGTCAGAATAGCGTGGCGCCTATGGGCGCCATGCTATTCTGGCATCACCCTTGAACTATCATAGTCGATCTGTGTCCTGCACTGCAATGCAGTCTCCAGAGAACAACGGCAAAATTTGGGGATTTCGGTGATGGGGTAGAATGAGTTAAAAGAATAATATATGCGTCTAACGTTTGGTGCATTTACAAGTTTAACCCTGTGTTGTCAATAGCGGTTTTTGTCACCATGATTCCTGCAGGAGATCTATGTCTATCGCTTGGTGCGTTTACAAGTTAAAGTAGCGTTAACTGACATTTTCATCGGCACTATTGTGTTAGAAAAATAAATATATGCCTATCGTTTAGTGCGTGTACAAGTCAGTTTAGTTTTGTGCCTGTCGGTAGCGGTTTTTGTCACGATGATTCCTGCAGGAGATCTATGTCTAACGTTTGGTGCGTTTACAAGTTAAAGTAGCGTTAACTGACATTTTCATCGGCACCATTGTGTTAGAAGAATAAATATATGCCTATCGTTTAGTGCGTGTACAAGTTTAGTCCTGTGCCTGTCTGTAGCGGTTTTGACGCGATGATTCCTACAGGAATCGTCGCGACAAAAACCACTCCGACATGCAAAGACTGTCTACCGACAGACAAACGACTGACATTATCGGTAGCTCTGTTAAGTTAACTTAAAGGGGATAATATTTTAATATTCATAAGGTAACGGTCACAACTCGAAAGTGAGGCTTAGTTACTACAGTTGACGTCATTTTGAGCTTCACGTCGCAGAAGGCCACGAATCCAGCAGAGATATCGCATTCTGGAAGCACCACAGAAAAACACTGCAAAGAATGACGTAAAAAAAATAATTTGAAGGTGACGGCGACCATGACAAACCTCGCTTTCACTGACGTGAATCTTTACCGCTCAGCTCACCCGAAAACACTTAAATTTTACCTGCTGGGAAAACTTAACTCATTCGAGACGTGCCGCCTGCGAATACGCGTCGGTTCGCCGCGTATCCGTATGCGGCACGTCTCGAATGATTTAACTTTCATTGAACCCAAGTCTCCCTTTCCCTCTTCAAATAAACACGAGCCACCGCGGCAGCTGAATAATTTGAACATTCGCAAAGATGAGTTTTGTCCCCTCGGAAAAATCGAGGGTTGTGGTCATTTAGAGTACAGTTCTCCTTGGCAAAAGTCATAGTATTTCTCTACGCGCTTTAACCCGTTTAGTGCCGAGAAAACCTAAACATGTCCAACTGCAAGAGGTATAGATCCTCATGAGCCCCCGCAATTGCGGGGGCTCATGAGGATCTATGCCTCTTGCTGACAACACTTTGAGCAGGATCCCATGATACCTCTTGCCGACACCACTGTGAATCCATGTTCTGGGACATCTAGGGTTTGGGTGTTTTTTTGTGTGTTGTTGTTGTTGTTGTTTTTTGTTTGTTTTTTGTTGTTGTTGTTTTTGGTTTTGAATTTTACGAAGATTGCAGAAACACAGTCAGCGTCAGCTGACACTGCAAGGATTAAAGCAATGTTGGCCGGTGGGCGCGGAGGTTCCGGAACGCCTGAACCCCCCATCCCCCTACCCGCCCCTTCCCTGGGCGTGAATCGGTGAATAGAGAATAGTGAATGCAATGTAATATTACAGTTGTGTGCCTTTCTGTGTGCAGTTCTGGGAAGTGATTTCCGATGAGCACGGCATTGACCCCACCGGCACATACCACGGGGACTCGGACCTGCAGCTGGAGAGAATCAACGTGTACTTCAATGAAGCCACGGGTGAGGGTGGGGTGGGAAGAGGGGAGTAGGGGGGATGATGACGAATCTTTTATTTCAGGATAAAGCTATTACTAGCATTAGGCAACTCAATGCCTGTCTTACAAGCTGTGTCCTGTAAACAAAACAGAACACAACAGGAAAACAAACGCAGCATGCAACGAAAAAAATCAAGGAAAAGAAATTAACGAACACAATAGGTGAAATTATGTTGTTGTTGTTGTTTTAACTCATTCTACCCCAAGACCGAAATCCCCAAATTTTGAAGTCGTCCTCTGAAGACTGCGTTGCAGTGCAGGACACAGATCGACCATGATAGTTCAAGGGTGATGCCAGAATAGCTTGGCGCCCATAGGCGTCAAGCTATTCTGGCATCACCCTTGAACTATCATGGTCGATCTTTATCTTGCTGTGGTGTGTCTGGGGTAGAATGAGTTAAATGGCGTTGGAGAATTTGTAACTGCCACCTATGCAGCATCAATGGAAATAAATTGGTGCATAGCACTAATCTTATACACATCTAAGACAGTGTCAGTGTAGAGGAGGGTAAGGTGGGACAGGGAGGAGGTGGGGGAGGGGGTGGCGGAGGGGTGGGGGAGGGGGTGGGGGAGAGAGGGCGTGGTGTAGGTGTGGGAAGAGAAAGGCGGAGAGAGAGAGTGGGAGGCCCGCCCTGTGAAGCCAATAGACAGCAAGTCCATTTTTTTGTGAAACGTGAGATTTACGCTACATTATAATGAAAATCTTGCTTTTCACAAAAATGCAGTGCCATAGGAACCGGTGTATCGTGAATACTTGACAGTTGTACCGTTGTTTACTTGCTTCGCCCGGGGTATAAGTATGTGTATGTTAATGAGCTAAGAAATCCATGGTATGTCGACCGGAGTTTACTCTCGTCGATACACAGAGCCAGGCAACATGGATTCTAACGCTCATTTTTGTACATACTGCTGTAATATGGAGCCAGGCACTGCGGCTTTCATGACATATTCTACCACAGGACCCATATCCCCAAATTTTGAAGTTGCCCTCTGAAGAACTGTACTACAATTCTAGAGACAGATCGAGCATGATGGTGAGGGCTCCAAGCTGTTCTGGCACTACCCTTGAACTATCGTGCTCGATCCATGCCTTGCTGTGGTGTGTTGGGACTGAATGAGTTAAGCACGATAATATCAGAAGCCCCAAATCGTAACTATGGTAATGAAGGGTAATACTGTGTTTGTCCGTTTGTCAGGCGGTAAGTATGTACCGAGGGCCATTCTGGTGGACTTGGAGCCAGGCACCATGGATTCCGTCCGTTCAGGACCTTTTGGACAGATCTTCCGTCCGGATAACTTTGTCTTCGGTGAGTCACTGCATGATACCACCTACGAAATCCCCGACAAGAAAGAAAGAAACACACTTAGACAGGACAAGTGCAACATAGTTGTGTTGTAATTGTCCTTTCAAAGCGTGTTTCTTTGTTGGGAATTTCTTAATATTTCTAGCCCTATGGCTGCATTTCCAATATTGTAGAAGTGTCATCTGACGACTATGTACCACTTGCAGGAGATGACTCGACCATGATAATTCAAAGGTAGTGTCAGGTAAATCTGGTATTTATTATGGCCGATCCATCTCCTGCTGTATTGCTTCAGGGCTAAATAGGTAAAGTCGTTTACCTTGACCCATGAAACAAACGTTAACTTCGACAATGAGAGTAAGATTACGGTGTTGTTGATGGTGGGTTGTTTATCAGATTTCGTGTGTAATTGTATCGTCCGAAAGTAGGAAAATAAGTGTGTGCTAGTCTGTGATTTTGGACCTTACGACGCTAGTGCCGTAAGGTCTAAAGTCACAGACCAGCACACGAATATAAACGACTGACTTGCAGGCCAGTCAGGGGCAGGCAACAACTGGGCCAAGGGCCACTACACTGAGGGCGCCGAGCTGATCGACTCCGTTCTGGACGTTGTGCGGAAGGAGGCGGAGAGCTGCGACTGCATCCAGGGCTTCCAGCTGACGCACTCGCTCGGCGGAGGCACCGGCGCCGGCATGGGCACGCTACTCATCTCGAAGATCCGCGAGGAGTACCCGGACAGGATCATGAACACATTTTCCGTCGTGCCCTCTCCCAAGGTATGGCGTCAGGCCGGTTCGAAGGAGAATGGATTGTCTAAATGGGGTTATTTCATGTGAGGCGTGCCGCATACGGATATATTATACGCGGTGAATGAAGTTAGTCCTCCAGACATGCCACATAATTATGCGGCATGTCTGGAAGAGTAACCTCATTTTCCGCGTGTCCTTAAGCGACGCGCCTCTGTTGATTTAAGGTGATTCACCACTTCAAACGTGTTGTGCAAGGTAATAACATAATTGGTGCCTTTCCCTTCTGGTGGTCTGTGTCAGTCATCTGTTACGAATTTCCGCAACAAAAGTATTGAGCACAGAACGCATTGATTGATTGATTGATTGATTGATTGATTGATTGATTGAAACTCTGTGATTAATGGTTTCTGCTTACTATTTTGTAATTGCTTAACCCTTTGGCTGTCGGTAGCGCTTTTGTCGCGGTGTCTCCTGCATGAATCATCGCGACAAAAAGCGCTACTGACAGCAAAAAGGATAATTAATATAAACACAATCGCGCGAGTCATACGGCACAACAGCTAGCAGTTGACGTCATTCATGGCAAAAAGAAACTCTCGCAATACTCAACGTTTTCTGTAACTGCTACCATTCCCGGAACATTTTATCCATGTCGTATTGCAATATGTTTAATTTGTCATTTGCCACCCCCACCCCCCACCCCCACTCCCCCCCCCCCAAAAAAAAAAAAAAAAAAAAAGTCTTTTTTCTCAAGTGAGGTAGTCCTACAACGCAATAGTGATAATTCATCATGTCCACTGGTCAATTCTTTTCATTTTTCTTAGTCACAAACCAGATAGGTGAGGCTAGCGCTGGCAGAATTGTACGAACCAAGCGGAATCACTCAGCGCTGGACAGACAAACAGTTAGATCCCCTGCCCCCTCCTATCAGGCACCCAATCGCCAGCGCACAGAGAAATACGCAGGTATAGAACAAGACGATCATTTCCATCCTCAAAAAGAATGGATCAGGTCTCTTATATAATCCATATATATTTCATTTTTCTGTTTCTTTATTCATATATGTCTGTGTTTCATGTCTCAGGTGTCCGACACCGTGGTGGAGCCCTACAACGCCACTCTGTCCGTGCACCAGCTGGTGGAGAACACTGACGAGACCTACTGCATCGACAACGAGGCGCTCTACGACATCTGCTTCCGCACACTCAAGCTAACTACCCCCACCTACGGCGACCTCAACCACCTCATCTCCGCCACCATGTCCGGCGTCACCACCTGCCTCCGCTTCCCAGGTGATCATTTCGTAGAGTTTGTTCCTTTGTCAGTTCGGAGTTTAACGTCCACGGCACTGGAGTGATAAAGGACAGCATCGACGCGCGGATTGTAGAGGACAAGGACAGGTATTGCCTATGGAATATGACTTGAACAGTGATCAATTCAGGCAGGACCGCAACTGTGCCACTTAGCCCGATGGCCTAGCGCTTACTGGAAAATTGTTGCTTTCAATGACGACGCCAGCCGGGGAAGACACGTTCGTTCGTGGTCAACACAGATTAGTAATCTAAATTTCTCAAGTCATTGCCTCCGTGAAATAATCCTCTTTGTTAACACGGCGTGAAGCGGTGACCACGAACTGCGCGTCCGAAACGACTGCATACTGACCGGCAATCGCGCCAAGAACACAGACGTAACTGAAACAAAACAAGGCACAAAGAACACAATACTGACAAGAGACATAAACCTTTATGAGCCTCCGCGACAGCAGGGGCTAATGAGGGTTTATGTCTCTTGCATCTGTGTAGATTTGACTTCACACCGACAGTTAATGGTTTGAATCCTAATATTACCTAACTAACTGGCTAATGAACTAACTCCTCGGTTTTTTCCAGGCCAGCTGAACGCTGATCTACGCAAGATCGCCGTCAACATGGTGCCTTTCCCGCGTCTGCACTTTTTTATGCCTGGGTTCGCTCCCCTGACGTCTCGAGGTTCACAGCAGTACCGGGCCCTGACCGTGCCGGAACTGACGCAGCAGATCTTCGACGCCAAGAACATGATGGCGGCGTGCGACCCGCGTCACGGACGTTACCTGACCGTCAGCGCCCTCTTCCGAGGCCGCATGTCCATGAAAGGTAATTTTTTTAAGAAGGTGTGAAGACAAAAATATAATATTGTCAGTCTGTTTCTTTCTTTTTTTCTTTTTTTTTTTTTTTTTTTTTTTTTTTTACTGCATAAAGACAATGAACACAACCCAACAGCAAAAGGCATAGACCCGCATGAGCCGTCGCCAGCTGTGGATGCAATATAGTCCGTCATTTTATACCTGTTTTTCTCATGTCTTTTATATCTGTCGCCAACTATGGGGGACATAATTTCTCATAATGTGTCTGTCTGCCTTTGAAATCCAAATGTATTAACCATGCTGGCCCTAACGCACGACAGCAGGAGATGGATTGACCATGACATTCAAGGGTAGTGGCATTACCCTTGAATTATCATGATCGATCCATCTCCTGGAACTGCCGCAGAGTTGTTAAGTGTCACCTCTAAATGTGGGATATGTGGCCCATTGCCTGCACTGTTGATCCTAACACTACGTGATCAACCCATACACACATCATCTACAGTCATCAATGAACGCTTTCCATCTCCTCACGACAGAGGTGGACGAGCAGATGCTGAACGTGCAGAACAAGAACAGCTCGTACTTCGTGGAGTGGATCCCCAACAATGTCAAGACGGCCGTGTGCGACATCCCGCCCCGAGGACTCAAGATGTCCGCCACCTTCGTCGGCAACACCACCGCCATCCAGGAGCTGTTCAAACGCGTGTCCGAGCAGTTCACAGGTAACCAGATAACACGGGATATGCCTTATGCTTACTACATATGTAATTTGAAACGATAAAGATTGCTTGATTGATTGCTTGATTGCTGGATGCCTGGATGGCTGGATGGATGGATGGATGGATGAAGGAGGGAAGGAGGGATGGAGGGAAGAAGGGATGGAGGGAAGGAGGGATGGAGGGATGGAGGGAAGGAGGGACTTTCTGAGTGACTCATTCATTCATTCATTCATTCATTCGTGTGTGCGTTTATTTATTCATTCATTCATTCATTCATTTGTTTGTGCGTTCATTCATTTCACTCACTCATCACTCAGTCATCCAATCATTCAGCGACTGACCAACTGACTGGCTGAACTGACTAACTGACGGACTGACGGGCTGAATGAATGACTGACTGACAGACTGACTTTTCTGTTGATAGTTCAACCAATTTCCTCAGCATTTGGTTAAAAGTGCAGTTGTTCCTCTAATTAATTGTCGTCGACTTCTTTCATTTGAGGGCGTAGTCGGGACCATTGGGGGACATACCATTAAAATCCAATTGTATTAACCCTGCTGGCCCTAACGCACGACAGCAGGAGATGGATCTTGACCATTCAAGGGTAGTGCCAGACATGCAAATCAAGAGGCATAGATTCTCATGAGCCCCTTTATTGCAGTATCTCATGCAAATCTATGCCTCTTATGCTGGAAGGGCCTCGCTCAGGGATGCACTCCTAATTTCCGCTGTCTTTTTTCAGCCATGTTCCGCCGCAAGGCCTTCCTCCACTGGTACACGGGCGAGGGCATGGACGAGATGGAGTTCACAGAGGCCGAGTCCAACATGAACGATTTGGTGTCTGAGTACCAGCAGTACCAGGTCAGATTATTTATTAATTAATGTGTCCGTTTGTTTGCGTGTCTGTTCTGTTATTCTGTTTGAACAGTTGCTCATCTGGCGAATGAAAGATGAGTGGTGATTTGTTTTTATCTGTGCCGCAGGTGAATAATATTTCATAATTTATTAAATTAATAAATTGTATAATAACGTGTATAAATTGTGCGAATTGTGTAAATTGTGTGAATTGTGTAAATTGTGTAAATTATTAGCATTGTGTAAATTGTGTGAATTGTGTAAATTGTTTCAATTGTGTAAATTATGTAAATTAAATTAAATAAATAATAAATGATCAATAAATCTACTTAACCCTTCGTGTGTCGGTAGCGGTTTTGGTCGCAATGATTCCTGCATGAATCATAGCGACTAAAACCGCTACCGACACATAACTGTCTTTCTAAGCGTGCTTCTTTCTTTGCTGTTATTTTCCTTCCTACGAATTGTCTATGTTATTCACAGTGTTTTAAAATCTATATCTGCCTGTTACAGGATGCCACGGCCGAAGAAGAGGGTGAATTCGACGAAGAAGAAGAGGAAGGCGAGGCTAACTAAGCACCACCACTACGCAGCTAACTACACAAGAACAACTGAAATAAAACATCTATGCCTTCACGTCTCTCACTATCTGGAGTCTTCCCGCAAATATCGAGGAAAAATGAATACACCGTTGTCGCTCCAGAGATCGGACTGCCGTGATAGCTCAGGGATTGTGCCTGACTAACTTGGCGCCTTTAGGCACCAAGTTAGTCAGGCACAATCCTTGAGCTCTCACGGTGGAACCACTCTCTTCAACACTACCCCCTGAACTGTCAGTCGTTCACTCGCAGAACTTTGTCGTTTGAAAGTTCGTTTCTTGTAGACCACGTGAATACTTCTTCGATCTCTATGCTCATCCGTAAATTTTAGAAATTTATTTTTCTGTTTAGTCCCGAAGAAGAAGACAGACAAATTCTTAAAGTGGGTGTTTTAACTTTATGACTTTTAGTCTACATGAAGATGGAAACATATTTTTATGTATCTGTTTCAAATCGGATTCCTTGTGCTAAAGACATACGTGTAGTCATTATTTTAGCAGTTGTGTAAATCTTCGTTGTCGCTGTCCTAAGTGTTAGACCAAGTAAATGTTGTTTATGTGACTCTTCCAGCTCTGAGATCGAAACTGACAAAACTGGGTGTTGTCCTCTGACGACCATGCTAGTTCCAGGGTGGTGCCAGAATAGCTTGGCGCCTATAGGCGCCACGCTATTCCGGCACCACCCTGTAACTAGGAAGGTCTATTCAAATCCTGCTGTGGTGTGTCACTGTCAGTTCTAAATGGATCAATAGGTCTGTTTACGGGGGAGGGGGGGGGGGAGGGGGTGGCACTAGGAGGTGGTAGAATCAAACATAAATGTAAGACTTTTATAATAACTTTGGATTTTTATTTCTCCAGAAGGCAGTAATTATTTTAAACTAAATTTCCTAAATGCCATTCAGAACAGAGCTCTTGGCTTAGTATATCTTAGGATGCCTCACTGAAAAGCAAAGTTTTCTTGCAACAAAAAATAGTTATTGAAGTTTTTTTTGCAAACTCCTTTTCAATGTCTATATCAGAAAAAAATATATAAATTCCTTGGAGGTAATTTTTTTATAAATTCAAACACATGAGAGGTGTTCGCATAAAATCTGTCGTTGTCACCTGTTGTATATCTGTTGCCTTGACAGCATTTGTGTTTGTTCTAATTATTTCTTGTGTAAGAAAAACGACTGCAAGATTTTTTTTTTTAACTGAGTACATTCCGTCCAACCGCATCTCTCAAAAGATGTACACTTTTTCAGCAATAAATGTTAGTTTCAGTTTCCTTTTGCGTCTAAATTCTTTTCATTGGATGGATGGATGGAATGATGGATGGATGGATGGATGGATGGATGGATGGATGGATGGATGGATGGATGGGTTGTTTAGTGGAAGGATGGGTGGATGATTGATGGATGGATGGATGGGTTGTTTGGTGGGAGGGTGGGTGGATGAATGCATGGATGGATTTGTGCGCGGCCAACGTCAGCCCGAAGGCGTTTTCCTCGCTGGGTTCTAAATTTCTTTTGTGTGTCAGCAAGTGACCCAGTAAGCAACGGTCCTCGGGCCGACGTCTGCCGGAGGGTGTCTTGCTTACTGGGGAAGTCAATAACCTGTCAAAATCTAATGTATAGTTCTGTATTGTTCGTTTGAAAGAATGTATGACTGGATAACAGCATATAACCCCTGCAATGTCACTGGACGTACAGTTTGGTTCTGAAATTTGTGTGCGTTCAACGAACCAAAAGTCCCGACGGTCCAAAGAACGTAGGTACAAGTTGGTCTCCTCAAGAGGCATAGATACTCATGAGCCCCCGCAGTCGCGGGGGCTCATGAGGATCTATGCCTCTTGAGGAGACCAACGCGGGGGCTCATGAGGATCAACATCTCCTGCAATTGGTTCGTGTCGAAAATAATAAATTTAAATTCTCTCGGCATTGAAGAGGTTAAAATGATATCGGACTCGACCCGTCCGATATCAGTTGACCCCCTAACCTTGACCTACCTCTTCAAAGCAAAAGTAGACTTTTCAAGAATACAATGAAGACAAATTATATAGTTTTCGTTCAGATAAAATCATAAAATCAAATCGTTTACTATCTAGCACACTGAAAAAAGAAATAAAAGATGAAAAGCCGATTTGTCGGTGGCTGTTACAGTCGTCTCACGCGGCCGTGGCTAAATCAATGGCGACGTTTGGTGACTTTATCCATTCTCAAGTTTTCTAATGATTTATGTTCGTTTCTAGAACAATGTGTACTTTATTTATATTTAGGAGTCCGATATCACAATTTATTTTAAAAAAATATATCGATTATTGCAGGATGAAAGCTGAGACGCTATCGTGTCTCGACTTTTGACATGATCAGGCGATCTCGACATTTTTACAAGTGGTGTTAACGCAGGGGCAGATAAGTTACCTCGAGGGAGGAGGTCCAGCGGCTTTTTGTTTGGGACCTTGAACCTGATACAAAAGGCCTCCCCGACGTAAGACCTTGCTTCGAGGGGCCGAAAAATCAAAACGCGGGGAGTGGGGGGTGGGGGGGGGGGAGTGTGTGTGTGTGTGTGTGTGGGGGGGGGGGGGGTTAAGGGGGAGAGTGAGCGCGTGCGTGTTAAAGTACCATTAGGGGCCTACGCGTAAATTTGAACACACATTTCAGCACCATTTGTGTTTTTCATGCCTTGTCGACACACCTAATGAACTTTAACAGCAGTTGGGGCACGCAGCAAAAACACACGCGTAATCGCACTTATTTATTCTGCCAAGCCTTTAGCGTATCAATCTATTTTTAGCTGTATCTCGTACTGAAACTTGATATCAAAACGACGTGTGCTGAACTGGATTCAGTGTCCTGTGTCTAAATACACCATACACCTGTGTGTAACGTTTCGTAACCATCTGTTACAGAAGTGTATCTTTGAACAGTTATGGCGGTAGTGGGCCTTCAAGACTCACCATTTGCCAAAAATTTATATCAAACAACGTGTGTGAGTGAGTGTGTGTGTGTGTGTGTGTGGGGGGGGTGTGTCTATACACCCCAAAAAAGGACTTTGTTAAAGCACTTTAAAGAATCTGGGTCGCGAGGGGGGGAGGGGGTCCGGAATACATGGATCTCCACCCCATTCCCCCCCCCCTCCCCCCTTCTTCCCCCTCCCCTACCCGCTGCAGAACGGTTTCGTCAGTAGAGGTCAATCGGTTCATGACAGTTTTATAGAATGTAGGAAGAATACCATGCCGTTGTAAGGGAAGCAACTCATTTTAGCAAAAACCCTTAAATGCGTTCTCCATTCAAGGAGTTGTCTCTCTTGTATAGCTGAGACTTGAGTTATGCTAAACCGAGGTTTTGTATTGAATGGAATATTACAGACTCTGCCTAATGAGCGCAAAGTGATCGGTCACACGTCTAATACAATACAATACAATACAATAATACAATGCAATACAATACAATACAACTTTATTGTCTGTTCGAGTCAAGGCACGACAGAAATTTGCCTTTCGGCTCGTCATGAAACAACAATATAAGACATTAACAAACGCTACAAGAACATATCATGAAAAATTATCATTGCAGCAATCTATCACAAGCAAGCTATCACAAGATGGGAGGTAATGTTAAGTAGATCATACTTATCGCGGCGTTATAAACGATAGTTCAAAATCGAGACAGCGGTTGGAATAAAAGACTTAAAAAAAACACATTCTTTTTGGCAAGTGGCATGTTGAATCGTCTGCATGATGGTAGCATTTGAAACTGATCAGATAGTGGGTGACGAGGATCATTGACAATGCTAGCAGCTATCCTTCGGACAGCTCTATGGTACAGATCATCTACTGGGTACTGTCCTAGGCCAATGATCTTCTCAGCTGGTCTGACGATACGTGACAGTCTGCCTCTGTTTTTCATACCTGAGGTTGCCGTACCAAGCAGTGATGTTAAAAGTCAGTATGCTTTCCAACAGGCTTCTATAAACGGATTCTAAAACCCTGGAACTGACATCAAAACTTCTCAGTTTCCTAAGAAGGTACAGACGCTGGTTTGCTTTTTTCACAATCAGATCGGTGTTTCCAGTAAAGGACAGCCCACTATCCACGACTGTGCAAAGGTATTTAAATTCAGTGACCACTTCTACAGGTTGATTATTAATTGAGACAGGTACAAAAATGTCATGAACTTTCCTGTCATCAATGACGAGTTCCTTGGTTTTTTGTACATTCATTTCCAGAAAACTGTCTTTGCACCATGACTCTAATACTGCCATCTGTGCAAAGTACTCAGCCAGACTGTCTTCGTTTTGGAGTAGGCGTATACGGGCCATGTCGTCTGAGAACTTTAAGAGACGAGAAGTGGCATATGGTCTGTGTATATAGAAAACAATGGAGAGAGGACACAACCTTGAGGGCAGCCTGAATTTAGCACCATTTGGTCAGACAGACTGCCGTGTACATTTACACGTTGTGGCATGTCCTTCAAAAAGTCTCGCACCCACAGAATAATGTTTGTGTTCACATTAAAGTCCATCATACGCTGCAAAAGCATCAGTGGTTCAACAGTATTAAAAGCATTAGAAAAGTCAATAAAAAGAATTCTCACATGTGCTTTTGATTTCTCAAGATGTTGAAATACAAGATTGTACAGAGTAAGGCATGCATCCTCCACACCCCTATGGTTTTTGTAAGCAAATTGGAATGGATCCAGTAGTTCGGCAACATCATTTAACAGATGCCTCCTCACCACTTTTTCTATACATTTAATTAATGTAGGTATGATCGATTGGAAACGTGCATACCTGCAGCTAATGGAGAATACCGCTGCGCCACCGCGTGCGCAACTGTTCACCGCACAGACCGTGCGATGAACGGTGCCGCAGCGGAATTTGCAGTCAGTAAAAGTTCCATCGCCAGGCCACTATGGTTTTTGTCACAGTCTATTCTATTGCGCCAACGTTTAAGCATCTGTCCTTAGCAAGCACGCAATGCGCAAAAGGCCATCGGGCCGTCTTCGGCCCGAGGGCCTTTTGTGCCCTGTGTAAGCGCAACTGAGGACGGCATAGTCTGTTTCTAAAATCTGTGTTCGTTTACCGACCGAAAGCTACACACTTCAAAGAAAAATAGATACAAATTTGGTCCCAGCAAAATGCATAGATCCTCAAACGCGTGTAACCATTCCTACAGCAGCATAGGAAGAAATTCTTTTATTGGGGTGGTGGTAATGGTGGGGGGGGGGGGGGGGGGGGAATGGCAAACAGGGAAAGACCATCATATAAGGGACCTACAGACGCCTAAATGATGGTCTTAACTCATTCTGCCCGCGACACACCACAGCAAGATATGGCTCGACCATGATAGTTCAAGGTTGGTGGCAGAATAGCTTGGCGCCTAAAGGCGCCCAGCTATTCTGCCACCACCCTTGAACTATCATGGTCGATCTGTGAATTGTAATGAGGATAACGGCTCCAAAATATGGGTTCTTCGTACCTCGGGCACAATGAGTTAATAACAGGCGATCCCTCACAACGATGGTCGCTCACAATTGGGTCTGCTGTATACAAGGAAGAACTCAAAGCGCGTGTTTGTTTGTCTACTCTGCAAAAGTAGTAAACTGACGAGCGGAAGAAATGTGACAATTATGGAAGAATCGGAAACACTTTAGTGTTTCCGACGATTCCCAAATTGTCGCATTTCTTTTGCTCGTCGGGATAGTATTCGAACCTGCGGTAGCTAGCTGTATTGTGCGCATGCTCTCAAAGCGTGTTTCCTTTTTTCTGCTTATTTCTTTGCAATTGTACAGACTTGGAAGTTCACCATACAAGTCATTTACATCCTGAGGGGGTCGGGGGTTGGTGGGAGGTGGGGGTGGAGGAGGGAGGTGTTTTTTTTTTCCAAATTTACTTTGGAACCTTCATTCAAACACAGACAAACGGCGCCAGAGACCAAACCTTGCTTCCCCGTGACCGAAAAATAAAAAAAAGCAGAGCACATTTTTGCACTGGGGTGGGGGGTTGGGAACCCCTGGAACCACCCCTTCCCTCCTCGACACCCCCTCCCCTCCCCCCTTCCTCCGATCGCTCCTTCGGCTAATTTGGGTGCTGGTCTGTGATTCCAAAAGCAAAACAAAGCACATTATCCTAGACCTCCCATGTAGATGTTATCGAAACCTCAGCACGCTAAACATTCATCATTTATTGTCACAAGTGTTTTTTTTTTTTTTAACAATGCCGCAAGGACAAGACTAAAAGATGATTTGCACGCAAACAACTTGTGATCCTAGGACTCTGCACGCAGGAGAATTTTCACGATGCGCACAAGTGGATAGTTGAAAATCTCTGACAGGTGCGCCTTACTCAAGTGAATTGTGAAAGGAAGAGCAAAACCGCTGAGGCAGGGCAACATTGAGAGCCCGTTGTATCGGCGAAGTTTAGTAATCAAACCCCGTCCTGGAGCAGGTCGCTTTAAGTTAACTCTTTTGTGCAGCACGGTATAGTAATCAACACTGGGAACATTTTTAACTCATTCAACCCAACGGCCGTATTTCCTCAAGTTTGGAGGTTCATCTAATGACTATGCACCAGTTGCAGGAGACGGGTCGACCATGATAATTCAAGGGCAGTGCCAGATTAGCTTGTGCCGATAGGCGCCAAGCTAATCTGGCACTACCCTTGAAGGTCTGGCACTACCCTTGAATTATCATGGTCGACCCATCTCCTGCCTTAGGGCGTCAGGGCTGAATGGGTTAAAGCGATCTGCCTCATGGCGGGATTTGATTGTTAAAATTCGTCGATACAACCGATTATCAATGTTGGCCTCCCTTAACTAAGACTACTCTATCCATCTTTTCACACAATCCATGTGACGAAGCACACGCGCTATAATGTTTCCACTGCCCTTTTGAACGTAACAGATTTAACTCTCCTCGCTGAAGAGGAGAAAAAGAGCAGAGAAGTCTTTAATTTGACGACATTCAAACCTCATCATTTAACCCATTCTACCCCAACACCGAAATCCCCACATTTTGCCGTTGTCCTCTGAAGACTGCATTGCAGTGCAGGACACAGATCGACCATGATAGTTCAAGGTTGATGCCAGAATAGCTTGGCGCCCATAGGCGCCAAGCTATTCTGGCATCACCCTTGAACTATCATGGTCGATCCTTAAATTGCTGTGGTGTGTCTGGGGTAGAATGAGTTAAGATATCCATTTTGTCCAGCATTGTTGTAAGACCGACAGCGTTGTTGTAAGGCCGACAGCGTTGTTGTAAGGCCGACAGCGTTGTTGTAAGGCCGACAGCATTGTTGTAAGGCCCACAGCATTGTTGTAAGGCCCACAGCATTGTTGTAAGGCCGACAGCGTTGTTGTAAGGCCCACAGCATTGTTGTAAGGCCCACAGCGTTGTTGTAAGGCCGACAGCGTTGTTGTAAGGCCGACAGCGTTGTTGTATGACCGACAGCGTTGTTGTAAGGCCGACAGCGTTGTTGTAAGACCGACAGCGTTGTTGTAAGACCGACAGCATTGTTGTAAGGCCGACAGCATTGTTGTAAGGCCGACAGCGTTGTTGTAAGGCCGACAGCGTTGTTGTAAGGCCGACAGCGTTGTTGTAAGGCCGACAGCATTGTTGTAAGGCCGACAGCATTGTTGTAAGACCGACAGCGTTGTTGTAAGACCGACAGCGTTGTTGTAAGGCCGACAGCGTTGTTGTAAGACCGACAGCGTTGTTGTAAGACCGACAGCATTGTTGTAAGGCCGACAGCATTGTTGTAAGGCCGACAGCGTTGTTGTAAGGCCGACAGCGTTGTTGTAAGGCCGACAGCATTGTTGTAAGGCCGACAGCGTTGTTGTAAGGCCGACAGCGTTGTTGTAAGACCGACAGCGTTGTTGTAAGGCCGACAGCATTGTTGTAAGACCGACAGCGTTGTTGTAAGGCTGACAGCATTGTTGTAAGGCCGACAGCGTTGTTGTAAGGCCGACAGCGTTGTTGTAAGGCCGACAGCGTTGTTGTAAGACCGACAGCGTTGTTGTAAGACCGACAGCATTGTTGTAAGGCCGACAGCGTTGTTGTAAGACCGACAGCGTTGTTGTAACGCCGACAGCATTGTTGTAAGACCGACAGCATTGTTGTAAGACCGACAGCATTGTTGTAAGACCGACAGCGTTGTTGTAAGGCCGACAGCGTTGTTGTAAGAACATTTATATAAAGGGGAGATTGTGATGGTAACCCTTTAGCCCCTGAAATGCCGAGAAAAGGTGAACACCACCCAACTGCAAGAGGTATATTGATTGATTGATTGTACATTGCTTAACGACCCGACAGCAACAAGGCTTTCTCAGGACGTGCCTGCACTGCTTGTGAAAAAAAACAAAACAGAACATTGAATGTATGTCGCCAGCCGGTCAAATACATTAAATAAATCTAACACATGGGGCTAAATAAAGCTAAGACCATTTAGCAACACACATCCAATATCAAGAGCTACAGGCAGTGCAGACAGTAGGGAGAGTTTTAAAAGGGCAAATACAGGTGAATGGACAAAGGGTAGACAGAAACACATGCCCCAGAATAGAGAGAAAAACCCACCCTGTGGGGCTGACCAGGGTGACCCTGGGAACTAAAAAATACCTAACCCCACCCAAGTCCCCCAGGGCAGACCCGGGTGGGGTTGCAAGAGGTATAGATCCTCATGAGTCCCCGCAATTGCGGGTTCTCATGTGGTCCCCGCAATTGCAGGTTCTCATGAGGTCCCCGCAATTGCAGGTTCTCATGAGGATCTATGCCTCTTGCTGAGATCGATTTTATCATCCATGTTTTTGGGACAGACTGTGCGCTTTGGTCCTTGAATGAGCAAAGAATTGTTTTAATATATTTGCACACTAGCATTTAAAGGGTTAATGTTTGCAAAAGGGCGCTTTAAGTAAATTAAAGAAGAGAAAATTGATACGTGTATGTGAACTATCATGGTCGAGCCATGTCTTGCTGTGGTGTGTCGGGGCTGAATGAGTAAATAATGTATCCCCCCCCCCCCCCACACACACACACACACAGTACACACACACACTGGTTGTTTCCCTTGATTCGCTGCTGCTGAATAGCAGGGAGACAACCCGTGTGATCATCCCCCACCCCCCACCCCCCCACCCTCCCTCCTCCGGCCCCAAGCTTTGAACCATCATCTTTTCAAGTACGAATGCGCAGGCGGTCATCCGCATAGGCACTATCCAACTATTCATTCATTCATTAACTCCAATTTACTGTCCTCACGACCAACATGGGTATGGGGGACTAACAAAGTTTACGTATTTTTTCACAAAAAAAAAAAAAAAAAAAAAATGGGGGGATTGGGGGAGGGGGTACTAGGTAAAGCAATTTAAAATAGTGACACAAGGGTCACTATATATAAGAATATCGTAGTTCGACGAGTGTTTACTGTCATCAGTTACTAGGTATAAAATTTATCTAGCTAAAAGAGATCTTCAAGAGGCACCAGGGCCGTAAGTCGCGCACAACAACGGTCCTTTCAATTAAGAAGGAGTCATAATTTATTTAATAATGTATTAAGAATGGTTAAGTTCAACCAACTGTTCTGTTCTTTTTACTGTTAAGCTTATATGTAAGCTTTTGTTCTAATGTTCTTTTCATCATTGTGCCTGAAGGTGTTCCTTGCTCACGGTTAGCGTGACGGGAGTGAAAAACTCACTGCCTGTGACCAAGGGTCGTCGCAAAGACGGTCTCTTCTGTTCGGAAGAAGCCGAGATTCTCATGAGCCCCACAGTTTTTTTTCCCAAGGCTGCTCTGAACTAGCAAAAGACATTAGGATTTTTGGGGTGACTATTTTGTTTGTTCGTTTTCATTTTAGTTTTGGAGGATTTTTGTTGTTGGTGGGGTTTTTTCCCCTTTCAAGGACTGCCCTCTGAAGCACTGTATTACAATTCTAGAGGCAGATCGAGCATGATTCTGATACCACCCTTGAACTATCATGCTTGATCTATCTCTAGAATTGTAATACAGTCCTTTAGTGGGCAACTTTAAAAGGGAGGGAGGAGGGGGAGGGGGTTCTGATGAATAAACACAACTGCAATGCAATGAAAAATCTCGCTTTTGACAAAACAGACATACTGACTTTTACCAAACAGTGTTAGAAGGGTGATAGGAGGCTCTGCAGCCACAGGGCTCGACAGATGTGAAAAATCTTTCTTTCTTTATTTATTTCTTGTTTATTTTTTTTAATAGAATTCTCCAAAGAGGAGACGAGAATACAGTTTCGTCCACGGGCAACAGACCTAGATTTTCATTAGCCCTTGCATCCGCAGTGTCAGCTCTATTCTTTCAAGCTCCACCCCTCAGTCGAAGGACAGTCGTTGTAGGCTTACCTCTTTGTGCCCGAGGTACGAAATACCCACATTTTGGAGTTATCCTCAAAGGACTGCATTACATTTCAGGAGACAGATCGACCATGATAGTTCATAGGCGCCAAGCTATTGTGCCACCGCCCTTGAACTATCATGGTCGAGCCATATCTTGCTGTGGTGTGTCGCGGGCAGAAGGAGTTAATCCGCCGACGGTCAACTCGCCTATTGTTATGACGCGCCTAGCTAGGGGCGTCAGACATGCTTGTTATGACGTCATTCCTACACCTCTCTTTGTTGTGCCATCTGCTGTGTTTCACACTTACTGCCTTACAAGAAACAACGTAACTCAGGAGGTTGCAAGTTTGGATGCACAGGTTTACGGCTGAGTCACGTGATATCGAGACCCTTGCTGATTGGAGGAAAGTTTTGTGGCGGCTTCAGCGCAATTTGGATAAAATCGCATTTTCTTTGTTTCGCCTTTTTTTTTCTTCAGATCACACTTCAGAGATAAGCAAAAGAGAGAGTACATCGACTCTAAATCAATAATGCCGTATCGATAGTTCTAAATCAGGGTAAATTGCGTACGTAATTACGTTACGGTCCAGAACTTTCAATCTCCCGTTATCTTAGTTGGCGTTCCTGAGAAATTGCGACTACACAGAAGAATGTAGCCGATTCACTACAGGTAATATTATATGTCGGCGGCTAAAAAGCTTCCTTGCCGGTTTAACTGCGCCATTGACCTGAAACGGTTAGAACACACACCCCACACCTCTCTCCCCCTGCCCTCCCACACACATCCTGTACACGCCACCCCACCACCCACCCTTTACCCTATACACTCCCCTACATCCTGTACACGCCACCCCACCACCCACCCTTTACCCTATACCCCACCCCACCCCCATACACACACACATATACCTCACACCCACCCCCCTACCCCCACATCCCACCCCACACCACCCTACAAAGCCTGACACACTCACACTTAACACAGGCACCCACCCCACCCCCCACACAGGCACCTCGCACACACAGGCACACACAACATATCAGGCCAAATTATTCCGTTCTGTGTCAACGCTTCAAATTTATGTCCCTATGTCACTAGTACAAACTTTTTATGTGGGACAAATCTTGAATATAGGTTTTTCTCCAAATATAGATCACCAGGCCATTCCTAAATAATTAGGACACGCAACGTTAGTAGTAGAATGGAGAAGAATAATTTTGTTTTTGTGTCTGATAAAGTGCGGAGAAAATGTTGTTTTCATTCCAACCACACATCAAAACATCTGGGCGGACCAACCTACGACGCATTTGAAATTGAAAGGCAAAACCCAATACTCTACTCTTAGTGAGGGACCTCAGTGATTCAAAATCACGCATACACACACCCTGTTTACGAGTGTTTTAGATCAACAACTCACGCGAGGAGAGAATTGGGCGGTAGCATATTACAGGCACACGATAATCTACTTACAAAAGATTGAATACTTTTTTCCAGTGAAAAGTATGATCATGAAATCGGGTGCCTGTATTGGCTGACTTGGTTTCAAACCTGATCTTGGCAAAAGGATGTGTTTATTAGATTGTCCCTTTCATGACCAGGAAGGTTTTATTGAAATCGGTTGTGAAACAGATATCATGCCCAAGCTTTTGCCTGCCGTGTGTGTGTGTGTGTGTGTGTGTGTGTGTGTGTGTGTGTGTGTGTGTGTGTGTGTGTGTGTGTGTGTGTGTGGGTGGGTGATTTTATTAGAATGTACCTGCCCCTTTCATGACCAGATAGGCAGATAAACTGTACACACAGTTTATATATTGTGTATTAAAATGAACTTAATGACCCTTGACCCCCATTGTGGATTATTTTGTGGTGCCACAGGGTGTGGAAAAAACTGAATTTGTACTTAATCTATTACAAACAAGATACATTCATCATTTTGAAAACATAGTAATATTTTGTCCTACAATAAGACACAATAAAGCATATCACAACCGTTTATTCATTTGGACTGACAGCAATATCTATTTAGTAGACCCTGAAAAGAAACTGAATGATTACCTACAATATTTTACAAAGCAATTTGAAGGACAGCCAACCCTGTTTATTGTTGATGACTGCTCAGCAGAAAAAGACATTGTCAAGAAGAGAAACACACTGTCAGAACTGGCCTTCAGTGGCAGACATGCAAACATCAGTGTATGGATTCTCACTCAGAAATATAATGCTGTACTGAAAGATTTTCGTGAGCAGTTAAAGTTTATCTGTTTGTTTTACTGTAAAGATCGTGACAGCTTTGAAGACTGTCTCAGAGAGAACGATGTCATCCCCAACAAACATGAACGAGACATTGTGAAAACAAACTGAAATTGACCAAGCATCTAAAGCTTATTTTAAAGACAGATCAGCCCACAGGGTATGGGTTAGTGAATTAATTTAGCCTTATGGTTTGTCCATAAAAATGACACAGACAAACCATTGACATCACAGACTGCTTCAAAGATGTTAAGTGCATTTATGACTTTAAAACGCATGTTAAAAAGCCGTTTGAGCTCGGTATAAAACTCTCAACACCAACACTGATAAGCATGGCATATAATGTGACTTTGGGGTATTCTGAATGTTTTCCATGTTATGAGTACGAGACTGTTGATCTTAGGACACATACCTTCAGAGTTAATGATGCTAACTGCGACTGGTTTGAGGCACTGTGTAAACACATATTCAGACAACTATGTAAACTACATGATTATACTGAAGACGTTACAGTCAATAAAGTGATATTACACCTACAGCACAAGCAGTAATATTTTTATATTATTATTTTGTCTGACAATGAAAATGACGCTCAACACAATTGATGTTACAGACTGCTTTAGTTATATCCAGCACTTTGATCAGTTAAGAACAGATTTCAAACAACCGGACATAACACCAGTATCAACACAGGAGATGATTTATGTGTCATATCAAATGACTTTAGAAATATTTGAGGAGTTACCATTTGTAGAGTACATGCCTGTTGATCTTAAGACACATACCTTTGAAGTTGATGATGACTGGTTTGAGTCAGTGTGTGAGCAAATATTCAGACAACTATGTGAACTGAATCTTTTTATTGTAGGTGTTAGTCAATAAAGTGGTATTACACAAGGTGTAATGTTTTCTATTTATCATTTTGTCGGACAAATAAAAATGACGGACAATTCCCAAAGCTCGTCAAGCTTAAGAAACGTGTTTCACACAACAGACTTGCCTATATCCAACACTTACAGTGTCTATGAATCGATAGAAAGGTCTTTTTTGGTCATACAAGATAATCTTCTTTCTGGTAGTGTAAAGATTCAGATTGTTGCGAAAATAGAATTTACCAGGGTAGATGGTGAAGTGATTGTTTCATATATCTTGACAAGACAATACACAGTTAATTCAAAAGAGGAATTGGAAAATGTGTTTAGAGAAAGGCTGTTGCCTGACTTTCTAGAAGCAATTGACAGAGCAAAAATGCAGGGATCTGGCTGGCATGAAGGCCGTGTACATGAACTACAACTGAAGCAGTCAAGATACCATCCTATATTAGGCAAATCATGGTTGCCCCTACCAACTGAGGTTGCAGACAAAAAGGCTGTCGTCAATGTTCAGAACAAAGATAATTTCTGTTTCATGTGGTGTGTGCTTGCCAAACTGCATTTTGTAAAAACAAAACCTGAACGTGTTTCTAACTATACCAAATTTGTAAATGAAGTCAACTTCAGTGGCATAGATTTTCCTGTTAAGGTGGAGGATATAGATCTGTTTGAAAAACTAAATCCCGGGATATCTGTGAATGTGTATGTATGGGATAATGAATCTGAGAACAAGTTACAACCAATTAGAGTGTCGCCAATTGCTCCAACCTATGGTCAGTCAGAAGATAAGCATGTTGACATGTTACTAATAAGCTCAGGTGATAACTTTCACTACACAATTATTAGGAGTATGTCACGACTAATTCATAATCATGTAACAAAACACAATGGCAAACAGGAAGTATGTAAACGATGCTTACAAAGGTTCTCCTCTATAAAAGTGGCACATAAACATACCCAGCACTGTAGGTCAGCTGATGACATTCAAACAATACTTAGGTATCCAGATCCTGGTAGCAAGGTTTATTTCAAGAAATATGTTAATCAGCAAAAGCTGCCGTTTGTAGTGTATGCTGATTTTGAATCACTGGTTGTACCATATGAGGGTCCTGTTCCAGAATCATTACCAAAGACAGTAACATTGAGTGATCAAGTGGTGTGTTCTTTCGGATATATTCTTGTTAGGTCAGATGGCCAGCATACAGAACCTGTTATCTACAAGGGTGAAAATGCAGCAGCTGAGTTTTTAACAGAAATGAGACAACTGTATAGTCAGGTAGTACATTATTTGGAAAACTGTCAGATGCCTTTGGTGATGACAGAAGAAGACAAACAGAATTTTGATACAGCAGTGATGTGTTGGATTTGTGAACAACCTTTAGGAGGTTGTGATCAACTTCTGAAGGGTGATAAAGTTCTTGACCATGACCACATAACTGGGCATTACAGAGGTGCTGCCCATGGTGATTGTAACTTGAAATTAAAAATAGATCCCAAGGCATATAAGTTGCCTATCTTTTTCCACAATCTCAAAGGGTATGATTCACATATTATCATGCAGGCTGTGGATGAGTCTTACAAAAAAATTAGTTGTATTGCCCACACAACTGAAAAATACTTGACTTTTAGATTGGACAACAAATTAGCATTTTACGACTCCATGCAACATTTGTCCTTAGGGCTTGCTAGTCTCGCAGAAGGACTGACTGAGTTTCCAATAACAAGTAAATATTTTGATCCAGAATTGATTAAGAAAGGAGTCTATCCCTACGAGTACATCAGTGACTGGGTAGTGTTTGAAGAAAGGAGACTGCCTCCAAAAGAGAAATTTTATTCTACACTAATTGGCAAAGGTATTTCTGACTCTGATTACCAGCACGCTCTTGATGCATGGGGTAAATTAGGATGTCAGACAATTGGTGATTACCATGACCAGTACTTGAAAGCTGATGTTTGCTTGCTAGCAGACGTATTTGAAAGTTATCGTGAAAAGGGTTTGTTACACTACAGTCTTGACCCAGCTTGCTACATAACTAGTCCTGGCATGACATGGGATGCATTTTTGAAATCCAGTAAGATATTTATAGACCTGTTGTCGGATCGTACAATGGGTGAAATGGTGGAATGTGGATTGAGGGGTGGGATTAGTATTGCAGCGAAAATTATGCCAGAGCCAACAACAAATATCTGGACGACCTTGACTTTGACCCCTCAAGGTCAAGGTCATTCATTACGTACGTGGACGCTAACAATTTGTATGGGTTCGCATGTGTGAGTTATTGCCCTTGAAAAACTTTTGTCTATGATTTGTCACAGTATGACATAACAGAGTTAACAAACAATATTATGAGTCATGGCCAGAACGATGCAAATGGTTGGATCTTTGAAGTAGACCTGGATTGATTGATTGATTGTACATTGCTTAACGTCCCGACAGCAACAAGGCTTTCTCAGGACGTGCCTGCACTGCTTGTGAAAAAAAAATAAACAGAACATTGAATGTATGTCGCCAGCCGGTCAAATACATTAAATAAACCTAACACATGGGGCCTAAATAAAGCTAAGACCATTTAGCAACACACATCCAATATCAAGAGCTACAGGCAGTGCAGACAGTAGGGAGAGTTTTAAAAAGGCAAATACAGGTGAATGGACAAAGGGTAGACAGAAACAAATGCCCCAGAATAGAGAGAAAAACCCACCCTGTGGGGCTGACCAGGGTGACCCTGGGAACTAAAAAATACCTAACCCCACCCAAGTCCCCCAGGGCAGACCCGGGTGGGGTGAAGTAGACCTGGAGTACCCACACCACCTACATGATTACCACAATGATTATCCGTTGGCTGTTGAGAAAATGAGTATGACGGGGGAAAAAGAAGACACCAAACTTGTGCCAAATCTGAATGACAAATTCAATTACGTTTGTCACTATCGATTGCTGCAGTTTTACATCAGACATGGGTTAGTACTAAAGAAAGTTCACAGAGGTATTCAATTTGATTGATTGATTGATTGTACATTGCTTAACGTCCCGACAGCAACAAGGCTTTCTCAGGACGTGCCTGCACTGCTTGTGAAAAAAAATAAAATAAACAGATTGATTGATTGATTGTATATTGCTTAACGTCCCGACAGCAGCAAGGCTTTCTCAGGACATGCCTGCACTGCTTGTAAAAAAATAAAAAATAAACAGAACATTGAATGTATGTCGCCAGCCGGTCAAATACGTTAAATAAACCTAACACATGGGGCCTAAATAAAGCCAAGACCATTTAGCAACACACATCCAACATCAAGAGCTACAGGCAGTGCAGACAGTAGGGATTGATTGATTGATTGTACATTGCTTAACGTCCTGACAGCAACAAGGCTTTCTCAGGACGTGCCTGCACTGCTTGTGAAAAAAAACTAAACAGAAAATTGAATGTATGTCGCCAGCCGGTCAAATACATTAAATAAACCTACAACATGGGGCATAAATAAAGCTAAGACCATTTAGCAACACACATCCAATATCAAGAGCTACAGGCAGTGCAGACAGTAGGGAGAGTTTTAAAAAGGCAAATACAGGTGAATGGACAAAGGGTAGACAGAAACACACGCCCCAGAATAGAGAGAAAAACCCACCCTGTGGGGCTGACCAGGGTGACCCTGGGAACTAAAAAATACCTAACCCCACCCAAGTCCCCCAGGGCAGACCCGGGTGGGGGTGCAGACAGTAGGTAAACAGGTGAATGGACAAAGGGTAGACAGAAACACATGCCCCAGAATAGAGAGAAAAACCCACCCTGTGGGGCTGACCAGGGTGACCCTGGGAACTAAAAAATACCTAACCCCACCCAAGTCCCCCAGGGCAGACCCGGGTGGGGTGGT
This sequence comes from Semisulcospira habei, assembly GCA_036245525.1. Classification (NCBI taxonomy): domain Eukaryota; kingdom Metazoa; phylum Mollusca; class Gastropoda; family Semisulcospiridae; genus Semisulcospira; species Semisulcospira habei. The sequence goes on from BTPG01000005.1 coordinate 17,079,137, forward strand.
ATTCAATTTGAGCAAAGTGCTTTCATGAAAGATTACATAATGAAGAACACAACATTGCATGCAAGAGATGGCAACACTGCATTTGACAAAGACTTCTTTAAGCTTATGATTGATTGATTGATTGATTGTACATTGCTTAACGTCCCGACAGCAACAAGGCTTTCTCAGGACGTGCCTGCACTGCTTGTGAAAAAAAACAAAACAGAATATTGAATGTATGTCGCCAGCCGGACCACTACGTTAAATAAACCTACAACATGGGGCCTAAATAAAGCCAAAACCATTTGGCAACACACATCCAACATCAAGAGCTACAGGCAGTGCAGACAGTAGGAAGAGTTTTAAAAAGGCAAATACAGATGAATGGACCTCGGGTAGACAGAAACACATGCCCCAGAATAGAAAGGAAAACCCACCCTGTGGGGCTGACCAGGGTGACCCTGGGAACTAAAAAGTACCTAACCCCACCCAAGTCCCCCAGGGCAGACCCGGGTGGGGTTCTTTAAGCTTATGAACAATGCCTGTTTTGGTAAGAAGCTTATGAACAATGCCTGTTTTGGTAAGACGATGGAAAATCCTCATCACCGCAAAGATGTGAGACTGGTCACAACTGAATTGGGTGCAATTAAACTTACAGGCAAGACACAGTACACAGGGTACAAAGAGTTTCATTCATCATTGTATGCAGTGTCACTCAAAAAAAAAGATTGTCAAACTGGACAAGCCAGTATTCATTGGTATGGCAATACTTGAGTTATCAAAATTGCTGATGCTTGAATTCTACTATGATTACTTCAAACCGAAGTATCCTGAGTGTCGTCTGCTATACACTGACACTGACTCTATGATCATAGACGTGCCTACTGAAGACTTTTATGAAGACATGAAAACAGAACTGCATATGTATGACACATCTGATTACCCTAAGGATCACCCGCTGTTTAGCACAGAAAACAAAAAAAGTGCCTGGTAAGTTTAAATGATTGATTGATTGTACATTGCTTAACGTCCCGACAGCAACAAGGCTTTCTCAGGACGTGCCTGCACTGCTTGTGAAAAAAAAAAAACACAAAAAACCCCAGAACATTGAATGTATGTCGCCAGCCGGTCAAATACGTTAAATAAACCTAACACATGGGGCCTAAATAAAGCTAAGACCATTTAGCAACACACATCCAACATCAAGAGCTACAGGCAGTGCAGACAGTAGGGAGAGTTTTAAAAAGGCAAATACAGGTGAATGGACAAAGGGTAGACAGAAACACATTCCCCAGAATAGAGAGAAAAACCCACCCTGTGGGGCTGACCAGGGTGACCCTGGGAACTAAAAAATACCTAACCCCACCCAAGTCCCCCAGGGCAGACCCGTGTGGGGAAGGTAAGTTTAAAGATGAACTAAATGGAGTGCCTATAGTTGAGTACGTTGGACTGAGATCAAAAATGTATTCTATACTGCACCAGAAGGGCAGTCAGTCCAAAGCCAAAGGTATAAAAAAAAACAGCCATAATAAAGACATTCGCCATGAACATTATAAGCAAGTATTAGATGGAGAACTGATGCCTGATTATCCAAACAAGACTCTGAGATCAAATAGACACAATATTGAAATGATCCAAACACATAAAAAGTCACTTGCAGTAGGGGACACAAAACGAGTGTTTCACACTAAGGAAAAGGCTTATGCACCTGGACATTATGCGCTCAAGTTATCTGAAGAAATAGCTGATGAACTGGTTGATGAACTAATCGATGAATTAGTTGATGAAATGGTTAAAAATGCGTAACAGTGTCTGGGGGAATAATCTGTAATTCTTCTCTGACAAATGCCCTCTGAGGCGCAGGCTCATACAGATAATAAATTGTTGCATTAGCACCAGGAACTATTTTTTTTATATTGTGGACAGATGTAGACCATATTGGATCAGTTGCCCTATGTCTGACGTCATTCTCGGCCTCGCCAGGTTGATACAAATACAGTCCTGTCAACCTATACGGTTTGGCCGTATTTTCTGTACGGCGAAACTGTGATTTTCCTAATACGGCGTACTACCGATAATAGTACAGCGAAAAATAATAAATATGGTAAAATTAAAACCAGGGGTCTAAATTCACGAGAATCGCTCTCTTTATGAAGCAGACGACGTTCGATTACCGGAAACCAGAAGCGAAAACTCCCACTTCGAAATACTGCAAACTACGCGCCTGCGCAGTACTGAGTTTTGTATTGTAAGACAGTTGAAGCGGCCATTTTCAATAGCGTCACTTGGCACATGGAAAATGTCTCAGCCACCGAGGAAGAAGATCAAAGGTACTGGAAGGCATCTGGCCGAATGGGAGAGCCCAAACTACGCGAAAGGAGAATATTATGGCCTATTCAAAGCGTCAAACAAAGGGCCGGAATATACTCTCTGCATTCCATGTCGTTTTGACATTAAAGTTGCGGCAAGTGGAATCTATGACTTGAAGACTCATGTACAAACTAAAGGGCACAAGGAAGCTGTGGAGCGTTCGAAGAAGACAAAATCTATCGACTCAATCTTTACAGCAGTTGAAAGGAGGACGGCCACGACAGCTCAACCAGAAGAAGACGTAACGATGGCAGAAGTGATGTTCTGTTATTTCGTGGCAGAACATAACCTTCAACCTGCTGTAGCTGACCATTTTTCCAGCCTGGCTGCAAAGATGTTCCCCGACAGCAAAATTGCAAAGGTATTTATTTTATTTATTTATTTATTTTTACTTTGAGTAGGAACATTCTTTGATAATTGATAATGATGTAATCATGTTGATGTCTTAACCCTAATCAGTAATGCTAGTAGAGCAAAACTTGAATTTCTCACCTCATAAATATTTTATTTTGTATTTTGATTTGAACACAAAATAGACTAATGTAAGTGGTGGTGTTGTGTCGTTATATCTACTTTGTTTCTAAATATTTTTTCCAGAACTTTTCCTGTCGCCGCACAAAGCTAACAATGATGACAAGAGACAGCATTGCGCCACATCACACCGATCCCATTGTAGACAGATGCAAAAGTGGGCCGTTTTCACTGCTGCACTGATCGATGAGTCTAACGACAGGAACGAAGAGAAGCGGCTTGTCATCTTGGGCCGCTACTTTGAGGGACAGCAGGCTTACACCAGACTCTTGGATCTCCCTGTGCTAGCTAGCGGCACGGCCGAGGCCATCTTCGGTGTTCTATCAAAATTGCTGAGGTAAGTTGTGTATCAGCTATTTGACAAATTCAATTTATAAGGTGACCAGACCTAATTTTGCTTTTATATATTATAAATTTATCTTGTCCACATGTACACTGGCCAACTTTTTGTTTCAGAGACACCCTGAATATTCCTTGGGAGAATCTCGTGGGTTTTGGATCTGACAATTGCAACACAATGATAGGAAAGCATAATTCAGTTCTCTCTCGTCTGAAGGACAAGAATCCAAACATCTTCAGGTATGTAATCTTTGCGTAAAAGTTCAACTTTTAAAAAAATTTCATTGTTATGCATATTGTTGCTACATATACAAAATCAATGACTGATTTGTATTGCAATCTATTTCAGCATTGGCTGCATTTGTCACCTGACCAATCTTGTCGTGAAGGCAGGCTTGAAGAAGCTGGCTGTCAATATTGATGACTTCCTGGTGGAACTGTACTACTTTTTTGAGAAGAGCCACAAGCGCAAGCAAGACTTTAAAGAGTTTCAACTCTTCACTGGCGTTGAAGAGCAGCAGGTATGTTGCTGAGATATTATTATTATGTAATTGTGTCTGAAATTCTGTAATTATTTCATAAAAAGGTATGCAAAGGATTGATTGATTGTACATTGCTTAACGTCCCGACAGCAACAAGGCTTTCTCAGGACGTGCCTGCACTGCTTGTGAAAAAAAAATAAACAGAACATTGAATGTATGTCGCCAGCCGGTCAAATACATTAAATAAACCTAACACATGGGGCCTAAATAAAGCTAAGACCATTTAGCAACACACATCCAATATCAAGAGCTACAGGCAGTGCAGACAGTAGGGAGAGTTTTAAAAAGGCAAATACAGGTGAATGGACAAAGGGTAGACAGAAACAAATGCCCCAGAATAGAGAGAAAAACCCACCCTGTGGGGCTGACCAGGGTGACCCTGGGAACTAAAAAATACCTAACCCCACCCAAGTCCCCCAGGGCAGACCCGGGTGGGACGGTATGCAAAGGGGTTCTGTTCAATTTAACTTGTCAATAGCCGTGCTAGTATTTTTATTGTTATTGCACTGTTCTGATTTATCTTTGTACTATGATGTCTTTGCAGATACTGAAGCATTGCCCCACACGCTGGTTGTCCTTGGAGAAAGTGGTTAATCGAGTCCTCGACCAGTTACAAGCCCTCAAGAGCTATTTTGCCAGTCATGATGAAGTTGAGAGACCTGGGAAAGTAAAGAATCTACATGAACGTCTACAGGATCCACAGACAAAGCTGGCCCTCCTTTTCCTCCAGTATGTGCTGCCATTCCTCAATGCTTTCAACACTATCTTCCAGGCAGAGGAAAGCAAGATTGGGTGTATCAAGGGGGAGATGCAGCGCCTCTTGAAGCTGTTTTTGAGGTAAGTTTTGCTAACAACAATGTTTATTTTTCATATACCTGCCCTGTTAATCTGCTCATGTTTTCTATTGTCAAGCTGCCTTATTCTGTAAAATGTATTTGGTGCTTCACACATTCTTATCCATTTCCTTTTTAATGTGTTCTGCTTTCAGGAAGTTCATACCCCTTAAAGAGCTGAAAGCCCAACTTGGTGATGATGACAGCAAGTTACTGTTACCTGATGTGCAGTTTGCCACAAGATCTATACAGCATGATGATGAGAGCATTGCTGTTGGAATGGAAACACGCAGGTGATTAACTTACATCCCCCATAGTTCTGAAAATACGATTGTATACATGATGTATGATATAGGTAAATCAAAATACCAATTCATGGTAGATATTTCAGGCAATCTCTCAAGTGACTTTGGTGAATGCTTTCCACCTTAGTTTATTAATCATTATTATATCTAATTAAACTTTTTTTCCAGGTATCTTGCTGATGATGATCAGATTTCTTCAGCTGTCAGATCCACCTTCTTCAGGTCGGTGAGAGATTTCTATGAGGCCTGTGTCAGGAAAATGATTGAAAGGTTCCCCTTCCATGACAACATTCTTCCTCAGCTTGGCGTGCTGGACTTCAAAGGGAGGGAGAACATGGACTACACCAACATTGTCAGTCTTGCAGAGCATTTTTTGCCAGGTGAGATTTTGCCCCTTATCGGTTTGTTGTCCACAGTATGATCATGTTTATCACTTAACATAATACAAACATCTTTGTGTAGTCAAAATAAGGCTGTTAAAGTAAATATAATGCCATTAGTCATGCAGCTGATAAGTAATAATTGAATATGTGTATTCAGCAGATTGTGCTTTTTAAGACAGCTAGAAATCTTACAGCTGTTTATCAATGTGTGTTGTAGGTAAAGTGGATCTTGAGGAGCTGAAAGAGGAGTGGGAGGATTACCAAATGGTTCAGGATGCTGAGTTCAAGGATGACCTGAGACTTGATCAAGCTTGGGGTATTCTATTGGACATGAAGACTTCCTTAGGTAGGATGAGGTTTCCCCAACTGAAACTGGTAATTTCTACCCTCCTCAGCCTCCCCCACAGCAATGCTGCAAGTGAGAGGGCATTTTCCATGGTAAGGAAGATCCACACAGACAATAGAAAGAGCATGCTGCCCAAGACACTGACAGGATTCCTCCAGGTGAAGATCAATTGTGATGACCCATGTCACAGTGTTTCTATACCCAAAGAACTCCTTCAGTCAGCTAAGTCAGCAACCAAGAAGTACAATGACACACACAAGAAAAGACCACGAGAAGACTCTGATAGTGACAGTGACTGAGTGAGTGATGTAGCAAGACAGAACTGAGCTGAGAAGGTATGAGAAGGGAGTGTATATACACATGAATTTGAAATGGATGTTGGTGTGCAAGGGGTAGAGAGGAACATTAATTATGTGAATAAAGTATGTACATGAACTGGTCATTGCTGTTTTCTGTTAGTGTATGTGTGACTAAGAACTGTCAAGTTTCATTTATTCACACAATGTTTGCATTAAAAACAGTTTTCTTTAAGTTAACACCAACATTATTGGGCAAAAACACGTTAGGAAACACATCTTCGTATAGTGAGATCGAGCAGACGGATTTTTGTAAGGTGAATTCAGGTTTTGATAAGGGGAGATGGTCTTGATAGTAAGGTGTTCCAATCAGGGGGTTGACAGGTATGCGTGTGTGCGGTGCCCAGTATTAGGTTTCTTATTATATCCTCGTTTTATTTTGCTCTCTGAATTAGTATTGATATTCGATTTATTGTTGACTCAAAGTTTGGCTGGTTGCGCATACAGTAGAATAGTTCATTAATTATTTTGATGTTTTCTTTTGCGTTGATTTATATTTTATGATTTTCTTTTGTGTTGATTTGCTGATTTATTTGATTTTGATACTTCACATGATATGCTAGGGTTATGTAGAAGTTATTTGACTTTGACATTTAAGATGATATTGCTTGGTATAGATAGTTAGACTTTTGATATAATGCCATGGTTGATTTTAGATATTTTTTTTGATGTTATATATGGGAGTTATTATGATTTCTAATGTTGCGCCATTGTTTCATTTGTAGGCGCTGTTTCTTCAGTTTCTTCAGTTTTCTACACCGCAATAAAGACATGTCACAGCGACCCCTGTCTTCGACGTTGTTGCCTCCCTCATTTTTTGACCTGATTATCATCTAACCTAACCCGGTTACAAGTGGCGTCGCCGAAGAGGATTGAAGAAGTGAGAACGTCGAAAAAAAAAAAATGAAGAAACAGCGCAGAGGCCAAAATCACCATGGCAGATCAGCAGGAGGAGAGGCTCCAGCCGGTCATCGTGGCCAGCTTCAAGCCAGAAACACTACCAAGGTTCACCGGCGAGGAGGGCTGCTGCGCTGCCGAGAACTTTGTGGAGGAGGGGCGCCGTAGACTGCAACACTGCAAGCTGCCCCCAGGTGCAGCCATCGAGTGGGTGCTACACTCGTTGGATGGGTGTGCCAGGAGGGAGGTGCTGGACCGCCCTTACACGGACCGTGACAGCCCAGAGGCACTCCTTACTCTGGTTCAGAGTATCTTCGGCGACCGAGCTGCAGTCCTCCGGCAGTTTCACGGACGGATGCAGGGGGAGGGAGAAAGCATATATCAATATGCGCATGCTCTCTCCGCCCTGGCCCAGCGCGCAAACAAACTACGTGAAAACAGCATAGATGATCTTCTTCTGCGCGACAAGTTCACCAGTGGCCTATACCTGCCAGAATTAGGCAGGGACTTGAGGCGATACTTTGCTGCAAAACCTGCAGCCACCATTCTGGAGGCCAAGGAAGAGGTGTTGCGGTGGATGCGGGAGGATGACAACACCCTCCACGTAGACCACATAACGGCATCCCACGAGACAGCGGAAATGGAGGCCCTGCGACGACAACTGGCGGTGGTCACAGCCCGGACTGAGGAGCTGCAGGCACTGCTGCAACAAAAAACCCAGTTGACCAGGGAAAGGTTTCGGGGTGCACAGCACCAACCGGGCCCCCGTCACCACCAGCCCAAGTGCTTCTGGTGCCACCGACCCGGGCACAGACAGTCCGAGTGCAGGACACGCCAGCGCTACAACAGGGAAAACCTCCAACGCCCTACATACCCTGCACCGCCAGGCCATTTCTATGCACATCAGCAGCCACCACCATTTGGTGCAACATATTACCCCCTATACCCACGGCCACCAACTCCTGCCCCCTTCACTCAGTTCCCCTATCCTCCCCAACAAATACCCCAGACTGAGCCCCAGCACACTGGACAGCAACAGGGAAACTAGAGTCCCCCGTTGTCGTTAGTCAGACAACGGGGGAAGCCAGTTCTCTGGAGGGTCTAGTAGGTCACTGCCCGGTGGTAAATGTGGAGGTCGAAGGAGCAGCAACAAAAGCCCTGCTTGACACTGGAAGCCAGGTAACTACCATTACCTCCACATATTACCACCAGCGCCTCAAGGACAAAGCCTTAGACACCCGACAGTTTATATCCCTAAAGGCAGCCAATGGACTGGAAGTCAAGTATATCGGCATCATTGTAGTGGACATTAAACTTTTTGATGAAACCATCCCAGCGGTTCCGGTTTTGGTGACCAAGAATTCCTCAGACTCCTGCACCAATGCTGCAAAGTCCAGGGTGCTCGGCATGAACGTGTTGGGAAAACTGTCAGGGACAAAACCGCATCTTCCACCTGTGCTCCAGGCTGTAATCCAGGAAACTAAGCTCGACAGTAGGAGCATGCGAGGCCTAGCTAGGGTGGCCACAAGGTCCAGCATCCCAGCTATGTCTGCGGTAACCTTACGCATCACCTCGCGACAGCGCCCAGCCATGGAGCTACTGGCTCTCCCACTTGCGCAGCCCCTCCCTCAAGGTATCCTGTTGGTGCCAACGCTCGTCAGCAGCAAGCCAACCGAACGCTATGTACGCCTCGTCAACATGACCGAGGAGGACTGCATTTTGAAGCCAGGAACTCCAGTCGCAGCGTTACATTCTGCGACCGTAGTAGACAGGCAGAACAAACTTGAGATGCACACTGAGTGTAACCAACTGACTTTAGAAATTCTGCCAGTGGCCGCCAAAGTGACAACTCCTGATTCTGTTACTTGCCCAGACTTTGAAGGCGACGATGAAGACCGTGCTCAGCTCCAACAATTGCTGGACCGTTTTACACATATATTCGCGAAAGATGACACTGATCTTGGCTACACGGACATTGTGCAGCACAGGATCCCAACGACGGATGAAGCCCCAGTCACACAGACCTACAGGAGCATTCCCCCAACGCAACTACAGGAGGTCAAAGAGCACCTACAAGGCCTTCTTGCTGCAGGGGTAATAACAGAAAGCTACAGTCCTTACGCTGCCCCTGTGGTGCTGGTACGCAAGAAGGATGGACGACTGCGCCTCTGCGTAGACTACTGCCGCCTCAACAGCAAAACCATCCGAGATGCCTTCCCCCTACCGCGGATACAAGAGTCTTTCGACGCGCTGGTAGGATCCCAGTACTTCTCGACTGTTGACCTGGCTAGCGGCTATCATCAAATTGCTGTCCACCCCACCGACCAGCCAAAGACAGCATTCACGACACCTTTCGGGCTATTTGAATATACCCGAATGCCCTTCGGTGTGGTGTCGGCCCCTGCTACATTCCAGCGGTTAATGCAAGCGACTGTCTCAGACTTCCTTTTCCAGTTTCTGCTGGTGTACCTCGATGACCTGCTCATCTACTCCAAGACTTTTGATGAGCACTTGTTACATCTAGAGAAGCTGTTCAAAAGGGTGGAGGACACAGGACTGAAGCTCAAGCTTGAAAAGTGCCAATTCCTTCGACGACAAGTGACGTACCTTGGTCATACGATCTCTGCCAAAGGCGTCCGCTGCGAGAAGGAAAAGGTAGAGGCAGTGCAGAAGTGGCCAGCCCCAACAACCACAACTGAAGTGCGACAGTTCCTCGGTTTTGCCAGTTACTACCGACGGTTCATCAGTGGCTTCGCAAAACTCGCCGGACCACTCCATGACTTGGTCACCCAAGCGAACCAGGACTCCAATAAGAAGAAGAAAACTCTCTCCATTTCCCACTTGTGGGACTCGCATCATCAAGCTTCATTTGATGCCCTGAAGACAGCACTGACTTCAGCCCCTACTCTTGGGTTTGCTGACTTCTCACAGCCATTCATCCTGGAGACTGATGCAAGTCATGATGGACTGGGTGCTATCCTGTCGCAGAAACAAGCTGGAAAGACCCGAGTCATTGCCTTCGCTAGTCGGCGACTACGACCTTCAGAGAAGAACCAGGTGTACTACAGCAGCACAAAATTGGAGTTTCTTGCCATGAATGGGCAATTACGGAGAAGTTCAGGCACTACCTGATTGGGGCCAAATTTGTCGTCTATACGGACAATAATCCTTTGACCCATCTCAAAACGGCAAATTTAGGGGCGCTTGAGCAGCGTTGGGCCGCACAGTTGGCCCAGTTTGACTTTGAGGTACTCTACAGACCTGGGAAGACTAATCCAGCAGATCCACTTTCAAGAATGCCATGGGTCAGGAACCCCAAGAAACGGACTTGCAAGGACCAATCACCACCCTTGTTCCACCTGAAGTCAGGGATGCCCGTGACACCTCCATCGCACAACTGACCGCCTGCGACCGCCTTGGGGTGGAACCACCCCTTGACATCTCGCCCGTCGACTTGGTAGACCCACCAAATAAGCCTACCAACGAACTCTTGACGCCAGCGTCGGGTAGTGAGATCTTCCCTCGCTACACCCCAGAGAAGCTGCGAGAACTCCAACTGCAGGACAAAGACATTGGACCAGTTCTTGTAGCTATGCCTAGAAGACTGCCTCCAAGTAATGATCCGTCGCTGCGTACCCTTCTCAAACAGCATCCAAAGCTCACTGTACAAGATGACGTGCTGTACCGCAAGGTGTCAGAACCCAACAACCCTTTACAGCTTGTCCTACCCAGTGTTCTTCGCCCCACAGTCATCAAAAGTCTCCATGACAACATGGGTCACCAAGGTTTTGAACGCACCATGGACTTGCTGCGAGCTCGGGTATACTGGCCGGGCATGTACCAAGACGTTGAGGACTACATCAAGTCGTATGGACGCTGCACCATGGGACGTCTGCAACATCTGAAGCTTCCATCAGGACACCTCCTTGCCAGCCGCCCACTTGAAGTACTTGCCATTGACTTTACCACATTCGACATGGCAAGTGATGGTCGACACAGTGTTTTGGTGCTCACGGATGTGTTCACAAAGTTTGCACAGGCCTTTCCCACTCGGAATCAAGAAGCGTCAACAGCCGCCAAGGTTCTGGTGGAGCAGTGGTTCCAGCGTTTCGGAGTCCTGGAGCGGATTCATAGTGACCAGGGTCGCAACTTCGAGTCGCAACTCATCGCCGAGCTGTGTCGTTGCTACAACATCAAGAAGTCACACACCACTGCATACCACCCCCAAGGGAATGGCCAGTGTGAGCGATTCAACCGTACTATTTTTGGGCTCCTTAAGTCTCTGTCGGAGGAAAGGAAGAGCAGATGGCCAACTCATCTGCCAGAACTTATACAAGCATACAACACAACGCCGCATGCATCGACTGGTTTCAGCCCCTACTTCCTGCTGTTTGGGCAAGAACCCAGGTTGCCAATAGACGACCTTCTTGGGAGACCAACGACAATGAAAGCCGTTGGACCAGCAGATTGGGTTAAACAACATGAGCACCGTCTACATCAGGCCCATGAACAGGTTTATGAACAGTTGCAGCGAGCAGCTGCAGAGAGAGCACGCAGAAACAACAAAGGTGCCAGTGACCATGTTCTAAACATTGGGGACCTGGTCTATCTTAGGAACCGAGTCCTTGGCCGCAACAAGTTTCAAGACTTGTGGCTACCAGAACTGTATATTGTCACAAGACGACCATACGCAGACAGCCCAGTCTATGGTGTGATGCCACGATCAGGGGGACCAGAGAAAGTGGTCCACCGCATAAACCTCCTGCCAGCCTCAAGCAGTTTCCTGCAAGACTTGGAGGAACAACCATCAACCCCTCCAGCACGAGAAACAGAGCTGGGGGGTTTTGATTTGCTACTGGCGTATGTACCACCAGAGCTCCTTACACCTCCTTCTGGGCCTAACGTTCTGAACCCCGCACCCGTGGCCCCTCCAGTTCCTGTGCAACCTGAGGTACCACCCATTGAAGCCGCAGCACCTGCTCTGACCTTGGAGGATCATGTGACAGCTCACCCAGCACGTGTTGTGCATCCAAGTGCACCTCTCAGGCGTTCAACTCGGATTAGAGCCAGGTCTGTTAGCGCCCGGAAACCTGCTTTTGGCCACCATTCCTAGGTACAAATCACACTGGGGAATGGTTTGCCCAAAGCAAGTTAGGGTGCCCTGAGACATGTAGACTTGAAAAAGATGTGTGACACTGCCGCTCACCGATTTCCAATTTGTGCCGAAATTTTTCATTAAAGCATCCGGACTACCTAGGACTGTCCATGCTATGTAGTGTGTGTAGTACAGTTACAACTGATCATTTGTGTAGTGTATTATAGTAGATAGTAGAGAAGCTTAGAGGCTGATATTTAGTTCAAGAATATAATTTTGGGTTTGGTTAGTGACCCGATCTCCATACGATAAACTGTGGAAGCAAGAATTAAGCTATGAACTGTGGAAGCCGACTAATCATGAAATGGACTTGTGGACACGGACTGATTATGTTCAAATTTATCTCAAGCTGAATTATTATGGATGATGTTAACCCCCCAGTATGGACTCTGTTTGCCTGTGGTCATTTTTTTCATGTCTCTTCCATTGGGTTTTGTCTGGTCAGGTTTAATATGCCTTAACTGCAATAATCCTGACAGATTCTTGCAATGCAAGACAATGGAAGAGATCTATTATTTTGGAAGTAGCCATTTGTCTATCATATGTTGGCATAGGAGGGTAAAAGGATTTTGTGTTGTTCATTAACCTCAGGTTCGTACAGCCTGATGTTTCTGGGGGTTTTTTGTTCGCCAGCGTGGACGCTGGCACTTTTCGGTGGGCTGAGATGTGACCGGGTACACCCGGCTCTCATAACCCATCTGATGTAATTTTGTTTGTTGCATCACGACTTGGTTTGCAAAAGTGGTGTGTGTTATTATTCAGTGGTTTTTCCTTCAATGTAAGGTCTCGCAAGGTATTGCTATCATTGATGCCTGCGTTAGTCCAACCCCTCCGGCTTACTTCTAGACTACTCGGTATTCAGCGTCTATTCAGGTAACGCAACCGTGTCAGCCGCCTCGTGGCTGTGTTCTATAGCGTGGGTTCTTAGGATGGCGATTAGCTTGTGTTTCCGACTAGGCATTCAAAGTTGAATATCTCCTCAATGCCTGTACCGATCATTTTAAACCAAGATCCATAAGATTCAGCATGATAGTCTCTTTCATTTTGTAATCTATTTCTAGTCCAATCGATTTTGGGTTAAACATTATTTTGGGAGTTTGCACCTTTTACACCGACCAGGTCGACGAAGAAAAGTCGTTTAAAAATTCATAATTAATTCTAGCCGTCTTTAATCAAATTAATGTTTGATACTAGTGAAACTACATTTGCGGCTTTTTCGTTAGTAACAAACCGCAAGTTTCTAGGTTCAGTAGCATCGGAGCTATGGTCAGAAAACCGAGTGGGGGGAAACACAAATTTCAGCTTCCCGGCTCCAAAAACCCAGAGTTCTGGAAGCACGCGAGTGGTGCTTTCTTTGCGGCCCGCGCCTGCTGTATATAAAGCCCCTTCCGTAGCGCGCTTGCGGTCAGTACTACTCAGCCGGTTGCCACAGACCACTCGCGCCGCTACGACGATACAACTAGGAAGAACTACAATGTCGACTCCCTCTTAGCTCTGTAAGTAGCTCTTATTTGTATTTTTGGTCTTCAACTTTGTTGATTGATGAAATGATGCCTGATTTATATCAGTGCCTTGATGCATGTTTTGCCCTAGAGTTAGGAGTAAGTTGCTGGAGATGTAATTGTTGAGAGTGCCTTCACGGCAACTTTGTAGCCATTTTGACAGCTGGAACTTTGTGTAACTTTGTTGCGATAGTGGATTTCACTCATTCTAGTTTTGACGCTTCTCGTACTGTAGCATTTGTCTTCCGATGGAGATCGGAATTTTGTGACAGAATTATTTTGGGGCAAAACAGCATAAAGGTAATGTGTACTCTGATTTAATGCTTCTGCCTTTGGATAGCTTTGGGTTTTCTTGTACAATGAGAGTTATTGCCATTTGCTCCAGTGATGCTAAATTATTTTGGCATCGTAGGAAATGTTGAAATGTTGCCTTGTCTGACAGAGATTGTTTTGATTAGGCTTTCATGTTCCTTGCTATCCTCCTCACGTTGCTTTTATGATTATACTATAGCGTTAATTTGATTGTGTAGGATTGATCATGTAGGCTTTCATGTCCCTCCTATTTTCCTCACCTTGACATGCATAGCTTTTAGCCGAATAGTGCGTACCACATGGGCTGGGACGCTGTTAGCGTGACGTCACACTTATATTTAGTATGCGCAGCCATTTTGTTTCTGCTTGGCGTCTGCTTCCGGTTGGCTTGTTTACATTTGGAAGTCACCCCCCCCCCCCCCCCTCTTCCTTTTAATTGTATTTTTTTTATCGGCAGGACCTACCCCTGCTCTAAATAAGTTACCCCTTTACATTCGTCAGCGTTTAGTGAGAGGAATAGGTACTTTATAAATTTTACCTTTACACACTGTTGAAATCGTTGATAAGGGGAGCAGTTTCCCACTCATTTTGCCCTAGGCCTGTGGAAGCGACTTTTTGACTTAAGGACATTCTATAAGTACTTAGATTCTTTTAGAAGCCAACCAACAGCAATGCCAAGTAGAGGCAATTATATTATTTTGTATGAACTTTTTGTCATGCTTATGGCATGCCTATGCTCTTCCTCTTTTCTGCCCCCTCCACTGTTCGTGCTGGTCTGTGACTGCATTTGGCAACCTAGAGTTGTCGGTCCAGAATCGCAGATTGACACGTTAGCTTGACTTGACAATTGCTGAGTTATATCACTGTTGTGCTGGTCTGCGATTTTGCATCGTTCGGCCTAGAGTCGTTCGGTCCGGAACCGCAGATGAACACATGAGCTTGCCCACCAGACTAATAACGTTCACATGGTACTGATCTGCAATTCGGCATCTTGCGGCCTGGTGTCGTGGGGTCCGGAATTGCAGATGAGTGTACTCCGACCACTAGGCCCAGTGAGAACTTTGTGGTGCTGGTTTGTGATTTTGCATCCCGCGGCCTAGTGTCGTGTGGTCCGGGATCGCAGATCAACACTGTAATTCTGTGGGCCAGTAAATTATTATGGTGCATAAGATCCCCCTTCTCTTTTGTTTTGTGAGGATGTTTTCATATTCTTTCGCTCTCTACACATGCACCTAGTTTTACATGCATTCTGCCTCCCTGTTTTATACTAGTTTAGACCCAGGCTGTTTGTGTTGTCATCACGGACGGATGTGAATGATGAGTTGTGCTAGTGTGTGTGAGCGTGTGGATGCCACTCCATACCCCCTCTGTACCCAAGGTTGCCTGAGAGTGTAACTGAGCTGGTATAGCGTATGTATGAGAGTGTTGTCATTGTGTATGACTGTGTACGAGGAATGAATGCTAATAAATTTTTAGACGATATGCGTGTGTGCGGTGCCCAGTATTAGGTTTCTTATTATATCCTCGTTTTATTTTGCTCTCTGAATTAGTATTGATATTCGATTTATTGTTGACTCAAAGTTTGGCTGGTTGCGCATACAGTAGAATAGTTCATTAATTATTTTGATGTTTTCTTTTGCGTTGATTTATATTTTATGATTTTCTTTTGTGTTGATTTGCTGATTTATTTGATTTTGATACTTCACATGATATGCTAGGGTTATGTAGAAGTTATTTGACTTTGACATTTAAGATGATATTGCTTGGTATAGATAGTTAGACTTTTGATATAATGCCATGATTGATTTTAGATATTTTTTTTGATGTTATATATGGGAGTTATTATGATTTCTAATGTTGCGCCATTGTTTCATTTGTAGGCGCTGTTTCTTCAGTTTCTTCAGTTTTCTACACCGCAATAAAGACATGTCACAGCGACCCCTGTCTTCGACGTTGTTGCCTCCCTCATTTCTTGACCTGATTATCATATAACCTAACCCGGTTACATAAAGATGGGGTAAGAAGCCAAAAATCAAAAACAGTTTCGCACTGGGTTCTGAAAACCTGCTGTTAGTGTATCAGTTAGCCAGAGTGTGAAAATTACAACTCACCTATTATTCCAGAGACATATATTCTAGTGTGTCACCAGTAAATAATCCAGAAAGAAAGGCATAAAAGAAAAGTTTCTTCACACATAAAAGTTTTTACACCAAAATCCACCATTTTTTTCGCACATGAGGAAGTTTTGTATTAGAGCTTCTGATTCGTTGGTTTCAGCCCATACAAACAAGAAAAGTCACTCTACAAGTGCTTGACATATTATAGTAGGTTGCTTCCCTTAGACCATACTGCCGGTATTGCCCGTTATACTGGTATCCAGCGCACAGATGTGTGCGCCTCGTCGGCAATGGGAAACCAGGCCAGCGCACATATGACTAAGTGCCAAAAGGTGAGCAAAAAGTGAGTGATCTCTTTTGCGTGAAACTAAAATCTGTTTAAAAAGACACGTGTTGACTTTAACAAGTGCAATGTGTGTGTGAATGATTGAAGATATACTGGCAATAATTTCTGCACCTAAGGTAAAGCCGTTTGGTGAGTATACTGTAAAACGCCAGAATTCACCAATAAAAATCGGCCCGGGAAAGCGGACAATGACATGCCGTCGGTCTGTTTTGATCTCGCGTGTAAAAGCAACAATAACAAACCTGGTGCCAACCATGCCCATATGTTCAGGGAAGATTGATCTTATAATCCGTGTATTTCCCAGATTTGAAGGCAAGCCATGCTTTTGTTTATTGCTCTTGAAAGTAGCCACTGTCGGACGTCAGATTTGTCGCAACAGCAGCATCTTAATTTCCGCAAACTTGTGCTAGCGAAAGGCACGCTGACCCAAACCGGAAATGGCGTCATTGCGTTGTTTCGCTTTCGTTGAATATTTTATATGCTTTAAATTTACTTTTCCGTCACAGTTTTCTAAGCTGGCAAAAAAATTGTGAGCGGCCAGTTTTTGTCGCAAGATCTGACGTTCAACTATTTGACAAGTTTAACAAGTTGTTTTGGGTTTTTTGGTCTACGATCGTCCGGTTATGATAGATGCATTATGGGCCACATTCCAGCGTGGTTGTTTTGAATGTCCGGTTTGTCAATGGAGAGCTACAATTCGTGACATTTTGTCGCAACTGTTTTCATAAATCTGACGTTTGATCACTTCTGACGTTCGAGTGTAATCATAGACAAAATAAAGAGCCAAATGTTTATTGTAAGGGACCATTTACAAGAGTTTGAATCGCCCGAGACTCCAGCACCGATTTTAGGCAGTAGGTTGGAGAATGAAGATGATTTCTTGTCATAACAAATTTTATGGCTGTAGCAACCTGACGTTCGATCGCGAACACGTGTCGCAAATCTGACCTCCAATCGATGCAAGTTGGTAAATGAGTTATTTGAATGAACACGGGTCACCGATGTATTTTTGTCGTTTATGGAGACGTGCAGTTGTTGTGACGCAAACGTAAGATAATGAGATCAAGAAACAGGTGAATTTCATAACATAATAATGCAATGATAAAAAATGTATCGGACGTCAGGCTTGTGCCAACATTTGTTGCTGCAATCTTGATGTTCAACACATATGGATTGTAGAACTTTTGGGGGCAAAGGCACTGTTAAAATGAGCCATGTTGGACAACCAGTTGCATAGCCATTAGGACCTTCTAAATCTGAGGGTCAGAGTTAAAATAGTGCATCAGCCTGTACACAGATAAAACTTATTTGAATATTTGTTTTATTTTTTTGGGCGCAGACTGTTTAGCACGTCATGTTTCATCATGTATATTACATCAGAAAGCTGTATGCAGTTTGTTTTTCATATCTGTTTTGTTTGTTAAATATTGTAGCTTGAAACTGGGGGAAAGGCTTTGTGTTTGTGGCTTCTGATAACTATTCTGGGGATATCTGCTGCAATCCTGATGTTCGACATAAGTTACAAATTCTGGCCCTGACTGCCAATAAATATATTTGGGCAGCAAAGATAGACTCCCTT
This sequence comes from Semisulcospira habei, assembly GCA_036245525.1. Classification (NCBI taxonomy): domain Eukaryota; kingdom Metazoa; phylum Mollusca; class Gastropoda; family Semisulcospiridae; genus Semisulcospira; species Semisulcospira habei. The sequence goes on from BTPG01000005.1 coordinate 17,097,029, forward strand.
TGTGCTCTAATGTGTGCATGTATTCCTGTGAGTGGTATATAACATGACAAAGTGTGTTTTTCTTGGTTGTAGGATGTTTTAAAAATGTTTTAAAAATTGAATATGGTCGGATGTCAGGTATTGCAACACAAATCATGTTCGGGGATTAGAACATTCTAAGCCAAAAAGCAGTAATTGTTTGGATAGGTCAATTGTGACCACTACTTATTATTTTAACTGTTTAGAAACTGATTTGTGTTTTTTTATCCCACTAATTTAAAGGCACTATGTCGCAATACCTGATGTCCGACATATCCAGACTTACAAATCTTAACAGCCATTTTCTCAAAAACCATTTGAGATATTATCTTTTTCTTTTACAAACACATTGCCAATACAGTGTACATCACTTAATACATTTTCTGGTACTTTATGTCACACTTTGATTTTCAACCCAGTTGTCCTCTTTGTGAGAGCACCTTTTGGCACTTAGTCATATGTGTGCGTCCCGTCGGCAACGGAGCTTTGCTTGGGGCACACATATGTGTGTTCCGTCGTCAAAAGGTTGTGATGATCTATTTTTCACTACCACAATTATGGTCTCCAAAGCCTGATCGGCATCAAACCGAAATAACTAATATGAATATCTATGAGTATGACTTTTGCTGTCAAAGGGTTAGTTTCGTTTGCACAGGAGTCATTCCACACTGATGATGACTTTTTAGGGGGCTCTCACTTAACAGCATTTCTCGTCCAAAAGAAACGACCAACTGCACTCAGAACCATTGCTGGGATTATACAGATGTTGATTAAGCAGGTCAAGCAAAGAAACTGTTAAAAGTTAAGTCTACTATTAACTATGAACGAAAAAAGAGCGAAATTCAACTCAAAATGGCTGCGCAAAACAGGAACGCCGAAAGGAGGCAACTTTGGTGGCTACTTGAGAGGTTTCTGTTACGTAAATTAACCTTTTAACCGCACAGTGTTATGAAACTGTTATTGTTTTTCTTTGATATAATTTGTGAAATCTTTTATTTCAAAAATGGGATTTTGTAAAATTGCACATTTTCAAAGAGCGTAACTGCGTAACAAGCGGCGTCACACGTCTCCGGACATACAAAATAACCTGTAAGTCATTCTTGCTGGTCACAGAACAAACAAAGCAATGAAAATCACTAACATATTAAAAAACTAAAGTTGTACAACTACACACATTGAATGTATATGCACAGAATCGAGAAATGGCCGGCTTCTAAGTTATGGTGTCGCAGATGTTACACAGTTACGCTGTATTTTTCAAAACGAAACAATGACGAAACCGTCGTCTGCTGAGCGGGAAGCCTTCACCCACAACAAGGGTACATATTAGCACATGATTTGATGACGTTTTGCCCAAGGTTTCCATATGTGGAAGTGTGTACACAACAATAAAGTGTGACGTGTCACACATGCAACACGCGGTTACACAGTTACGCACAAAGTGAGACTTGAGGTGGTGAACGTGAAATCGTCCCAAATCCTAGGATATACGACATCATCGGAAGGAAAGGTAAGCTAAAATGATCATATTATTCTCTTGTCTACTATTTTACATGGTTATCTGCATGTTTTATTTCGTGATTGTAGAGAAATACCTAGTTTGAATGGCGCGATGCATTGACTCTGCTGGTGTCGCATGTTACGCAGTGCACAGAACTGCTTGTTTTCACGAAGAATAATGCTTTAGATACATTTTTGGGACGTTTATCATAAAAACCTTATCGTTTAAGCTGTTTTCAAGTTGCAAAATCTGGGTAAAAGTATGTTACTTCATAAAAATCGAACATGCGTAACTGCATTACACTTTTTAGGAGATGACCATGTGATGCCGAGTCGCATGTAATGCAGTTACCCGAAGATGGTGTAGCATGTTACGTTGTTACTGTGTAACACAAAAAAGAACGTTTTAAACGTATGTTTACTTTGCATTGACCTTACGTTTATCCATAGCACACTTTTAGATTAAGTGTAAAAATTATAGCGTTTTTAATTATCTTTTCCTGGTGTTAATCACATAAAAACTTAAAAAGCCTATGTGAAATGTCTACAAAGCTAGACAAAGTGAATGAGCAATTCGAGGAGTTGAGAGGCGAGATGCATGAGCTAAGAGTTGAAAATCAGACACTGAAGGTTGAATTGGACCAGTGTAGAAAGAAAATAGAGGAGGCAACCAGTCTGGCTACGGAGGCGAAGTTTTTAGCCTCCGTAGCAGAGAAGCGTTCGAACGATTTGGAACAATACACCCGAAGAAATAACGTTCGCATACTGGGGGTACCAGAGGCAGAGAGAGAGACCATAGAGGAGTGCGAAAAGAAAGTCCTTCAGATCTTCAAAGACAAACTACAGCTGCCCGGTCTACAGCCTGGAGATATTGAGGCCTGCCATCGCATAGGTCAACTACAGCAGCGATCACAGGGAAGTGGGCAACAACAGCGAGGGCCGAGACCAGTGATCGTGCGATTTATGTCGAGAAAGGCTGCAGAATTAGTGCTTTTCCATAGACGAAAACTAAAGAACACCTCCTACATCATAACCGAGGACTTAACTCATAGCAACTACACTCTGCTGTCCCAGTGCTAAGACCACCCTGCAGCGCAGGATGCGTGGACAAAACGTGGGAGTGTCTATGTAAAGCGCAAATCTGATTCCAGGGTGATACGTATAGCCTCAATCTCGGACTTGGTGGACAAGGTGCCTATTGGAAGTGACCCAGACACAACAACACCACGAGAGAGAAGACGACGTACGCTTCAGCGCTGAGCTAGCCCGGCGATCGGTATATATGGATTCTTTGCCTAAACTGCATAAGTTTCGATGTGCACCCGATCGCGGAGCTGGCTACATGTGGGCAGTGGATGATTTGCAATCTTTGTGATCACCCTCTGTTTACATGTGTTTTTTCACCTGTGACCTGTAACCTTACGCGTGACATGCTACCTGGGTAAGAGCGGCTACTCTGGCCAATAGGTCAATAAGTTCGCACGAGGTCTGTTCCTCAGTGTGAGGCAGGATGTGATTCTGTTGGAGTGTGTTGTGAGCCAGGCTCGTATGGTCATGATGGTTTAATGTGCTATGTCACTGCATCTGGTGTTTGAGACTGAGACGCCGAGGGACTGGACACACCTTTCTTGGTGAGGCACGGTACGTACATCTTATTCTACGCATGGGCAGTCCGAATCGTTTTGGTATGCGAACGCCACACAGGTGTCACTCTGTGTGTGTTAATTCGTGTGCCGGGTCGGCCCGGAATGTCCATGCCTCGAGCAGTGACATGCCTCAAAATGTACGTCCTTTCTGCAATACTTTACAGTGGTGTTGTGATGGATGAAGAAACATTGTAGTGTGTCATGTGGCTATAAGTTGTTTTGGGTATTATTTATGCTGCGTGTGCCACAGGTCAGGTGTGTATAATTATGTATATATATAATAACGCCTGCTCCAACTACAGAGGAATCACCTTGCTGTCAGTACCAGGAAAGGTCTTCAACAGGATCATCCTAGAGAGAATGAAGAGCTCCGTTGACCCCCAGCTGAGAGACCAGCAAGCAGGATTCAGGAAGAACCGATCATGTACAGACCAGATCGCCACTCTCCGCATCATCGTGGAACAGTCTCTGGAGTGGAGCTCCCCGCTGTACGTCAACTTTGTGGATTATGAGAAAGCATTTGACAGCGTGGACCGAGAGACTCTGTGGAAACTCCTACGACACTACGGTGTACCCACAAAGCTCGTCCGCCTGATCAAGAGCAGCTATGATGGCATGACATGTCGCGTGATCCACGAAGGGCAGTTCACCAGAGAGCTCCAGGTCAGAACTGGTGTCAGGCAGGGGTGTCTGCTGTCTCCGTTCCTCTTCCTACTGGCCATAGACTGGGTCATGAAGATGACTACAGAGCACAGACGAAGTGGAATACAGTGGACACTGTGGACACAGCTTGACGACCTCGATTTTGCAGACGACTTGGCATTACTGTCCCACACTCATCAACAAATGCAGGACAAGACCACGAGGCTTGCTGACATCTCGTCCCAAGTGGGCCTCACCATTCACAAACAGAAAACAAAGACAATGAGGCTGAACGCAACCAGGGAAGAACCAGTCTTGCTTGCTGGCACCCCGTTGGAGGAGGTGGAGTCCTTCACCTATCTCGGGAGCATCATAGACAAAAAAGGCGGCACTGATGCAGATGTCAGAGCACGAATCGGTAAAGCCAGAGCAGCCTTTCTCCAGTTGAAAAAAGTGTGGAGTTCCAGAGAGCTGTCACAACACACCAAAGTCCGGATTTTCAACTCCAATGTAAAAGCAGTTCTCCTATATGGAGCAGAGACATGGAGATTCACAAAAACCAAAGTCAACAGAGTACAGACCTTCATGAACAGTTGCCTTAGAAGAATTTTGAAAATCCACTGGCCAGAGAAGATCAGCAACGTCAGACTCTGGGAGAGAACAGAGCAGATAACAGCAGAGAATGAAATTGGGCGAAGAAGATGGGGATGGATCGGTCACAGTCTGAGAAAGCCAGCTTCCAGTATCACTAGGCAGGCATTGTCATGGAACCCCCAGGGAAAGAGGAAAAGAGGTAGGCCGAGAAATTCCTGGCGTCGAGACCTCCAAGCAGACATCAAGAGTTTATTGATTGATTGATTGTACATTGCTTAACGTCCCGACAGCAACAAGGCTTTCTCAGGACGTGCCTGCACTGCTTGTGAAAAAAAAAAAAAAAAAAAAAAAAAACAGAACATTGAATGTATGTCGCCAGCCGGTCAAATACGTTAAATAAACCTACAACATGGGGCTGAAATAAAGCTAAGACCATTTAGCAACACACATCCAATATCAAGAGCTACAGGCAGTGCAGACAGTAGGGAGAGTTTTAAAAAGGCAAATACAGGTTAATGGACAAAGGCCCCAGAATAGAGAGAAAAACCCACCCTGTGGGGCTGACCAGGGTGACCCTGGGAACTAAAAAATACCTAACCCCACCCAAGTCCCCCAGGGCAGACCCGAGTGGAGACATCAAGAGACTGGGAGCCACCTGGAGTAGAATCGAAGGAGAAGCACAGGACAGGAGTTGCTGGAGGTTTCTCGTCGACGGCCTATACCCGGGTAGGGGTGACAGGCGTAAGTAAGTAAGTAATAACGCCTGCATACATGTGTACGGGTGTGTGCATGTACGTCCAGGTACTTTCTGCTGGGTACCTATGTATGTTGTTACGCTGTTTATTTTTTGGAGCAGGTGTGTATGCGTACATGTGTGCCTGCATACATGCTTGCATGTGTGTACACTTGCATGTGCACGTGCATGTTCATGGGTATGCATGTCTGCTTGTACAGATGTGTTGGATGATTTGTACATACATGCTTTGGTATGTGTGTGTGCTTGCAGGTGCATTTGTGCCGGGTGGATGCGTATTATACGCTTCTACCCGGCATGGGTGTGCTGTGCGGGTGAACACATATGATGGGTACTTTTGTAACTAGGGTACATGTACTCTTCTCATGCACAGAAGTCTGTACATGTGCATGTGTATTTACGCGTGTATGGCATGTGTGTATGTGTGTGTGTGTGTGTGTGTGTGTGTGTGTGTGTGTGTGTGTGTGTGCATGTAAGGGTATTTGTGCAGGCGTGCCGGGAGCATGTGTACATTCCTGATACTCGCTTTGATGTGTGTGTGTGTTTGTGCCGGGTGGGTGCGTATTACACGCATCCACCAGGCACAGGTGGATGTACACGCGCATACAAATTTTATGTATACTTTTTTTTCTTTTCTGTTTTTCTTTTATTCTTTTTTTTCCATGACTAGTGCACATGTGTGCCTTATATATATTTGTGCGTGTACATTGAATGTATGTTGATGTATGTGGCGGGTATGTTACTTGTTGAGCACTACCAAATGCTAACATTAATATACAGGGCTGACCAGTGGGTGAGTGCGTGCGGCTCTGCGACACTGGTCAAGCCTTAAAGTCCAGGGCAGCAGTTCAGTCCACTTGTCTCTCTGTTGAGAGGGTACAGCATGAAACTTTGTTCATTCGTACTTTACTTTTACTCCTAATTACCTTTCTCTTTACATGTTATTGGAGGGGCCTAATATTTATGTGTCCTTTTTTGTATAGATATGGCACTGACATAAATATATTGTAATTGCTATTTTAGGAGGGAACTACAGGTATTCCTGAACGCTACACCTTGTTAATGGTGTCATTCCTCATGGATACTGTATAGCTGGATATCCTCCCGAAGGAGAAGAGCGGTAATGCTTGCATGTATATCAACTTTTTTTCCTTTTTTTTTGTTTTTTCTTGGGGTTTTTTCTTTGTACATGGTTTGCTCCTATATGCTGAGTGTAGAACACACACTTTGTTATATGACAGGGTTATTAGAGTATGGAACATTTGGTGTAAAATATATGTGTTTTTTCTCCTGTTCCCTGCACCTGTTCAGTCACCTTGGTTCGTTTTGCCACTCACTTGAATTGGCGCACATTGGGGCAGGCAGCAAATCACCATTCATCCGTGCGTCACTTTCTACAAGTGCCCGGATGATGGCGAAACAATGAGGGAGAGCTTCATGTTTGTGTCGCCAGACTTGAAGCATGACTGTCATGCTGTTCAGCATTTTCAGCTGGAGGTGACTGCAGAGCTTCGGCAGCGGGGCATGCACTTTGACAGGGTGGTGCACTTCAGCGATGGTTGTGCTGGCCAGTACAAGGGCAAAACCAACTTTGTCGACTGTTCGCTGTCAGCTGAAGACACTGGCATCATGACCGAGAAACATTATTTTGGGTCTCGGCATGGAAAAGGCCCATGTGATGCAGAGATTGGCACCCTAAAGAGATTGGCTGGGCTGGCTGTGAAGCGGAATCAAGCAGTCATTGCCTCTGCAAATGATTTGTTTGATTACGCATCAGGAAGTCTGACGCGTCCCTCCACAGCTGGCGAGCACTGCCATGCAAAGAGGACCTTCAAGCTGGTCCCTGTTGGGGCTATCCAACGCAACAGACCGGAGCGTACTGGTCCTGATGTTAAAGGCATCAAGGGCAGCAGGAGCATCCATTGTGTGCGGGGAAGCATGCCATTCCTTGTGGCAACACGAGAGAGGCGTTGCTTCTGCGACGAATGCTTGTCTGGTGGGGGATACTGCCACTTTGAAGAGTTCTGCGGCCCATGGAAGCCAGAAACCTTGCAGAAGGGTGTCAGGCTCAAACGGCATGGTGCAGAACCTCGTAAGTTTTTGTTGTGTTTACAAGTATTAATAGTTCCCCTTTGCTGGATTATATTGGTGTCCTAAAGAAAAGTCATTGGCAACGCTTCACATGGACCTTTGGATTAAAAATGTAATTATAATTTCAGGTGCTTCACAATCACAGCCACCCCTTCCAGAACTGCCAGATGTTCCTCATCCGCCACCCGCAGAACTGCCTGAGGCCCCACAACCACCCCCTGCTCAACTGCCCGAGGCTCCACAGCCACCCCCTCCTCAACTGCCCGAGGCTCCACAGCCACCCCCTGCTCATCTGCCCAAGTCTCCACAGCCACCCCCAGTTCAACTGCCCGGGGCTCCACAGTCACCCCATGCTCAACTGCCTGAGGCTCCACAGCCATCCCCTGCAGAACTGCCCGATGCTCCACAATCATCTGAATTAAGTGAGTTCTTAAAAAAATTGTTAATAAATAATTATGTCTAAATTCCTTTATTATGTTCATAATATGGTAACTTGAAATGATAACCACTGGAGTGCTAGGAGCTCCTGAGGGCCATCAAGATGGTGCTTCACCTTGGACCTTAACATTTGCTTCTGATTTTAGGTGCTCCACAGCTGCAGTGCGGTATGTGGGTGCGAGCTGCTTTCAGTGCTGGCAAAAAGAAGATGCCATTATACTTCATTGGGACAGTGAGTATTTATACTTTGACCCAAACCCCGAGAGCCACTTTTTACCCATGCTCTTAATAAGTGCCATGGGTTTAAGGAATAAGATTTATTTTCATAAGCTGAAGAACAATTTCAGTGGTTGGTTAAACAGGCATTTTTTTAAGTACAAAGTGTGTATGAAGGTGAAAAATTTGAACATAATTAATGTTGTCACTTTTATTTTCATTTCTATTTTTTAAATTTTGTCCCTCCTTCCCAGATTTTGGAGACTAATGGTGCTGAAGTGCTCGTGAAGTTTTTAAGGATTCACGAGAAATACTACACATTTCCCCATGTTGAAGATATATCATGGGTGTCTGTGGAGGATGTCACGGTGTTGGATCCGCCCACCATCAACGCCCGTGGACAACACTTCTTTTGATGAATGTTGTTGGGGGTTGTCAGGATGCTTTGTTTTTTTTGTTTGTTTTTTTTTTTTTTGGGTGGGGGGGGGGGGGGGGGGGGGGGGGTGTGTGGAATAAATACATGGATGTCAGAAATAAAGGATTTCCACTGCCCAAGTATTTTGCATTTGTTGAGTTCTTAAATTTTGCCTCCGAGAATGGATGTATGCTCCTGTGTGTCGCATGTTACACAGTTACAGATCAGTGTTGTTGATGCATAACATCAAAGCAAGTACAAGTTTTTGTCTCTTTTACCTTTAGCATCGTCATTGACCACTGAAAGTAAATATGTTGCATATTTTTTTTCATATTTGTTGACCCTAAAGTTTGAAACAAAAATGTTTTATAATGTGATGTAACTGTGTTACGGTGTCGTGAACAAAACCTATACCTATTTCTGAAACAAATTGCATCTAATAACTCAAGAAATGTTTTTTAACCTTCTCCTTGTTGTGTTCAGGTAAGGCATGATTGATAAGACATTTTGCATGATTAGTACATTGCTCACAGTTGAATTTCTGTCACGGTGTAACACAGATACACCGAAGAGACATCATGTTTCATATATTTACCGGTCAATTGGCAGTTTGGTATGTTGGACTGCTTTTCTTTTTACAGGTTATAAAACTACACATATTAACACAATAATTAACAATGGTGCTAACATTTAAAGTTGAGTTTGTATTTTTAGCAGAGATTCCTCCTTTTAGTCATCATTAGTGTGGAATGACTCGTAGACAAAATACGGGTGAGGGGGTGGGGCCGGGGGGAGGGGGGGGGGGGGCTCAAGAAGATCTAACCTATCAAGCCTGGAAAACTACGACAGGATGTGGATCAACCATGATATTTCAATGTTGGTGTCAGAATAGCTTGGCGCCAAGCTATTCTGACACCAACATTGAAATATCATAGTCGACCTGTCTCCAGAACTGTGATATAAAATCTAAGAGGACATCTACACACAAAATCTTGGCTTAAGGAGTCATAACACTCGAGAGAGGAGTCTGTTTCAAAAGTGCAGGCAATCGAGTCTTATTTTTAGTAAGATATTGCTAAAAAAAAAAAATCAAACTTCAGAGATATTTTATCCTCTTCTGTGTTGTGCGTGGATCCCATGTCATCTCACGTCAGTATCTTATGCTGCCATAACCTGTTGCAACTATCGCGTGAATTGAATGAATTACTCCCTTCACCGTCGATAAAACGTCAAGAGCCATAGATCGTCATGAGCCCCCGCAATCGTGGGGGCTCATGAGGATCCATGTCTCTTGCTGACACCACTTTGTGTCTATGTTTCTCTCCCTTGACAGTGCCTTTTCCTACTCACTTGGTAGTTTCTTCTATGTTTCTCAGTTTTTCTTACTGGCTTCCATTCTGTCTCTTCAGCCCCTGCACCACGTGAAGGACAATGGAATGACTTATTTTAATTTGACCCAGCAGATCGCTGCGAGGCACCCTGAAACCGGACCATTGGTACGTTTATTTTCAAATAAGAATGGAACTTGAATCTGCCGTTGGATGTTTGGAATTAGGAGACTGAAGATTTGTAGATTCACTGGCACGAGATTTCAGCTCCATCTCGGAGCCTACTCACCTGATAAAGGCTCTGAAGTGGAGCCTCAAGCTCTGGTGCCAGCGAACATTGAGGTCGGCCTTTGAAATGTCGAAAGTTTGTCTCAGAGAATCTAGTAGTATTAGTGTTGGTATCATAATCATTATTAGTAGTTTTTATTATTCATCCCGCTGTAGGCGAGGTTTTCCTCGGTAGAGACTCGGAGCCAGAACGTGTGTGTCAAAAGCAAGTTTCGGTTCGTACTTCATAACCACACATGGCTTAACCTATACTTACGAGGCGCCCTCTGCAGGTGAGAAATCCTGCCAAAATAAGTGAATCCTAACGCATTTTCATATATGGGCAAGGGTCTGAAATGGCGTCGCACTCGATTTTCGCTAGTACTGTTACTTTGCGAGGAAGCTGTCTCTGTAAACCTTATCATTTGACAAAACATACGATGTGCATCTGGCAGAGAAAAGGTCGTTCTTCATTATGACGTCAAGGAAAGATCGATAGAACACATCAAAGAAGAGAAAATTGACGATGAATGACATGACGTTCAGCTGTTTTCGTCACACTTTTTGTGACATCGTAAACAGTGTGTTCGGTATTTGACGACTGGTATAAAATTGCTTCAGAGAATATCCATACAAATTTCATTTTCGAAAGTAAAAATGTATAAAGGGTACAAAAATAATTAAACTTTGAAAATCGCTTCGTTTTCTGCGCAGTTATGCGTCAAAACCGGCAACTCTTGAGTACGTAACGTTTTTTCATGATTCCGCCATAGGGCATATTAATCCGCGCTGATGTTGTAATGCACTTTATTTCTTCTGCTAATCAATTATCAAACATGAGTCTAAACCTTAATTGAAGCTCTATACAATAATCAGTATAATGATATAATTCATCGAACGAATAAGATAGGCAAACCAATTTCTGTCAACTTTTGTGTCATGAAAAATAAACGTAACGTACTCTTTTTTTGGGACGCTATATTTTCTTAATAATGCGGTTAGCGGGAATTTTAACGCGCGAAACAATCGGTCTTTGTTCATTTTCTACGAGACAATGGAGGAAGAAGCAAGTACGGAGATCAGTTCGTCCAAAAATGAAGGTAAGTCAAGCGGTGTGAATTTTTTATCTACGTTATGTACTCAGATTTCTGGTAGTTTGGTCAATGTTTTTAGTCTTTTACGTCGACATTCACGGAGTAAATCTTACGCTTTTATGATAAAAATGTAGGTTTATTTCAAGTCAACAGCATCACTACAAAGATGTTTGAGAAAATGTTCTTGTTCGTAGATAATAATAAATTATATTTGCACCGGTGTAAGGTAATTTGTCGTGAAGCTACGTACTCAGTTTTTTTTAAAGAGTATTTGTCAAATCAGTGTAAAACGTTGATATTTTTAAACGGATGATTTTTTTTTTGCGGACAAATAGACCACTAGCCAAATAAATTCCTGTGGCAAGTTTTGTTTGTGTAATTCATTTGTGTGCGTTACTTTACAACCGGAAAAATCTCATCTTAGAGGTGGTATGTTAATTTGTAAAAGGCTCGAATATTTCTTTTCATAGACTAATAATTATGCATCACAAATGTTTTCATAACATGATACTTGATTTCTTTCTGGTTGTGGTCACTATCGGTTTTAAATTTTGTGATACCGGCCACGTGCATAACGTCACACCGCTAGATAAAAATTCCTAATGCTGAAAGTTGTGTGAAGTGACGAACTCAAACCATCCTTGAAAGAATCTAGAGTAATCTAGTTTTTATCACTTTAGGATTATTATGAAGCTTAATATGTGAACACGTACCCCACTTATTGATTTCTTCTATTCATTGTGAGATAATTTCTCTTAGTACATAACTTTACTACCAACTTCCAAAACCAGACAAGTAAGTGGGTTTGTGAAATGATGAACACAATTCGTTTTTTTTTTTATTTTAAATTTGAAGTGATACGTTGTCTTTTAAAAGAAACATTGTATACATTATTTACCCTTGAAAGTTAAATGAATATCAACACACACCACCACCACACTATTTTATTCCACTCCTTGTGCATAACTTCACACTGTATTTGTCCAAGCAAACCTGCATTAAAATGGTGAAGTTACATACATCATTATTTTTCAAGATGAGCTCTTTAATTATGTATTACACATTATAATAAATGAATAAAACTAGTTTTGTTCAACACATGTGGTTGATAACTTTTGGGCTTTAGTCTGCTTGTATTTTCCCATTCCTATGGGACTGTACATAACTTCATGACCAGACCCATTGCATAGCATAGTGTAAAGTTATGCACACACATTTCGAGCCATTAAACATCGCTATTGTGGCAATGCATCGATTTAATGCAGTTTACAATGCTTCCTTACCTAAAAAGTAGCTAATTTTAGTAAATTGTCCTCCAAGGTAAACTGCCCTTTTGATCCACTCTTTGTGCATAACTTCACATTCTCTGTCAAAGCTAGCTTACATCGAAATGGTGAAGTTACATACACCATTACTTTTCAACCACAGCTCTTCAATCAATGTACTTGACCTTTTTATCAGTTTATTTTTCTTAGTTCAGTGTTAATAGTATACGCACGTGTTTACAATTGAACATTCGTATAACTTTAAGCAGTTCTTAGGCAGTTTCCTTGCTCTGTTTTCATTCTTGTTTTGCTCTATATTCAGGTAAGAAAGAATGGCATGAGCATGGGGATGTGGGAAGTCCATGCCCTCAGCAGTGTGCTGGGTAGGCCCCTCTTCTCTATCTACCCTGACCATGGTGGGGCAACATCTGCACAGGAAGGTACTGCCCCGTGACGTTGTCCATGAGAAACCAGGGTACATCATGTGGACTAGCACACATGGAACACTGGCCCTGCCACAAAGCTGGGTGCCAAATCATTTTGTGGTCTGTGTACCCAAAGAAGGTTGGTTTTCTTGATTAAAATAAATGTTTTGTTTAAAATGTCAATTGCTAGGGGTTGAATTGGTAATCAAGTTTCAAAGTCGATAATTTCTTTCGTCTACTTATCCGCTTTTCCTCATCTGGTATTGATATAATGATTTTAGTATGTTTAACAGTACTTAATTCAGTCCCATTGGTTCATAGTCTGATGACACTTTAGACACTCATTAAGTAGTACAGGTGACGCTATGGAAAACCGCTAACTGTATTACAGGCACTGTGGGAAAAGCTAACTGTAGTACTGACGCTATGGGGGAGAGATAGGATGGTTCTGGTTTATTAATGTTCAGTAAGCTAGTATATTCCTGTGAGACAAAGAGTAGCCCCTTATAAAATATTCTATCGCTGTTCAAACTCGTCTCTTGTGCAGGTTGTGATGTTGATCCTGTGGCTCCAGGGAAGTTTTTGTTAGTCAATGTGGAGTCCAAGAAAGGAGGAACCTCTCAATTTGTGGCGCAGGTATGTAGTTTGGCTTTCATAATTTTCAAATTGGGGTGAAGCTGAACAGTATGACTGATAAGAGATGCCCAGTTACTGACCCCACTGCTGCATGCCGTTTCGATAACCACCATGTACATGAACGTCTGGAACTCACTTCCACTGCATGTTCGTCTTTCCCCTACCCTGTTGACCTTCAAAACAAATTTGAAGACCCATCTTTTCCAGGTAGCATATCAAGATTAGCTTAGTATGGATGTGCTACCTGGAAATGTTGGTTGTTTTCCCCATGTAGATAGGCTATGTGTGTGTGTGTGTGTTTCGTGTTAGGAATGCGCCTACATGGTGCGAGCAGATGTTTATTTAAAGAGTGAGTGCGTTCTAATTTTTCTCCTTTTAAATATTTTTTTTTGTGTGCTGTAAAGCGCTCCGAGCTTGCTGTTCGTGGGGAAGGGCGCTATATAAAAACTATGTATTATTATTATTTTTTTACATAAAGAAGAAAACGCGCCAGCAGTTTTATTTGAAAGGGTAGCATGAGAGATTCATTTTGATAGATTATAATTTGCTGTTTTCAGGTCACAAGAGTAACCGAGGAGGGTGCTTGGGGTCGTTACTTAGAGAAGTATGGAGAAGGCTGGAAGTGGCCAGAGAAAGGTCAGGAATACTTCCTTCCTGAATCCGACATCTTTAAGACACTGGCCAAGTACACTACTCGTCAGGATCGAAGAACATTATTTTTCACATTTACCCTGTAAATAGCTCTATTGGACACTTCTAGATGTCATTTTCCCTTTTTATTACATTTTGGATAGTGGAGCCTTTGGTTTATTTAGAAACCCCCCACCCTCCACCCAAACCCAGCATTTGTAATTTATGTCTCTGTTGTGAAGTTGGACAACTTTTGATTTAATTGTACTCTGTACCACTTGCAATTATGTGTACTTGTATTTATAAATCAATGCAATTACTACTGTAGATCACGTTTTTTGAGCTGCTTGTCTTGTCTTAATGAATCGCTGCGTGAGGTTATGTCCACAATTATTTGGTCTATCAACCATTCTACAGTCAATGGGTTGCTGATTGGCAGAGTTGTAATTCACCTTATGTCAACTGTTGACATCTTCCATAGTTTTGGGCATCATAACTAATTTTATTCAATGCAAGCTGTCACTTAACAACATTCAGTACTGCATTTGTGTAATGAAGTTATGTACTCTACCACTAAAATGTTAATATTTAAAAGCAGTCAACACCATGGTTGGTTAGAATTTGTCAGAGTGTCTACCCTTGTTAGTTTTGTTAATCTGACAAGTCAGCTCCTGTTTGTCATAAATAACAAGGTTTTAGCCACACACAAATGTTACGTCACAGCGTGAAGTTATGAACTCATCAATCGTTCCCAAGCATTGTACGCTTTCTAATGGTATTGTTAAGATCTTTTTGTGTTTATCCTAAATCAAATGAACTTCACAACTGCATTCAAACTGTATTGCTTAATTTCTATATATGGGTTGTGGCTGCGTTAATGTTTTTTAATATTTGTTTGACTAGTGCCAAGGTTATCTTCAAAATATTCATGTACCTCAACCTGTACGACAAACATGTTGTTTTCATATTGGAAAATTCCCTCAGGTACTGTAAAGTAGTTTTGTTGCATTTAAAGTTAAATGTTTGGTGAATTGACTGCCTAATGAGATGTAATGCAACCCTGCCGTTCTCATGTGTAATGTTATGTACTCAATTGTTTCACGCTTGTCTGTAAAACTGGTTTCAGTGGTTTTAAATGCAAACTTGCTTCCAAGTGTTTGTAGATTACTAACATGACTGTTTTATTGTTTCCATGCACTTAGGTTAAATTACATTTCAGTATTCGTGCTGCTCTGATAGATTTATTTAGTTTGTGACATGAGGTGATGTTATGCACACAAGTTGAATTGTGCGTTTCAAACTTTTTTTGCATTAAAAATGTCTCATCTGGTCAAATATCCTGTGTGCTGATGTGCGTTCATTTTATTTTTCATATTCTGCATTCTCTTTTCTTTAGACAGTCATTTTATGTGTGTCACAATTTCTCAACTCCTTTTCTGAACCTTGCCCATATTTGAAATCACAGTGCATGTGAGTGCTTCGACCTTAACTCATTCGAGACGTGCCGACTCCGGATACGCGGCTTAGTTTCGTTTGCACAGACCAAATACGGGTGAGGGGGTGGGGCCGGGGGTTGGGGGGGGGGGGGGCTCAAGAAGATCTAACCTATCAAGCCCTGGAAAACTACGACAGGATGTGGATCGACCATGATATTTCAATGTTGGTGTCAAAATAGCTTGGCGCCAAGCTATTCTGACACCAACATTGAAATATCATAGTCGACCTGTCTCCAGAACTGTGATATAAAACCTATTATAAAGAGGACATCTACACACAAAATAGAAAATAATTTCTCCCTTTTGGCTTAAGGAAAGGAGTCATAACACTCGAGAGAGGAGTCTGTTTCAAAAGTGCAGGCAATCGAGTCTTATTTTTAGTAAGATATTGCTAAAAAAAAAATCAAACTTCAGACATATTTTATCCTCTTCTGTGTTATGCGTGGATCCAATGTCGTCTCACGTCAGTATCTTATGCTGCCACAACCTGTTGCCCCAATCGCGTGAATTGAATGAATTACTCCCTTCACTGTCGATAAAACGTCAAGAGCCATAGATCGTCATGAGGATCCATGTCTCTTGCTGACACCACTTTGCGTCTATGTTTCTCTCCCTTGACAGTGCCTTTTCCTACTCACTTGGTAGTTTCTTCTATGTTTCTCAGTTTATCTTACTGGTTCCATTCTGTCTCTTCAGCCCCTGCGCTACGTGAAGGACAATGGAACGACTTATTTTAATTTGACCCAGCAGATCGCCGCGAGGCACCCTGAAACCAGACCATTGGTACGTTTATTTTCATTATAAGAATGGAACTTGAATCTGCCGTTGGATGTTTGGAATTAGGAGACTGAAGATTTGTAGATTCACTGGCACGAGATTTCAGCTCCATCTCGGAGCCTACTCACCTGATAAAGGCTCTGAAGTGGAGCCTCAAGCTCTGGTGCCAACGAACCTTGAGGTCGGCCTTTGAGATGTCGAAAGTTTGTCCCAGAGAATCTAGTAGTATTAGTGTCGGTATTATAATCATTATTAGTGGTTTTTATTATTCATCCCGCTGTAGGCGAGGTTTTCCTCGGCAGAGCCTCGGAGCCAGAACGTGTGTGTCAAAAGAAAGTCTCGGTTCGTACTTCATAACCATACATGGCTTAACGTATACTACTTATGTGGGTTTTTAAAAAATATGTTTGCAGGGTCCTTATGTACACAACGGCACCACATTCTACAACATGGAAGTGCCGCTTGAGAAGATCAGCCTCAGCAAGAGAGAGAGGCGCCCTCTGCAGGTGAGAAATCCTGCCACCAGGCTCCCAGTGAAGCTTGTCGACCTCGCGGAGCAGCCTGCAGCCTCCTTCGCAGCGGCCGACCCAGGCGTTGAAGCAGGTCGTGATCGCACGACTTCAGAGTACTCAAGCGAATAGTGTGTGACGTCGGCTGTCAACACCACCTCTACCACCCCTGTGACGCAGGAGATGGCTTAAAAGTTTCCAGAGAGCAGAATTCATCAGGCCGATGTCAGCTGGCGTGGGCTGAGGCAAAGCTGTAGACCGCAGCTGATAACGTTTGCACCCGCTGATCGACGACGTTCGTCTGACAAATCAAATGAAGAACGATTTTCAATTTGTTGGGGGAGGGGAGCAAGGGTGGGGGGTGGGATTGATTGTACATTGCTTAACGTCCCGACAGCAACAAGGCTTTCTCAGGACGTGCCTGCACTGCTTGTGAAAAAAAACTAAACAGAAAATTGAATGTATGTCGCCAGCCGGTCAAATACATTAAATAAACCTACAACATGGGGCATAAATAAAGCTAAGACCATTTAGCAACACACATCCAATATCAAGAGCTACAGGCAGTGCAGACAGTAGGGAGAGTTTTAAAAAGGCAAATACAGGTGAATGGACAAAGGGTAGACAGAAACACATGCCCCAGAATAGAGAGAAAAACCCACCCTGTGGGGCTGACCAGGGTGATCCTGGGAACTAAAAAATACCTAACCCCACCCAAGTCCCCCAGGGCAGACCCGGGTGGGGGGTGGGAGGGGGTGGTCGTTTTTCAGCGAGTAAAACCATCAGCGTAATCCCTTGCAAGAGGCATAGATCCTCATATTAGCGGGGACTCATAAAGATCTTTGTCTCAATACAAACAGCTGGCATGCTCGACTGCCATTTTCTTGTATTGCTCAATTCTTTTATGCACGTATCTCTGGGGTTTTTTTTGTGTTTTTTGTGTGTTTTTTTTGGTAATCTTACGGTCTAGAGTCCAAAATTATAGACCACATGCAATGTTTTTGTAGTTTTATCTGCTGATTTTTGAGTTTTAGATTTGACAATGTATTCTGTTCTATACTTAAGAGAAAATGACGTCATCATAGACTTGCATGACATCTTGCGTATCAAGAACTTTACGTGATAACGATATCTTAATTGGCATAACATCGATTTTTTTTCTTTTGTCCAGTACGGATTTGTACTTTTACAACGGCTTTCTTTGTTCATCATGAACATATGCATAATTGTAAGATTTAACTTATTCTACCCCCTGACGCACACAGCAAGATATGGATAGACCATAATAGTTGAAGGGTGATGCCAGAATAGCTTGGCGCCTATGGGCGCCACGCTATTCTAGCATCACCCTTGAACTATCATGGTCGATCTGTGTCCTGCACTGCAATGCAGTCTTCAGAGGATAACGGCAAAATTTGGGGATTTCGGCCTTAGGGTACAATGTGTTTTGAAGGAGTTGATTTAAAATTTGGTTTTTGACCGTTTATTTGCGGTCCTGCACAATGCATTGTCAATCGCATTGTTTAAGTGCACTAATTGGCTCAATGTGCCCGAGGTACGAAATACCCATATTTTGAAGTTATCCTCTGAAGACTGCATTACAAGTTAGGAGACAGATCGACCATGATAGTTAAGCGCCAATCTATTCTGCCACCATTCTTGAACTATTATGGTCAAGCCATATCTTGCTGTGGTGTGTCGCGGGCAGAGTGAGTTATATGATGTCTGTCATCGCAATGGCAATTATTTTCTCTCTGTTTAAAAGGGACAGTGAATGAGGATTATTTTGTTAAAACAATACAAAGGTTAATTGATTAGAAGATGGACGATAGTAATTTGTCTCCATTCACCGACAGCACGGAGGATTCAAGATATTTATTTAATTTATTGTCCAAAAAGTAATATTGCATTGACAGCACATTAGATCATAAACCGTCGAAGAGAAGGATTATCAGTAGACATGATTTCGCCGAGGAACTGCTGGCAGAAGAACAGGCTGGCTTCAGAGTTGGAAGAAGCACTGTAGAGCAGATTTTCAACTGCCGCGTCCTGATCGAGAAACATCTGCAGCATCAGCGCGAACTCTACCACAACTTCATTGATTTCAGGAAAGCATTTGATCGCGTCTGGCACGACGGACTCTGGCAAGTCATGAGATCGTTCAACATAGAGGAGGGACTGATCCAAATGATAGAAGCGCTTTACAAGAACGCCTGCAGCACAGCGCGGTTCTACTTAACAATCAGTCAGGCGAGTTCTTCAGGACGACGATCGGTGTCCGTCAAGGATGCCTGCTCTCTCCTGTCCTTTTCAACATATTCCTGGAGAAGATCATGCAGGAAACCCTCCACGACCACCATACTTCAATCTCTATTGGTGGCAGATCCCTGTGCAATCTTCGATTCGCAGACGACATTGACCTCATGGCAGGCAGCAATAGTGAGCTCCAAAACCTGACAGACAAACTTTCAACTAGCGCAGGGTCTTATGGCATGGAGATCAGTACGGATAAAAGCAAAGTGATGATCAACACCACAAGCGACAGCAGCAGCAACATTCACATGAATGGCCAGAAGCTAGAAGAGGTCAATAGCTTCAAGTACTTGGGAGCCACCCTGTCCAAAGACGGTAGTTGCATAGCAGAGATCTGTATCAGGATAGGTACCTACAGCAACATCCGCAATGGCCAGGCTGGACAGGATATGGCGAAGTAACTCCATCAGCTTCACCATCAAGTACAGGCTTTACAAGTCCCTCGTAGTGTCTATTCTACTCTACGGCTGTGAGACTTGGACACTGCTTGCAGACTCAGAAAAGAAAATAAAGGCCTTTGAGAACAAATGCCTGAGGAAGTTGCTCCGCATCTCGTACCGCGAGCACAAGACCAACGAATATGTACAGAGCATCGTCACTTTCCTGGTGGGCCCACATGAACCCCTTCTGGCAACCGTGAAACGGCGCAAGCTTGCTTGGTTTGGCCACGTGACCCGACACAACACCTTGTCCAAGACTATCCTCCAAGGCACTCTCGAAGGAAGTCGTCGGCGAGGTCGTCAGAGAAAGAGTTGGGTCGCAAACATAAAAGAATGGACCGAACTCGAGATGCCAGACTTGCTTGCCACCGCCCAAAATAGAACTCAGTGGAGAGCACTGTCTGTTGCTGCTGTCTTTCAGTGCCCCCAACGCCCAGTTCGGGCAAGGGACTGATGATGATGATGATGATTGAATTTAGTAAAATGCTTTATGAAAAAGAATTTACAACAAAATTGTTTCAGAAACACAAGAGATGAGAAATGGGTGCTTTTGTTTTAGTGGGGTGGGGGTAGGTGCCAGCACGTGAGAGATTAAGGAGATGGATGAGGACCAGTGATGTCCGTCCGTCCTATATAGGACGCAGCTGCCGAACAGCAAAGTTACTACCTCTATCCAGAGCCCCCTACACCCATTAGCCATTACATAGAAAGGCTAATACAAACCTGAAATTGTGCTTCAACTTTTCCTTTTTAGTTTTGACCACTGTGTTGCTTGTAATGATTAGAATTTTTTGGGCCTGTGCATTTCATGTATATGTGCTCAAGTACATAAGTGACCCTCCATGACAAAATGAGTCTTCTTGTGCCATTCAACCATTTTCACATTTTGTACTTTTCTAAAAGTATTTTGTGCGCTCTATTCAAAACTGTAAACCATTTTAAAATCGGGCAGAAGACAGCTGAGCTACAGGCTTTCAATGTTGGTACCCTCTCGTGACCTAATTTTGAGAAAACGACTCCGGAACTTTCCTATAGTTCAAACATCAAGTTTCCTTATATATTTTCTTCAAAACTGGCATGCTTATTTAACAATGTGTCAACGACCAAGTCATAAAATCTTATGCTAATACATAAAAACCTCACTTTGCAGTGATATTTTGAAACTGTGTACTCGCACTCAAAATTGCGGAGAAAGTTGATCAAAAGTCTCTATGAAGTACCCATCAATAGCCCAAGTAAAGTCATTGCAAAAATGCTATTACAGGCAAATATGTTGCTGTTGTTTGTTTTTGTTTTGTTTTTTGCTTGAATAACCAGCAATAGTAATTGTTCAAATGAATTTTTTAAAGTGTTGAACATGGACATAAATGATGAAAATTGTACTGACCTTATAATCATGCGCCAGAAGACAAAAAATGTCTGGTACTCACAGCAACCTCTTGCATAATGTTTTTAAGTCATTGAAAGCGTAATCTATTTCCACACAACTCACATTTGATAATTGCTCAGCACCACAAACACAAAATGATATTTCACAAGCATTTAGATCTATGTCCTCTGAAGACGGCAGTCAAAACGCTTGCCACAGTAGTACTCCTGCAAGCATTTCACAGTCCACACATCATTATTGACATGTGAATTGTGAAAAGCGTGCAGCAGTTTACACATTCATTTGAATTATGGGCAAAGCCGATCCTGAACATCATGTCGCACAAAAGGCCTGATGAACCGCCTCAGATAGGCTTGGCGGTCTGCAGAGAGGCCTGGAGGTGGGAGCTCCGGTGGCATGCGTCCCATGCGCTGCTGGGCCCCGGTGGCGTCCATAATCAAATGAAAGGCTCTTTCTTCATCAGTCAGGGTCTTTTTGCCGAAAACAACACCAAGCTGCTCTGAAGAAAATCTGAAGTGGTGGAGGCTTTTGATGCCTTTCAGGGCACGGCACCATCCCTTGAAGAAAGCATGCCAGTCATAAACCTTGACGTGCACCTGGCCGCTCTCTGTCCCCACAAGCTGTGCACGGTTGATCCGCCGTCTGGTGCTTCTTTCTACCACATGGCACATCTCGCAGGCAGTGCACCTCACTAATTCGGAAGCGCCTTTTTAAAAGGCCGAAGCACCAGTCAGGGGCGAATTTGGTATGGCCAGCCGGCATGAAGTTCACTGTGATGCTGTCATGCAGGCCTAGCACAAATGTCCATGTGAGGTACCACAGCAGGTACTTGTTTTTATTTTGACCACTGCAGTTATCACAGTGCAGATCTAGGCCCTTCTCACCAAGGCCATAGTGCTCCAGGAAGTGGTGAAGTAAGGAAATCACCATGGATCCTTTGCTGCTGCTCATCCCCTCATCTATAATGTAGTTCATCTGCTGAGGAAGGGCCTCATTGCACACACCAAAAATTCCACACTTACGGGGAACCAAAAAATAAATTGGCCCCGGCTGAAGAGGACTGCTGGGGAGGTGCACCTGTTGCGCAAAGTCAAAGCTGTAGTGCATCCTCCCCGGCATGGTGTTGGGCGGGTTGGGGCCAAGGTCAGTGATTCCTGCAGCAGCCACCACGTCTTTTGACTGCTCCACCATGGTGTTGTAGAATTTTCTCTCCTCTTCAACGTTTCGCAGGTGGTGGAGCTGCTCTTGCAGAACTTGAATTCGGTCTTCCTCTGGCAGGTGGGAGGTCCTCTTGATTTTGTTGTTATTAGCCTTGCACTGCCAGCAGAGGTCTGACCTGGGCCGGCCAACAACAATAAAAGGTACATGCTCCTTCCATATCTTGAAGAAGGCGGACTTGCCCATTGCACGCTGACCTGGAAAATAGAAAATCAATTTTTATGTAACCGAAACACACCTTGCTATTGTGTAAATACATGGTGTGTGTGTGTGAGAAAGAGAGAATGTGTGTGCATGCTTGGCACTTGTCCATTGCATCATGTGGGCACAAGCCTCAGGGGAAAGTGAGAAAGACGGGAATGAGTGTTCATGCAATGCTGGGTAAAAAGAGATTAAATAAAATCAAAAACAGAAAAAAATATCATCATAGGGGGACATTTTATGTGCATGTATCAACCTTTTTAATCTGGAAAAGCCTGTCGCCCATGTCTTAAGCATAGGCGATATGCGTCTGATAGTGAAAGGGTTAACTAGCTTAGGCAGTCTACACTGCTGGGACCAGTGATATCAGCACTGGTCACGGCACTATGTTTCTTGAATAAGCTAACTATAAAAAGCGCTCATAGGCGCCAAGCTATTATGGCATCACCAAAGAACTATCATGTTCGACCCTTATCTTGCTGTGGTGTGTCTGGGATACAATGAGTTAAATCGGTTAACTCTTTCAAGACTGATGCTGTGGCCTATGCTTTTAGCATGGGCCACAGCGGTATCACATATTCATTGAGTTAACAATTTACACACCTCGGGCAATCGAGAGATCTCGATAGAGTCTCCAAATCAAGACTTTAGTCTGTGACGATGGTAGAATCTTGACATCGCTCCTTTTAAAGCCAGGTACCCGCCCAGGAAGCAGAAGTGCGTGGTCTTCAGCAAACCCCTCAAGAAATCGGACAGACCTATGGATGTCTTCGGGAGTGAAGGCTTTGGTATTAAACTTCCTACCGCCTGACTTCTTCTTTCGTGGCGTGACCCCATGCTCACAATAATGCTTTAACACAGCTGTGAGCTTATTCTGGCTGATTCTGGAAAAAAAGAAGAAATTGTTATACACAAACACAAAATCCTATCTGCTTTGCTATGAGTTAAAATGAAGCCCCAAATGTCAAGTAATGCATATAATGTATTATAATATCTTTAATCTTCGGCCTGCTTCAATCTCCAGTGGGCCACACATGGCCCTAAGTTTCCTGCAGCAGGCTAGGTTAATACTCTGCACTAAGGCAATTGCACAAGGCTTTGGTATGCTGTTCAAAACAACATGAGTTGTTTTCACACACCCCCCACCCCCTCCCGACACATTTTTGATTTGATTTTTTGGTTAAGAGAACTTTAACCCACAGCTTGCTGTTGACATGTGTAGGCCATGATGTTTGAGTGGTTTTACACTCACAGTTTCAGATGCTGACAGCATGCTATGAGTTAATTCATCATGTTCTCTTGTGTGAAATTATTGTTTTTCTTTTTTTCTGGTAATTGAAGAATTATATTAAAGTATAGTAGATAAACATACCCATAGATGAATTTGAAGGTCTCTCTGCACACACTCTTTGAGTCCACCATGTACGAAGTACATTGCCGCTTCCGCTTCTTTTGACGATAGGGATTCCCACGCGTCATCTCGCCACTATTCATGGGCATCCCAGCAAGAACCCCCAAAAGAATCATATCTTTCTCAGCTGAAAAAACAACAACACACAAGGATATAATTATATGTAAAGTGATGCATGTCCATGACTTGTGCACACTTTCAATAAGTACATGTAGAACCCAATTCTCTCAGACAAACCCACCATGTTATCAGCAGGCCCATTACATCTGTTATTTAATCAATTCATTCTGCAGCAGACAGTCTAGTGCAATAAGCATGTATGTGGTAAAACATTGTCTTTGGAACAGAATGAGTAAAATAACCGGACTGCCATGAAGCTGGTATATGAGTCATTCCACACTAATGATGACTAAAAGGGGGAATCACTGCTAAAAAAACAAATTCAACTTTAAATGTTAGCACCATTGTTAATTAATGTGTTAATATGTGTAGTTTATAACCTGTAAAAAGAAAAGCAGACCAACATACCAAACTGCCAATAGACAGGTAAATATGAAATATGTCGCTGCAGTGTAACTGCGTTACACTGTGACAGAAATTCAGCTGTGAGCAATGTACAAATCATGCAAAATGTCTTATCAATCATGGCTTACTTGAACACAACAAGGAGAAAGGTAAAAAACAATTCTTGAGTTATTAGATGCAATTTGTTTTGGAAAGAGGTATATTTTTTCTTCGCGACACCGTAACACAGTTACACCCCCATACTAAAACGTTTTTGTTTCAAACTTTAGGGTAAAAAAATATGAAACAAATATGTAACATATTTACTTTCAGTGGTCAATGACGATGCTAAAGGTAAAAGAGACAAAAACTTGTACTTGCTTTGATGTTATACAACATCAATACTAATCTGTAACTGTGTAACATGGGACACAAACTACAAAGTAACTGTGTTACACCGTGACAGAAATTCAGCTGTGAGCAATGTACAAATCATACAAACTGTCTTATCAATCATGGCTTACTTGAACACATCAAGGAGAAGGTAAAAAACAATTCTTGAGTTATTAGATGCAATTTTTGTCGGAAAGAGGTATAGTTTTTGTTCGCGACACCATAACACAGTTACACTCCCATTATAAAACGTTTTTGTTTCAAACTTTAGGGTCAACAAATATGAAACAAATATTTAACATAAAATGTACTTTCAGTGGTCAATGATGATGCTAAAGGTAAAAGAGACAAAAACTTGTACTTGCTTTGATGTTATACAACATCAACACTGATCTGTAACTGTGTAACATGCGACACAAACATACATCCATCCTCGGGGGCAAGATTTAAGAACTCAACAAATGCAAAATACTTGGGACAGTGGAAATCATTTATTTCTGACATTCATGTATACCATACACCCCTCCCCACCACCACCAAAATCCTGAAGCATCCTGACAACCCCAACAAAATTTATGAAAAGAAGTGTTGTCCACGGACGTTGATGGTGGGCGGATCCAAAAGCGTGACATCCTCCACAGAGACCCATGATAATGTCTTCAACATGGGGGAAATGTGTACTACCTCTCATGAACCTTTAAGAACTTCACCAGCGCTTCATCACCATTAGTCTCCAAAATCTGGGAAGAAAAGGCTTTTTAAGTTTTTATGTGATAAACACCAGGAAAAGATTATTAAAAACGCTAGAATGTTTACACTTAATCAAAATTTGTGCTATGGATAAAGGTAAGGTCAATGCAAAGTAAACATATGTGAAAAACGTTCTTTTTTGTGTTACATAGTAACAACATAACATGCTACATCATCTTCAGGTAACTGCATTACATGCGACTCGTGAAAAGTGTAATGCAGTTACGCATGTTAGATTTTTATGAAGTAACATGCTTTTACCCAGATTTTGCAACTTGAAAACAGCTTAAACGATAAGGTTTCTCTGATAAACGCCCCCCAAAAGGTATCTAAAGCATTATTCTTCGTGAAAACAAGCAGTTCTGTGCACTGCGTAACATGCGACACCAGCATAGTCAATGCATCGCGTCATTTAAACTAGGTATTTCTCTACAATCACGAAATAAAACATGCAGATAACCATGTAAAATAGTAGATAGGAGAATAATATGATCAGTTCCGCTTACCTTTTCTTCCAATGATGTCGTATATCCCAGGATTTGGTACCATTTCACGTTCACCACCTCAAGTCTCACTTTGTGCGTAACTGTGTAACCGCGTGTTGCATGTGTGACACGTCACACTTTATTGTTGTGTACACACTTCCATATATGGAAACCTTGGGCGAAACGTCATCAAATCATGTGCTAATATGTACCCTTGTTGTGGATGAAGGCTTCCCGCTCAGCAGACGACGGTTTCGTCATTGTTTCATTTTGAAAAATACAGCGTAACTGTGTAACATCTGCGACACCATAACTTAGAAGCCGGTCATCTCTTTATTCTGTGCATATACATTCAATGTGTGTAGTTGTACAACTTTAGTTTTTTAATATGTTAGTGATTTTCGTGGCTTTGTTCAGTGACCAGCAAGAATGACTTGTGGTTTATTTTGTATGTCCGGAGACGTGTGACGCCGCTTGTTACGCAGTTACGCTCTTTGAAAACGAAAAATTTTACAAAATCCCTTTACTGAAATAAAAGATTTCAGAAATATCAAAGAAAAACAACAACAGTTTCATAACACTGTGCGGTTAAAAGGTTAATTTACGTAACAGAAACCTCTCAAGTAGCCACCAAAGTTGCCTCCTTTCGGCGTTCCTGTTTTGCGCAGCCATTTTGAGTTGAATTTCGCTCTTTTTTCGTTCATAATAGTAGACTTAACTTTTAACAGTTTCTTTGCTTGACCTGCTTAATCAACATCTGTATAATCCCAGCAATGGTTCTGAGTGCAGTTGGTCGTTTCTTTTGGATGAGAAATGCTGTTAAGTGAGAGCCCCCTAAAAAGTCATCATCAGTGTGGAATGACTCATATTTAAACCTCTTTTACTGTCACTACTTTACTGTCTTCCCACACACATAACAAATTAACATACCTCACACACACACACACACACACACACACACACACACACACACACACACAATGAAACGAGTGAAAAACCTACCTTCAGTAAACTCAGCCATATCCATCCGTCTTGCAAGAACTTCATCGCAAGAAAATTGGCGAATACAAGTTACAACCAAGTTTCGCGGATTTATGCACATCACTGCTCTGGGGACTGGATTCCAACACAACAGTCTTCACCTTGCATCTGCAGTCAAAGGTCTCAACTTTCACCCTTTCCTCGTCATAATGCACATCTACATTGTCTTGCAAATTAAGTTCAGGATTTATCCCTTCTGACTGCACGAGGGCATCGTCATTTTCAGAGTCACTGCTGTGACTATCATCCCTTTGATCTTCATCGGGTTCCTCGTCAGATGCAATCGCCTTGTCTGAATCTGACGAGCCAGAATCTCTTCCAACGTCATTTTCGTCATCTTGTGAATTTGTCCCAGCATTGAAATAGTCACTAATAAGACCACGCACATCCTCTGAGTCCTCGTAGTCAAGTATGTTGGCATTCCTTGCTGAATTAAGTGCCTTCGCGATCTCTTTCTCGTTCCAATCGGGATCCGCCATAGTGAACAATGCTTTGCTTTTCATTGGCTAGATCCGGTCATATGACCTTTTCAACCAGTGGCGTACATGGAAATCCCCTCCATGCCGACGGATTGTTTAGGGGGTACCTCTTACTTTTATCGCTTTCATTGGCTGAATATTTTAGGTGTAGCTAAATTTGGTAACGATTATGTTAAAAGTAGTACCCAACGGAGAAAGAAACACGCTTACAAAAGACGGGTACAACACAATTTATTAATATTTCGGGTAAATACCCTTTGTCAAAATAGACAAACAAACAAACATTTGCTTTGTTTGTTTGTCTATTTTGACAAAGGGTATTTACCCGAAATATTAATAAATTGTGTTGTACCCGTCTTTTCTAAGCGTGTTTCTTTCTCCGTTGGGTACTTCTTTGCATATTACACGCTTGGCAGTCACCTTTTTGGTCTGGATTGATTATGTTAAAGCACGATGATCGCCCTTTCCAACGCTACCAAGTAAGACGGGTCCACGTATCGCAAGAGGGGGGATAGGATTGGTATAAAAATGTCTTTGTTTCTGCTTTTTTACTATAAACGATTGAGGGGTTGGTGCTTTCAAAAGCATTTTTTACAAATTTAAAGCTAAAATATGGCATAATAGTTTAATATTATCACATATGAATGTTCTTATTTTGTGTTTTTATCAAAACCCGAAAAACGATAATTTCACCCCTTCCCTCAAGATTGGGCTGTATCTGCGAACAGCCCACGGCACATCACGACTCATTTCATTACTGTCTGTTATTGGTAGCAGGGGTTTGCTACACGGACCATTGTA
This sequence comes from Semisulcospira habei, assembly GCA_036245525.1. Lineage (NCBI taxonomy): Eukaryota > Metazoa > Mollusca > Gastropoda > Semisulcospiridae > Semisulcospira > Semisulcospira habei. Next base: position 17,125,196 of record BTPG01000005.1, read on the forward strand.
GGCCTTCGGAAGGTCAAACGAACCATTGTACCCCAAAGAAATCTTCCTGCTTTTTCAATATTCTCTTGTTCCTGTGTCTGCCGCTAATACGTGCAAATGTTCTACACACTGCGTTGAATTTGTCCATCTGCTACTTGTAGTGCTAGCTTTTTATCTTTTTTTTTTCTTTTTTTTTTTTTGTGTGTGTGTGTGGGGGGGGGGGGGGGGGGGGGCACAACCATGTGTTTTGGCTGTATAATTCTTTTTGCAGACTTTGAAATGGGGCTGTATTCCATGGTGCTGCAGCGCATTCCAGAACATGCACATGACGTTTTTGGCGTGCATGGCAGAAATTCTGGCAAAGAAGTAACAAGATAAAAATGACGTCACGTCTAGCTACGCAAACCTTGCTAGAAAACGTCTTTTTTTTTCTTTTTTTTTTTTTTCTTTTTTTTTTTTTAGGGGGGGGGGGGGGGGGGGGAGCGAGATGTGTGTGCGTTCGTGCGTGTGTGTGTTATTGTCCCCAAAATAATTTTTGCGAGACTTTTTTTTCAATTTTTTTTATTGAGATGCTCATTGGCCGTTTCACAAAAACCGATTGATTCTCACTAATTTTTCTTATTTTTACTAAATATTTTGCATATAGCTAGATAAAAGGGAGATATTGAATGAGTTCGTTAACCAGCATTGTTTTTCTAAAATTGATAAAGTGATCTTTTTTAATATACATATTTTCACGTTTTGGGAATTAATTTCACAAATTACATGGGGACATCTTAAAACAATTGAATCCTTTTTTTACGAAAAAAACATTCTTCTCATTATTAATCGCATGATTTTTCGTATACTGTATTTACATAAGCCTACCATTTGTCTCGGCTGTCGGGTACGATTAGGTCAATTGTGACCTGTGTGCCATAGGTTTGAAAACCAGACAATTTTCTGCACCACAGTTCTGGGGAGTCATTTGTAAAACAGCTAACAGCCTGCTGTTTGTCCGGGCCCGACCCTGGGGAAGGGTTTGGTCAAATTGTAAGCCCTAGGCGTGAAAATCAGCAAGAAAATTGCAAAGTTGCTTCTCTGATACGTCAGATGTTAGTACTGCGATGATGACGTATAACATCAAGTCGTCACTATGAACACAGTGTCGTGGGACTAATGATGCTGCTTGAAGGTCATTTCGCTGCTCGTGCTATTATTCTTCTTCAAAATAGCTATGCTACGCCAGACCACAGACCTTACGAATGGCGGGAATCGCCGTGTGTCCGTCTTTACCTTTGCCAAATGGATTGGTGTTAACATGCGTTTGACGAGTGTACATTACGTAGTCCTCATGCTCAACCTTGTCATTATGCTAGATCTTGAGACTCAGATGCTTGAAACTTTGTGACGTGACGTCCCCCAATATATACTTTTTTTTAAAAGGAAAATATTGCTTTTGCTTGTGTGTGTGTGTGTGTGTGTGTGTGTGTGTGTGTGTGTGTGTGTGTGTGTGTGTGTGTGTGTGTGTGTGTGTGGGTGTGTTTGCGTGCGTGCGTGCGTGCGTGCGTGTGTGCGTGTGTGCGTGTGTGTGTGTGTGTGTGTGTGTGTGTGTGTGTGTGTGTGTGTGTGTGTGTGTGTGTGTGTGTGTGTGTGTGTTTCTAATCGCTAGACAGAATTGTCGGTCGCATATTCAGCCTTAAGCAAGTAAGCAGTAAGCAATATTCAGCAGCAAACACCAGGAACAACCTCTGGATCATTCTACTCCACCTCCTGCATGGTCCCATGCGAATCTATGCCTCTTGCAGGCAAAAATCATCTCCATTTACATGCTCAAAATGAGAGCCATCGGCTGTACGACTCAACCACTGACAACACAGATATTAGTATCACATCTCATGAAGATACGTCTTAGGATTAGCGCAACAATGGGACATTCTCGTGTTAGGTACAAAGGCGAGCTATCACGAAAGATCTGTTACAAGTTACTGCAATACTGCGAGTGAACTACACCTATCTGCAAAGAGGCATAGAGCTTCATGTGACCAGCAGCCGGCGAGGGACCATGAGGATATATGTCTGTTGTTGCATTAATTAACATCCATTATATTTCTGCTTGAACTATAACAGGAGCTAGTTTTATGAGCGAGTTTAGTCCTGCGCTATAACAGAGCACATTGCTTAGTGGATAGCGCAGGACTAAACTCACTCATGCAACTGACTCCCGGGGGTTTCAACATGGAAGGTATCATTTCCAGGTGTCACTTGTAAGGTCCGTGACATTTACGCTAGAATTAACACATTCTGCTCCACGACCGAAATCAAATCCTCAAATTTTGAAGTTGCCTTCTGAAGACTGTCTTACACTTTTGGAAACAGATCAAGCGTGATAGTTGAAGGGTTGTGCCAGAATAGCTTTGCGCCTATAGGCGCCGAGCTATTCTGGCACAACCCTACAACTATCACGCTCGATTTATGTCTTGCCGTGGCGTGTCGGTTAAATGAGTTAATGCAGGTTAGAATTAATCTGTCTACACCAGTCACACCCAGAAATCCAGATATATTGATCTTCGAACAAAAAAAGAAAAAGAAATACAAACAAATAAAGACGTAGAAGAAACAAAACAAAATGTAATGTATACTCGGGAGCCAGACAGGACCAAACGCACACACAAACGCTTACAAAAGACAAACAAAAAAGTTGACTGCCAACGGTGTAAAATGGAAATAAATAACCAACAGACACATATCTTTTTAAAGTGCCATTACGCGTAAATCTGAAGACACATTTCAGCACCGTGTTCCTTATGCCTTATCGACACACCTAAAGAACGTTAACGGCAGTTTGGACATGCACCAAACACACATGCGTAATCGCACTTATTTATTCTGCGCAATCAAGCATGTCAATCTATTTTTAGCTGTTTTTCGTACTGATAGGGTTGTAATTATAAAACGAGTGCAGTACTTGATACAAAGACGACGTGTGCTGAACTGGATTCTCGTGTCTAAATGACCCATAACTAGACCTGTGTGTAGCGTATCGTAACCATCTGTTACAAAAGTGTATATTTGAACAGTAATGGCTGTAGTGGGCCTTTAAGGCAAGAATTGCATTTCTTGCCTCAAAACAACTCTTGCTTCAAAACGACAACCCATTGTGTATGAATTTCTCTCTGTATATATCTGTTTAGAAAACCCCAGCATTTAATAAACTGTATTGTGCTTGTTCTTTCTAAGCGTGTTTCTTTCGTTGTTGGTAACACTACACTGACACACTCGCTAAACTAAAAATAATAATAATTTTTAAAAAATACCACACATGTTTAGAGGAGTGCATGTTTCACATCTGTGGCATATCAGCGATAGTTCTGAGGTAGTGAATACATTTGACACCACTCCAGCTACCAAAGTCGATCTATCTCCCACAGCTGGTCCACGGCTCATAAACTGTCAAAATCACTACTAGTATCAAATCCAGAAAGAAATCAGACTTTTACATTAATTGTATTCCTACGAACGAGGTGGTTATAGAACGTTCAGTGAGTGGGTGAAGGGGAAGGTGGGCGGGGGGGAGGGGGGTTAGGGGGGGGGGGAGGTGTCAGTTTTGAATTCAATCTCCTTTTGTCCACCGTCACAACATTTCAAAAAGCCTGTCAATTTCCACGTTTTGCGTCATTCTAGATTAGCATAATGGGCAACGGAGGACTTACAATAGACCTCTGACTTTGAGTTAATCCGCGCATGGTGAATCAGCCAGGCTTATTATTTCTAGACCAGTCTTCATCGGTTATTGAGACATTCTGTTTTATGACGTAACCCTTTTACTGCGGTGGTTATATTGCGTATTAGAAATCTTTGTCAATTCAGTTCACTCAAAGCAGCAATCCAAAAGTGTTGTCAGCAGAAGGTATAGAATGTCACGAACTCCCCGCAGCTGCGATTTCTAGAATAATAATAATAATAATAATAATAATAATAATAATAATAATAATAATAATAATAATAATAATAATAATAATAATAATAATAATAATAATAATAATAGTAATAGTAATAATAATAATAATAATAATAATAATAATAATAATAATAATAATAATAATAATAATAATAATAATAATAGTAATAGTAATAATAAAGCATGGTATTTATATGGCGCATTTCTCATATTTATAATGTAACTCAAAGAGCAGGAACGACACACACACACACACACACACACACACACACACACACTGACACACACACAGACACACACACACACACACCAACACACACACACACACACACACACACACACAGACAAAGAGAGAGAGAGAGAGAGAGAGAGAGAGAGAGAGAGAGAGAGAGTCTGCAGGGGGTGGGGGGGGGGTGTACAGAAATACCGTAGTAATTACACGAAAGTCTGCGAGAAAAAGTAAGTTTTTAACTTTTCTTTGAACTGCGTAAGGGTGGAGGCATTTCTGAGCTCAGTCGTTAAGGAATTCCAAATGAATGGAGCAGTACATCTGAAAGAGCGTTCACCGGGATATTTGAGATGGAACTTTGGAACTTTGCGAAGTTTCTCACCTATAAACGCAGTGAGCGAGAGGGCTGGTAAGTAATTAGACTGGAGGAAAGGTATGACGGAAGACTACCATCAAAATGGCGGTATGCAAGAGTAGCTATTTGAAACTTTATGCGGGATTGGATTGGAAGCCAGGGAAGGTCTTTCAGTATAGGAGTTATGTGGTTATGTGTTAACTCATTTAATATAATGACACGGCATAGGTAGATCTGGATCGACCATGATAGTTCAAGGGTGGTGCCAGAATAGCTTGGCGCCTGCAGGCGCCAAGCTATTCTGGCACCACCCTTGAACTACCATGGTCGGTCTGTCTCCAGGATCGTAATGTCGTCTTCAGAGGACAACTCCAAAAATTGGGGAAACTCGGCCTTAGGGTACTAAGGGTTCAGTCAGCTGACGCACAACAGTCCCACTCTGTCCGGAAAACGTGGATGCATACTACAGTTTGGTGGTGACAGTGGTGCACATTTACGTTTTTGAAATCTCTTCTTATTCAAAGCCAAAGATTCCCAGCCGACCGAGTTAGATAGTGGATTCATCATAGATCCTCATGAGGCCCTGCAACTGAGGGTTGTTCGTATTAATTTATGCCTCTTAAATGTACCATTTAAAAGCACATTTACGCATAAATTTGAAGACATATTTCAGCACCATCTGTGTTTGTTATGCCTTGCCGATACACATAATGAACTTTAACAGCAGTTTGGAGACACAGCAAAAGCACACGCGTACTCGCACTTATTCATTCTGCGCAGACGTAAGCGCGCCAATCTATGCTTAGCTGTTTCTCGCACTGAAAGCGTTGCATTTCTAGAACGGAGTGGAGTCATTGTTAGGTTACTTGATATGCAGACGACGTGTGCTGAACTGAATTGTTCTGTGTCTAAATGAACCATAACTAGACCTGAGTGTAGCGTTTCGTAACCATCGGTTACAGAAGTGCATCTTTGAACAGTTACGGCTGTAGTGGGCCTTTAAGTGCGTGTCTGAAATCTTTTTTAATTCAACGCCGAAGAACCCCGGCCGTCCAAGATACGCCGTGATGGCAGCAAGAGGCATAGATCCTCATGAGCCCCCGCAGTGCGTGGGCTCATGAGGACCTATGTCTCTTGCAGTTGTTCTGCTCTTTTCGACAGTAAAAGGGTTAACTTCGATCCGCCTATGAGGGCTCATGAGGATCTATGCCAATTAAAGATGTTTAAAGCGTTGTCTATGCTTATAAATTATGGTACAAACTGGTTCTCTCTCTCTCTCTCTCTCTCTCTCTCTCTCTCTCTCTCTCTCTCTCTCTCTCTCTCTCTCTCTCTCTCTCTCTCTCTCTCTCTCTCTCTCTCTCTCTCTCTCTCTCTCTCTCTGGTCGGTAGTAGCGATGCTAATTTAAAACGTCTGAACTCGCTCCACAGAAGAGCCATTAAACTCATTGTTGACAGACCCTCAGAAGTCATTAGTACTGACATTAAGTTCAAGCTGTTAGACATTTTGCCACTTGAAAAACAGTTTAAGTACAATAAGTTGGTGCTCATGCGCAAAATCACCCTCTCAGAAACACCAGCCTATCTCAATAGTTTGTTCCACTTTGCTCATACGAGGTCCAGTCGAACACCAGGGAACAATCTTGTTGTACCGATGCCTCGA
>BTPG01000005.1:17136358-17154294 GCA_036245525.1 Semisulcospira habei
CCTTCTGCACTGGGATACTGAAGAGTCATTCACTGAACTCGCTTATGCACACGTGCACACCCGGCAGGGCATTTTTATTGGCGGAGAAAACAACGTGCGATTTACCTAACAACGATTGTTCTACCCCTAGCGACCATGATTTAACAACGGACGCGCAATAATGCATGTCTTAACTCATTCAGCCCGACGAACGTATTTTGGAGGCGTCATCTAGTGACTCTGCACCAGTTGCAGGAGATGGATTGATCGTGATAATTCAAGGGCAGTGCCAGATTAGCTTGGCGCCGACAGGCGCCAAGCTAATCTGGCACTACCCTTGAATTATCATGATCGACCCATCTCCTGATGTAGTGCGTCAGGGCTGAATGGGTTAATCTTGTCGTCTGCACCTTTTCTCTGCCGTTCCCGGACTAATTTTAGGAACAACACACTCATTCGGATTTACGATTGCGCATGCGCTATTGTACCAACCAAACATCTGGGATATATGAGCGTGCGGCATGTCTTTTATGTGACACCCTAGACAAAACCAACGTCATGTTTCACTCTCTTGTTAAGGGGACTAAAATGGGCCAATCCGACTTTTGAGCCCATGATTTTTGGTCTCCAGGAGTGCTTCTAACTTGTTCTAATGAGACAGAACGGACTAAATATCATTTTCGATCGGTCTATTTCCACGGGAAATACAATTTAAAAAAAAATTAAAAGGTGATTAAATCAGCGATGTCACCAGCACTGAAACTGTATGCCCGAGTTTTATTAAAGTGTTCTGAAAACTCGAGCCCTCCGAGTCCCTTTGGTACCGCAACACCCGCCCCAGCATGCATTCCGAGATTCCGAATGGGTGTATTACGTGGCGGTTAGTCAAGGGACAGGGAAACAAAATAGGACTATTTGGCCGACATCAATCGCTGTTGGTCCGCGCACAGCTGCGCGCGGACCAACAGCGATTGATGTCGGCACCAAAAAATATACACAAACCAAGAGGAATCACTCAGCGCCGGACAACAGTTAGATCCCCTGCGCGCCGGACAGACAGTTATCTAACTGTTTGTCTGTCATGCGCTGAGTGATTCCTCTTGGTTTGTGTACAATTTTGCCAGCGCAAGCCTCACCTATCTGGTTTGTGAGCACCAACAAATAGGATACAGTACATGGAGCTCCGGTTTCACCCAGATATGGCCAGTAGGGGTACGTGGTTATAAACTGCTAAGGCAATAGGGCATTTCTGTCTTTTCCTGCTCAGTGCCGAGAAAATGTGAACACCACCAACCTGCACGAGGTCAAGATCCCCACAAGCCCCAACAGTCGCGGGGGCTCATGGGGATCTATGACTTTTGCCGTTATCACTTTGAATCCATGTTTCTGTGACACCTTGTGGTTAATGTCGTTGTTTTGATTGGGTTTGTTCTTGTTGCTGTTGTTGTAGTTGTTGTTTTTGTTGTTGTTTTGGGGGTGTCTTGAATTAACCAAGATTGCAGAAACACATTCTGCGTCAGCTGGCACTGAACGAGTTAAAGAGAAGTATTCACTCTCGTTATATTTAGTTGTTTGTTTGTTTGTGTGTTTATGTTTTTTTTGTTGTTGTTGTTGCTTTTTTTTTTTGGTAGTGGGGGGATGCGAGTGTTTTTTCTCTTTCGTTTGTTTTCTTTTGCTTTGTTTTGTTTTGTTCATGTTGTTGGTTGTTTTGGGGGATTTTAGGGGGGAGAGGGCGAGGGGGAAGGGAATGCTGGCTAAAATGAGCTCGTGCCAAAAATAATAATAAGCTTTGGTGAAAACTCCCTCCCGACCCCTCTTAGAAGCACTGTATATTACACACATTTTCACATACATTACCAATCTTGATTCTCACGAAAATGGAGATACCGACTTTTTCAAATTAGGCCAGTACTGAGAACTTTTTGTAACTTTAAGGGGATTCTGTAATATTTTTTTTTAACTCGTCCAGTGCCGTATAATTTTGGTGCACTGATCTGTGACTTTAGACCTTACGGTCTGCAGCCGAAAGTTACAAATTCACATATCAATTCACATCAATTTTGACGAAAATGCTTTTGAAAGGAAGAAAACGCGTTTCACGGAAATGTGGGTTTTTTTTTTCTGGTGGTGCTCGTAACGTGGTTAGTTAGTTAGTTATTGGGGTTTAACGCCGAGCAGGCGACCTAGGCCATCTCACTCTCGTAACGTGGAGTAGGCATATAAGTGTACTGATTTGTGATTTTGGACCTTACCATACCACGCCGTAAGGTTCAAAACCACAGACTAGAGACAATAGATTGGAGCAAAAGCGTGTTGTTATTTTGGGAAATTAAATTTGTTTCTGCTTGTTGAATCATAACTATTTGGACGCTGTCCGCGCATCCAGTAACAAGAACAACAATTAACCCCTTCCATGCCAATGGACGTATGTTTCGCTTCCGAAATATTTTTTTCAATCAACGACCAAAAGCCACAACCTATCCAAAAGGACATGGCTACAAACTGGTCTCAGCAGGGCTCATAAGGATCTTGGCCTCTTTTTGCAGTTGGATATCGTGTTTACTTTTTTTCTCGGCAGTGAAGGGGTTAAAACCGAGTCAATCTTAGCTGTCCGCAAACGTATCGCTGTGGAACTTGAAAATCCTTGTACGCTAGTAACCCTTTGGGTGTTGGTAGCGGTTTTAGTCGCGATGATTCCTGTAGGAATCATCAGAGTCCGAAATAGCTCAGGCGGTTAAATGTCGGAGCAGGAGAGCGAAGGGAATCGCCGAGTCGTGGGTTCGAATCCCGTCCCGGCCCCGGTAGCTGGACTCACAATCCAGGGGGAAAAACGAATTTGTTCAATAGCATGTGCGTTGAAAGGTCCTGGTAAATCAAAGTGGCACAGTTGGAGTGCGCCCGAGTTGATCACTGTTCAGGTCGTACTCCATAGGCAATAGATTTCCCTGTCCCCCATAACCCGCCCGTCAGGGCCGTCCATGATCACCTCGGTGCTGTGGACGTTAAACCCGAACTAACCAACCAGGAATCATCGCGACTAAAACCGCTACCAACACACAAAGGGTTTAAGCGGCCCACTTCAGGCTGTCAGTGGCTGTTCAGGCTGTGAAAGGCTGTTAGTTTGCAATATCTCCTGTATCAACGTTCTCAGTATGTTTTACAGCAATGCTGGACAAAAGGGTTAACTTTAACTCATTCAGCCCCGACACACCACAGCGAGACATGGAGCGAGCATGATAGTTCAAGGGTGGTGCCAGAATAGCTTGGCGCCCATAGGCGCCAAGCTATTCTGGCATCACCCTTGAACTATCATGCTCGATCTGTCTTTAAAATATTAATACAGTCCTTCAGGGGGCAAGTTCAAAATGTGGCCATTTCGGTCCTGGGGCTGAATGTGTTAAAATATGAATTTAGAATGTAGTAAAACGAGATCGAAACGCCTTTCTGCTCTTTTTCTATCTCTGGACTCGGGAGACTTCCAAATGTTGCGCTCCAAAGGCACCGTTACCACGGTGTTTTTCGGATATTTGGATACTTAATACATTGTGGCATTATTATTCATTCATTAACTCCAATTTACTGTCCTCACGACCAACATGGGTATGGGGGACTAACAAAGTTTACGTATTTGAAAAAACAAAAAACGGGGGAGGGGGTACAGAATAAAGCAATTTAAAACAGTGACACAAGGGTCACTATATATAAAAATATCATAGTTCGACGAGCGTTTACTGTCATAGATTGCTAAGTAAAAAATTTATTTGACTAAATGAGATCTTCAGGCACCAAGGCCGTAAGTCACCAACAACAACGGCCCTTTCAATTAAAAAAAGTCATAATATGTTTAATAATATGTTCATCATCATCATCATCAGTCCCTTGCCCGAACTGGGCGTTGGGGGGACTGAAAGGCAGCAGCAACAGACAGTGCTCTCCACTGAGTTCTATTTTGGGCGGTGGCAAGCAAGTCTGACATCTCGAGTTCGGTCCATTCTTTTATGTTTGCGACCCAACTCTTTCTCTGACGACCTCGCCGACGACTTCCTTCGAGAGTGCCTTGGAGGATAGTCTTGGACAAGGTGTTGACAAGTCTTTGACAATAATATGTTAAGAATGGTTAAAAGGACCATACATACAAGTTAAAACTGACCGGTCGGTCTATGTACATAATTAATGTAAGAGTTGTCAGGTTACTATTCCATATATACACTCGTTATATTATAATATCATTCGATGTATCAACTACCACCTGAGAATAAAAGCTATATACATATAATACAATAACGTTTGCGCAAGACAGGGAGAAGAATAAATCTGCCGAAGATATTTATTACTGTTGGATTAAACTGTTAATAGCCAGGGCGCTAGCGCAGCACAATCTGCAGCGCGCAGCCGTGTCAAGGTCGGCCATCAGTATTCGGTATAACATTGTGGCATTATTCTCACAACTAAGATATAGCCAGAGCGCAGCCGTGTCAAGGTCGGCCATCAGTATTCGGTATAACATTGTGGCATTATTCTCACAACTAAGATATAGCCAGAGCGCAGCCGTGTCAAGGTCGGCCATCAGTATTCGGTATAACATTGTGGCATTATTCTCACAACTAAGATATAGCCAGAGCGCAAAGGCCGTCGGACCGATGTCGGCATTTAACACTATTTCTGAACTGTCACGCTCCGTTTCTTTTCCGATACTTCCTAGACATTAAATAACGTGTTGTTTGGGGGTATTTTGTTTGGTTTTATTTTTTTCGTTTCGTTTCGTTTTGTTTCGTTTCGTTTCGTTTTGTTTTGTTTCGTTTCGTTTTGTTTTGTTTCGTTCTGTTTGTTTTTTTCTGCCGTTCTTTTTTTCTTTACTTCCTTTTTATAAAAAATATTTTGGGTATTCTCTGTTTTTTGGGGTTTATAAGTAACAGAAAATCTTTGGTCTGTTGGCGGTGGATGTGAAATTGAAAAGCGGTCGCCGGTAAGCAAGAGCTAATCGGGACAACAAACTGCCCGGGGACGTGTTGCGTAGCGTTGGACGTCTTTTGTCTTATAACTCGCGTGTCCGCTAGGACTGTTCAGTGACACTTCTGACCAGCATCCAAATATCGTCAAAAAACTTTGCTCCGTTCGTTCGTTCGTTTTATCCTTCTTTTTTTTTTTTTTGTCTTTTTTTTTTGTCCCTCTGCACCGAGGTGATCAGGGACTAACGCTTTTACTTTAGTTAACGAACACGACATATAAAAAAATAGCTCTATAATTTGTTTGTTTGTTTTTGTACGATAATTTATAGCGCACAATATCTTCACCAACAGCGGTCCTTAAGTATAACAAAAGTATAGTTTACTTCCATATTTAAAATCCAAGTTAAAATTCAGGGCCACCTAAGTAAAAAGGTTAAAAGTTAAAGAAGGTTAAAACCAATTTCATCGTTCACCGTAAAAACTTAAGGAAGTTAAGACAAGTTTAAGTATTTTCAATAAAAGTTTATAAATTCGTCTAAAATACTTTCGCTTTCCCTGTTTGTTTGTTGTTGTTTTCTACATTTTTCTGTCCCTATTCACCGAGGTGATCAGGGACTAGCACTTTTGGCTTTAATTAACAAACATAACATAAAATATTTAGTTCTATCATTTATTTGTAAGGTTTTTTAAAAAAATGATTTATAGTGCACTTCCTCACAACAGCGGTCCTTGTATATAAAAGGGTATAATTTACTTTCCATATTTAAAATCCAGATTAAAATTTAGGATCACTTAGGTACAAGGGTTAAAAATTGACGAAGGTTAAAACCAATTTTCTTTTGGCCGGTATCCTGATCAGACCTGCTGCTTCACTGTTTGTGGATCAGCTGTGTGAATCACACATTGTGTCTGCTGATCTCTACAGCATACAACAGGTCGTTTGGACCATATTGGACCAGCGATAGTATGGGATTAATTAGTTAGGTTTAACTTGGTGTCCCTGGATTCACAACAAGGTAAACCAGTATTTATTTCCCTGTTTTATTTGTACCCTCCTTTTATCGTTTTCTTATACCATTTTCATTTAGCCGGTATCCTGGTCAGACCTGCTGCTTCACTGTTTGCTCCGTAAGTTGACACAGCACAAAATAAGATGCTTAGATACTCATGAGCCCAATTCCGCAGTCTGACTTCATCCGTAAAAGGCATAGATGTATATTCTCATGAACTCTCGCTTCTTGATCACAACCATGCGCCTTACTAGAGTAGGCCAATAATGATAGATTTTGATTCTGATATTTTTTTTTAACAAGTATTCACGATTTGATAAATTTTCTACCACTTCCCTGCCGAGAGAAATTAAACACCGTCACACTGCTAGAAGTATAGATCTTCATGAGCCCCCGCAGTTGCAGGGGCTCATGAAGATCTATGCCTCTTGCTGACACCATTTTGTATCCATGTTTCGCTGACGGCTGGAGATCATTGAAGTTGAATTTTCAGTAAATTAAAAAACACAGTCTTCGTACACTGCAATGTACAATAGGTATGTAGACCATACTGAGGGGGATCACGATGGTGTACATGTATGTGTCTTGCCATCTGTATGGCACGCAAGCCTGACCATTTTACATCTATGTTCCTCGTTATCATGCACAGCCTCGAGGCAAGTCAGCGGCGCTTTTCTTGTTGTCAACAATACCGTTTAATATTCTTGTCATATTGTTCGAATTTAAGTTTTCTCTCTTTTTTTTTCTTTTTTTTTTTTTGGGGGGTGGGGGGGGGGGGGTGGGGGGAGGGGTGGCACGACTACAAATGTCCAGCCATCATTGTTTCTTCATTTCGTTTACTTTTTTATCTTCTCATTTTTAAGAAAATAAAGGAGAAACCTTTGGTTTGGGTGAAAGGTCAAGTAAAATACGTGATTGTGACTTGTGTATGGGCGACGAATTTCATATATTCCATACAGATGTCGTTTTCCATTACAGATGTTGTCTTGTTTAGGAAAAGGTACAACCTACCTCTATTACCTAATAGACTTATGGTAACAATCAGGTAACATACTTTTGGATACAAACAACTCATTGTGCCCGAGGTACGAAATACCCACATTTTGGAGTTATGCTCCTAGGACTGCATTAAATTTAATGAGAGAGATCGACCTATAGGCGCCAAGCCCCTGTTCTGTCACCACCCTTGAACTATCATGGTCGAGCCATGTCTTGCTGTGGTGTGTCGGGGCTGAATGAGTTAATATTGTATCCCGCCCACCCCACCCCACACACACACACACACACACACACACACACACACACACACACACACACACACATAGTACACACACACACTGGTTGTTTCCCTTGATTCGCTGCTGCTATTCAGCAGCAGCGAATCGAGGGAGACAACCAGTGTGATCATCCCCCCCCCCATCCCCCATCCTCCTCCCCCCTCCCCGGCCCACCGCCCGCACCCCACCGGCCCCAAGCTTTGAACCATCATCTTTTCAAGCACGAATGTGCAGACGGTCATCCGCATAGGCACCATCCAACTGTTCTTTTTACTGTTAAGCTTATATGTAAGCTTTTGTTCTAATGTTCTTTTCATCATTGTGCCTGAAGGTGTTCCTTGCTCACGGTTAGCGTGACGGGAGTGAAAAACTCTCTGCCTATGACCAAGGGTCGTCGCAAAGACGGTCTCTTCTGTTCGGAAGAAGACGAGATTCTCATGAGCCCCACAGTTGTTTTTTTTTTTTCTCAAGGCTGCTCTGAACTTTGAAAAGACATTAGGATTTTTTTGGTGATTTTTTGTTTGTTCGTTTTCTTTTTATGGGGATGGATCGGTCACACTCTGAGAAAGCCAGCTTCCAGTATCACTAGGCAGGCATTGTCATGGAACCCCCAGGGAAAGAGGAAAAGAGGTAGGCCGAGAAACTCCTGGCGTCGAGACCTCCAAGCAGACATCAAGAGACTGGGAACAACCTGGAGTAGAATCGAAGGAGAAGCACAGGACAGGAGTTGCTGGAGGTCTCTCGTCGACGGCCTATACCCGGGTAGGGGTGACAGGCGTAAGTAAGTAAGTAAGTTTTCTTTTTAGTTTTGTTGTTGGTGGGGATTTTTCCCCTTTCAAGGACTGCCCTCTTAAGCACTGTATTACAATTCTAGAGACAGATCGAGCATGATAGTTCAAGCTATTCTGGTACCACCCTTGAACTATCATGCTTGATCTATCTCTAGAATTGTAATACAGTCCTTTAGTGGGCAACTTCAAAAGGGAGGGGGGAAGGGGAGGGGGGTTCTGATGAATAAACACAACTGCAATGCAATGAAAAATCTCGCTTTTGACAAAACGGACATACTGACTTTTACCAAACAGTGGTAGGAGGGTGATAGGAGGCTCTGCAGCCACAGGGCTCGACAGATGTGAAAAATATTTCTTTCTTTCTTTCTTTCTTTTTTTTTTTTCCTTTTTTTTAAAATAGAATTCTCCAAAGAGGAGACGAGAATACAGTTTCGTCCACTGGCAACAGACCTAGATTTACATTAGCCCTTGCATCCGCAGTGTCAGCTCTATTCTTTCAAGCTCCACCCCTCAGTCGAAGGACAGTCGTTATAGGCTTACCTCCTTGTGCCCGAGGTACGAAATACCCACATTTTGGAGTTATCCTCAGAGGACTGCATTACATTTCAGGAGACAGATCGGCCATGATAGTTCATAGGCGCCAAGCTATTGTGCCACCGCCCTTGAACTATCATGGTCGAGCCATATCTTGCTGTGGTGTGTCGCGGGCAGAAGGAGTTAATCCGCCGACGGTCAACTCGCCTATTGTTATGACGCGCCTAGCTTATTATGACGTCATTCCTACACCTCTCTTTGTTGTGCCATCTGCTGTGTTTCACACTTACTGCCTTACAAGAAACAACGTGATATAGAGACCCTTGCTGATTGGAGGAAAGTTTTGTGGCGGCTTCAGCGCGATTCGGATAAAATCACATTTTCTTTGTTTCGCCTTTCTTTGACAGGCGTTGTTTGTGTTCACTTGACCGTGACGTCCATTATGATTAGAAGATGATTGTTCACGGATTTTGAGCCTGTAAGTAACGAGCCTGTTAAATAGCCGTGGTTTTGCCTTGCTTGGTCAGTTGGTTGGTGTTTTGGCAACTAGCGACAACAAGTTTTGGTAGCTTTACTTCAGGATTACAAGAGTACAGATTCACATGGCTTTCAGCAGTCCATTCTCCAGAGGTGAGTTTGTTTAGGTTGTTTTTTTGTTTGTTTTTTTTGTGTTTGTTTTTCAGTAGTTACCGTCATATAACGCCCAGAGCCTTTCATGTGGGGACATTGCGCTATAGAAGAGATGTATTAGTACAGTTGTAGTAGGAGTATCACATAACAAATTGATTCGTGTTCATAACGAAACTTTCAACAATTGTAATTTTGATTTGATATTAGTATTTTAACTTTGTTCTGTTTGGTATCGGAATAAATCTTAGTTTTTAACCCATATCATACTGAGGTTAAAAGCTTCCAATTTGTACACTGCCATTTGCAAGCTACATTATAGCACTTACAGATAAGGATATAGACCAATGACTTTAGTTCAAGGGTGGTGCCAGAATAGCGTGGCGCCACCCTTGAACTATTTTAGTCCAACTTATTTCACCCACTGGTGTATTCCGAATGATAAGTGTTAATGAGAACCTGAAGAAGAAATGAAATTAGTAAATCATCTTTCTCTGAAGCCTCAGTCCTTATCCAGCAAAAGCACGAGATGACTTGTAGTTTATTGAATGTGCTTAATTAATCGTTACATTCATCTAGCCAATCAAAATTCCAAACGCGTGTGACAAAATACGTATAAACATTTCACACATTAGATTAGATCATTCGAGACGTGCGGCCTCCGGATACGCGGCTTATGCGACACGTCTCGAATGAGTTAACAAATTAATATAAATTCAAAACTTTTTAGCTGGCGGTATTTTAATACATGAAGTTGTACATCCTCTGTATGGTACAGATATATATTGTATAGGCCGTTTGACTTCAAAGCGTACAACAATTTCGCCAAATATCTCCTCTCTACCACTTAAGAATACATATATAGGTTGTGCCAAATGGCCAAATATGGACTATTTTTACAGAACTCCTATGATTTGCCAATTTGGCTGTACAGTCGTAACATTTGGTGAAAAGACAAGAACAAGTCTTATACTCAAAACCCTAAATAGAGCCCCGGCAGATTTCACTATCGAGGTCAAACGTGTAGACTTCATGTATGCCTGCGCTGCTTCAGGTTTGAAAACTTGGCCAATTCACGTGAAAATGGATCTTCTTTATAATGGGCTTAATATATCTGGGGGCACATTCAGGGATGTAAAATCAGTCATTTCATGAACCAAAACGAAAATAAAGAATTTGTACGAAAGCACAACAAAACTGACATATTAATCGAGTTTCTTTAAAGTAACTCGTATTAGGCCAACTGCCACTGAATAATATTTGTTCCAAGACTGGTACAGAAAAGTGTATCTTTGCAGAGCTATCTGCGAAATGCGTTGTGTGCTGCGATGTCAAACGACCTTTGTACCCAATTCGTGGACATATTGTAATTTCTTTTTTTAAAGATTCTTCTTAAATTTATCCCCTCAAAAATGGAATGATGCAACGTTTCCGAACCTTTTAAAGAAAAATACCAAATATGAAAGAAACACGCGTAGAAAAGACAATTACGGCACGGTAGTGTTGTAACTGTATTTTCTAAGAGTAAGAGCATATCTTGCCAGAAACGATTTTCAGTCGCCTAGATTTGATTTTTTTTTTTTTTTTTTTTTTGGGGGGGGGGGGGGGGGGGGGGGCGCGGTCGATGTCTCTAATGAATGTTCAGTCCTGACAAACCAAAGCATGATATGGCTCGAACATGATAGTTCAAGGGTGGTGCCAGAATAGCTTGGCGCCTATAGGCGCCAAGCTATTCTGGCACCACCCTTGAACTATCATGTTCGATCTGTCTCCTAGAGGATAACTCCAAAATGTGGGTATTTCGTAGCTGGGACACAATGAGTTAATGAATTCTCAACGAATCGAGAATTCCGTTTCAGTTTGGCCCATTCCCAAAGTGCCCCGTAGAACTTTGAAGTTCTCGTAACTTTCATTTGAAGAGGAATTTATTCAATCGTTTAAACCACGTCGTGTCCCAGCGACGAAATACCCACGGTTTCGAGTTGAGGACTGCAGTACATTGCAGGAGACAGATCGAGTATGACAGCTGGGGTGTGTCCGGACTGAATAAGTTAACTCACTCATCGTTAACTCACTCATTTCCGGCGGGAACGCTATACATCTCCGCAGCTATTGATGCTGCTGGAGTGTGTCCAAAAGCCCCCTCCCCCTCCCCCCCAAAGAAGGGGGGGGGGTGCTTTGTTATAGCATTTTAAATAATTTTGGGTCGGAAGAGGGTTTTTGGGAACTCAACCCCCCGCCCTTGCTTGCTGACCAAGAATCATGGCGCTTAGTTAGTCTGTAAACCGTTTATCAGTTATTTCAATGTTTCGCACACTTTAGAGACATAGTTCATTTCCACTGGCAGTGGTTAATTCATTTCAGAGATGCCTTATACGATTACGTGGCTACTTGCAGGGTGATGGTATGCGACACGTTTCCAATGAGCTAATGTCTGAGGGCCAATACTTTTTTTTTTTTTCCTCTGTAGGAGAACTTAAATTTCTGTGTTTGGTTTACAGGGAACAATCCCGCTTATGCTCGCCGTGGTCAGGCGCCACAGCAACACATGGTGAGTAATCATTTACACCCATGCATGTCGAGGAAAAATGCAAAAGACATAGATCCGCATGAACCCCCGCAATTGCGGGGGTTCATGAGGATCTATGCCTGTTGCTGGGACCACAGTATAACCGTGTTCATTCTGCGGATTTTTGACATTGGATTTAACCCGTTGGCTCTCAGTAGCGCGTTTTGTCGAGGTGATTCCTGCAGGTATCAGCTCGACAAAACGCGCTACTGATTGGCTGGTTGGTTGTACATTGCTTAATGTCCCGACAGCAACAAGACTTTCTCAGGACGTGCCTGCACTGCTTGTGAAAAATAAATAAACATAATATTGAATGTATGTCGCCAGCCGGTCTAATACACTAAATAAAGCTAAGACCATTTAGCAACACACATCCAATATCAAGAGCTACAGGCAGCGCAGACAGTAGGGAGAGTTTAAAAACGGGAAATACAGGTGAATGGACCAAGCTTGGTTAATTCGGGGTTTAACGTCCACGGCACCGAAGTGATACTGGACGGCGCTGACGGGCGGGTTATGGGGGACAGGGAAATCTAATGCCTATTGAGTACGACCTGAACACTGATAACTCAGGTGCACTCCAACTGTGCCACTTTAATTTACCAGGACCTTTCAACGGAAATGTTATGTGACAAGCCTGTCTTTTCCCCCTGGATTGCGAGTCGAACCCACGACCCGGCGATTCCCTTCGCTCTCCTGCTCCAACGCTTACCCCCCTGAGCTATTTCGTACTCTATCTATTCCGTAGTCTTGCTGAGCGTTGGGGCACCACTGATGACTTGGCAACAAGCTCCCTCCATTCCACTCTGAGTTTGACGTTCTCTGGCTCTAGTCTTTGGAATGCCTTGCCTAGAAACGTCACGACATCAGCTACTTTCTCCTCGTTTAAAGTCAGTCTCATCAAGTACTTATTTTTGTCAGCAGCATCCCCGTGACTGTGCACATATTGAAAAATACTATTTCTCATTAGATCATTAATTGCGTGTATAACAGGTTTCGACTGATGACTCATATTTATTCGGTACAGCTTGTATGTAGACAGCTACTCATATGACTGACTAGCTTAAGCCGCGTAAGCGTGTGTGTGCACGTGTGTGCGTTGTGCGTGTGTGCGTGTGCGCACGTGTATATTAGAGATAGTGTGGCGTGCTCAAATGTGCATGCGTTATGTATGCGTATTAGGTTGTGTGTATTCTTATTATATTATTTTAATTAAACCTCACAACATGTCATTATGCCCGACCAGTAAAGTTGGTGATTCCTATGTCACTTCCCCCCAACATTATTTTTATTTTAATTTAAAAAAAAATTTTTTATTCTTGGCTTGTGCTGAGTCATGTCAATTTTTTTTCCTTCTTAGTAGTAGAAAACAATTAGTACGATAGCAGACCGAAAGGGTTGACTGCCAGTGCCTGTAATTTAGAAAAAACTACCAAGTGAGTAGGAAAAGGCACTGTCAAGGGAGAGAAGTGTGCATGATCGACCAGTGATCATAGATCTACTGTGGCCAAAGCACACCCACAAAAAAAAAGAGATAGGAAAGAGAGGGGGCGCTAAGAAAGTGACTGAAACCGGCTAAATATCTGAACCCCCCCTTGGGGGGACCTAGATTTAAATTTCCATGCACTGAGTGGCTGGAACAGTGGATATGTGATACGCCCCCCTTCGGGGGGGCTTCCATATACATTGCTTTCAGTCACTTTCTTAGCGCCCCCTCTCTTTCCTATCTCTTTTTTTTTTTTTTTGTGTGTGCTTTGGCCACAGTAGATCTATGATCACTGGTCGATCATGCACACTTCTCTCCCTTGACAGTGCCTTTTCCTACTCACTTGGTAGTTTTTTTCTAAATTAGTACGATAGTAATTCTGTAATCAGTAGATTAGCAACGGCAAGTTCGAAAAATAGTTGTTATTACCAAAACTTTTACCGTTGTCAAATAAAGGATCATTGTCATTGTCTGTTCTCTGCCATTAGTGTGTCACTCAGCTTCAGTCCTGTCCACTCTGAGATCACATGCCCCAGAATAGAGGGGGAAACCCCACCCTGTGGGGCTGACCAAGGTGACACTGGAAACTAAAAAGTAGTTGACCCTGCCAAAGTCCCCCAGGGCAGACACGGGTGAGGGCGCGCTACTGAGAGCCAAGGGTTAAAACGATTTTTAAAGTCCGCGCCCATAGGCATTGATCACGTAAAGACGCATTAATCCTTTTAGCTCCGGGGACCCTGAAGCAGGAGATGGATTGATCATGATAATTCAAGGGTAGTGTCAGATGAGCTTCGCGCCTGACACTGCCTTGAATTAACATGATCAATCCATCTCCTTCAACTCGTTAAGTGCAAAAAATGGCTGGCCTTTCCAAATCTGTGACTGTAGTCTTTCAAACATGCACTGGTGAGTGCTTTGACCTTAACTCATTCGAGACGTGCCGACTACGGATACGCGGCTTACGCCGCGTATCCGGATTTGGCACGTATCGAATGCGTTTGCCACCGTAGTCTGCCAGCTGGATTTTTCCCCTGAGCGTAAGCCTTTGGCTCACTTCCCTGTTACCGTAGTAATTTTGACACATTTCATTGGCCTTGTCTGTTGTAAAACTCTTACCCCAACATATTTGGTATCAGTGAAAAAAGCAATTCAAGGTGAACTCGTAGACACTATGCTGAAAAAAAATATTTTGTAATGTTAAGATTTTACAGGTGTATAAAGATGGGGTAAGAAGCCAAAAATCAAAAACAGTTTCGCACTGGGTTCTGAAAACCTGCTGTTAGTGTATCAGTTAGCCAGAGTGTGAAAAGTACAACTCACCTATTATTCCAGAGACATATTCTAGTGTGTAACCAGTAAATAATCCAGAAAGAAAGGCATAACAGAAAAGTTTCTTCACACATAAAAGTTTTTACACCAAAATCCACCATTTATTTCGCAAATGAGGACGTTTTGTATTAGAGCTTCTGATTCGTTGGTTTCTGCCCATCATCATCATCATCATCATCAGTCCCTTGCCCGAACTGGGCGTTGGGGGGACTGAAAGGCAGCAGCAACAGACAGTGCTCTCCACTGAGTTCTATTTTGGGCGGTGGCAAGCAAGTCTGGCATCTCGAGTTCGGTCCATTCTTTTATGTTTGCGACCCAACTCTTTCTCTGACGACCTCGCCGACGACTTCCTTCGAGAGTGCCTTGGAGGATAGTCTTGGACAAGGTGTTGTGTCGGGTCACGTGGCCAAACCAAGCAAGCTTGCGCCGTTTCACGGTTGCCAGAAGGGGTTCATGTGGGCCCACCAGGGAAGTGACGATGCTCCGTACATATTCGTTGGTCTTGTGCTCGCGGTACGAGATGCGGAGCAACTTCCTCAGGCACTTGTTCTCAAAGGCCTGGATTTTCTTTTCTGAGTCTGCAAGCAGTGTCCATTGCTTAGTGGATAGCGCAGGTCTAAACTCACTCATGCAACTGACTCCCGGGGGGTTTCAACATGGAAGGTTTCATTTCCAGGTGTCACTTGTAAGGGCCGTGACATTTACGCTAGAATTAACACATTCTGCTAAACGACCGAAATCAAATACTCAAATTTTAAAGTTGCCTTTTGAAGACTGTCTTACACTTTTGGAAACAGATCAAGCGTGATAGTTGAAGGGTTGTGCCAGAATAGCTTGGCGCCTATAGGCGCCAAGCCATTCTGGCACAACCCTTCAACTATCACGCTCGATTTATGTCTTGCCGTGGCGTTTCGGTTAAATGAGTTAATGCAGGTTAGAATTAATCTGTGTACACCAGTCACACCCAGAAATCCAGATATATTGATCTTCGAACAAAAAAAAAGAAAAATAAATACAAACAAATAAAGACGTAGAAGAAACAAAACAAAATGTAATGTGTACTCGGTAGCCAGACAGAACCAAACGCACACACACACGCTCACAAAAGACAAACCAAAAACTTGACTGCCAACGGTGTAAAATGGAAATAAATAACCAACAGACACATCTATTTAAAGTATCATTACACGTAAATCTGAAGACACATTTCAGCACCGTGTTCCTTATGCCTTATCGACACACATAAAGAACGTTAACGGCAGTTTGGACACGCAGCAAACACACACGCGTAATCGCACTTATTTATTCTGCGCAACCGTTAGCGTGTCAATCTATTTTTAGCTGTTTCTCGTACAGATACGGTTGTAATTATAGAACGGA
Organism: Semisulcospira habei; assembly: GCA_036245525.1. Lineage (NCBI taxonomy): Eukaryota > Metazoa > Mollusca > Gastropoda > Semisulcospiridae > Semisulcospira > Semisulcospira habei. Next base: position 17,152,290 of record BTPG01000005.1, read on the forward strand.
GTGCAGTCGTTGTCAGGTTACTTGATATAAAGACGACGGGTGCTGAACTGGATTGTCCTGTGTCTAAATAAACCATAACTAGACCTGTGTGTAGCTTTTCGTAACCAAAAGTGTATATTTGAACAGTCATGGCGGTAGTGGGCCTTAAAGGCAAGAGCTTCATTTTTTTTGCCTCTCAACAACTCTTCCTTCAAAACGATAACCCATTGTGTATGAATTTCTCTCTCTGTCTGTTTAGAAAAACCCTAAATTTAATAAACCGTATTGTGCTTGTTCTTTCTAAGCGTGTTTCTTTCGTTGTTGGTAGCACTACACTGACAAACGCGCCAAACTAAAAATAATAATGTTAAAAAAATACCACACATGTTTAGAGGAGTGCATGTTTCACATCTGTGGCATATTAGCGATAGTTCTGAGGTAGTGAGTAAATTTGACACCACTCGAGCTACCAAAGTCGATCTATCTCCCACAGTTGGTCCATGGCTCGTAAACTGTCAAAATGACTACTAGTTTCAAATCCAGAAAGAAATCAGACTTTACATTAATGATATTCCAACGAACGAGGTGGTTATGGAACGTTCAGTGAGTGGGTGAGGGGGAAGGTGCAGAACGGTTTCGTCAGTAGAGGTCAATCGCTTCATGACAGTTTTATAGAATGTAGGAAGAATACCATGCCGTTGTAATGGAAGCAACTCATTCTAGCAAAAACCCTTAAATGCGTTCTCCATTCAAGGAGTTGTCTCTCTTGTATAGCTGAGACTTGAGTTATGCTAAACCGAGGTTTTGTATTGAATGGAATATTACAGACTCTGCCTAATGAGCGCAAAGTGATCGGTCACACGTCTAATACAATACAATACAATACAATACAATACAATACAATACAATACAATACAATACAATACAATACAATACAATACAATACGCAATACAATACAACTTTATTGTCTGTTCGAGTCAAGGCACGACAGAAATTTGCCTTTCGGCTCGTCAGGAAACAACAATATAAGACATTAACAAACGCTACAAGAACATATCATGAAAAATTATCATTGCAGCAATCTATCACAAGCAATCTGTCACAAGATGGGAGGTAATGTTAAGTAGATCATACTTATCGCGGCGTTATAAACGATAGTTCAAAATCGAGACAGCGGTTGGAATAAAAGACTTAAAAAAAAAAACATTCTTTTTGGCAAGTGGCATGTTGAATCGTCTGCATGATGGTAGCATTTGAAACTGATCAGATAGTGGGTGACGAGGATCATTGACAATGCTAGCAGCTATCCTTCGGACAGCTCTATGGTACAGATCATCTACTGGGTACTGTCCTAGGCCAATGATCTTTTCAGCTGTTCTGACGATACGTGACAGTCTGCCCCTGTTTTTCATACCTGAGGTTGCCATACCAAGCAGTGATGTTAAAAGTCAGTATGCTTTCGATCAGGCTTCTATAAAGGGATTCTAAAACCCTGGAACTGACATAAAAACTTCTCAGTTTCCTAAGAAGGTACAGACGCTGGTTTGCTTTTTTCACAATCAGATCGGTGTTTCCAGTAAAAGACAGCGTACTATCCACGACTGTGCCAAGGTATTTAAATTCAGTGACCACCTCTACAGATTGATTATATCATGTTGGACTTACCGCCACCATTCGCTGGACCTTTTTGGGACGCTCTGGACGTCGCGGCTTGGTGCAGGCTTCACCAGTGCGGCAAAATGAAAGTTGGATATTTTTCAGTCGTAGTTGCACGGGAATTGGATGTTACCGCGCACGGACAGATGCAACTGGAAGTGACCTTAGGCAGCTGGATGGTGTATACCTGTTTTCGTGAACTGTGACAGCCGTCAAGGACGTCTGACACTCTACAGCAGCTATAGTACCGTGCGTGCTCGGGGATCCTATCACACGGGGCCCTATCAGGGTTGCACTTTCTGTGTCAGGTAGGGACTTTGAAAATTTTTTTTCGATGTCCTCTACTGACTAATTGCTGAACCCGGACCT
>BTPG01000005.1:17154794-17164794 GCA_036245525.1 Semisulcospira habei
TTAAGCACCTCGCATTAAACAAATGTGTACTGATGCAAACATTCTTAACGGGAAGCCCCACCTTACTTATCTAGGCTTTTTCCGCCAACTGAAAAAAAAAAAATGCAGCACCTCCAGGAAGTCTCTTTATCAAATGGCCTCGTATAGACCTGTTCAAATATAGCCTGTCTTACTCGGGTGCTCTTTTATGGAATTCGCTTCCTCCCACTATTCAACAAACCACGTCCCTCTCTCTGTTTAAAAGTAGAGTACATGATTACCTTTCTAAGACAACGTTATGCTGATCCTCTCTTCTTCTTTGTTTCTCGACATAATACGCTTTATGTTTTTAAATGTTTGCTATTTTTTTTTTCGCCATCTAGCCTCCAAATTGTTTGTTCTGTTTTCTAACTTGTTTTTGATAGTACACAAAATAGCATACCTACTTATATGTTAGATAATTATGTGCGCACGTACGTGTGCATGTGTATGTACAAAAGTGCGCATGTGCACGAGTACATGTATATGTGTGTCTGTATGCGTGTGTGTATGCGTGTGTGTGACATTTATTATTAGTTAGTTTTTGTTGTTTGGTTGATGTTCCTTTTTTTAAGTAGCTTAGCAAGGACAGATTGTAAGAAAGGCCTGCGCGCCTAATATCTCAATCCTTGGAAAATAAAGTTTCGTTCTTTCGTTCGCTCTCTCTCTCTCTCTCTCTCTCTCTCTCTCTCTCTCTCTCTCTCTCTCTCTCTCTCTCTCTCTCTCTCTCTCTCTCTCTCTCTCTCTCTCTCTCCTCTCTGTGCCACCAGGGATCCAGCAGCCCTCCACACTGTATTAGCTGCGAGATAATATTTCATTTATTGTGGCTGTGATTCCAAATGTGTACTTCTGTTGGTGCCAACTTCGTCATGTAAATACCGTGCATAAACTGTGCATCATTGGTGACCCTGTCAAGTAACGGTCAGTTGCAATTTTTACCGTTTACTCCTGGACCGCGCAATCCACACACCAAATCTAATTCATTCCAGACTCTAATTGCTCTAGTGTGAGTTCGTGTTCGAACTGTGCATACGTTTCTATCATTTCGAACGGATTTCCAGTGCCGTTCTTCTCACTAGCTGTGATTTGTGTGATAGCCGTATATTTTACTTTTGGTTCTAACCTGTGTCATTTACTGTTGCTCTACATAGTGATATGCTTCAATTGGATCTAAAACATGGTCTCTAGGAGTCGTCTCGTTGGTGCAACAACGAGTTCTCTCCCTATTGTCGATTGTCGCCCTTGATAATTGAGGTTCCCTGGCAGCGCAAAGGTACTATAATTTTCAACGAGTTCTCTCCCAGTTCTTAATTGTCGTCCTTGATATTGAGGTTGCCTGGCGGCGCATGGGTACTGTAAAGACCTGATGAGATGGAACTACTACTCTATTTCACCTAAGCATCACTGAGCATGCTAAAATGAAAGTACCTCCACCTTCTTGCCCCCATCTAACTCGTCTACACCTTACCTATCCCTCCATCCATCCACTATTCTGACCCCGTTCTCAAAATCAACTTCCCCCCCCCCCCACCCACCCACCCACCCACCCCGCCTCTTTTTTTTTTTTTTTTTCATAGCGATATGGTCTTCACCATGGCATGTTTCTCCCCGGTCCATTCGTGTCAGCCTACCCTCCAGTCCCAAACCCCCTCCCAATCACCTAATCCCAAAGATCCCATTGTGAAAGACACTCTCGATGAAAAACAGAAAGTGTTCAATGACACAAATATCCATGTTCTGAAACGCTGGAGAAAGGCCTTGTCGGTTCGCTATGTTCACCTTCTAGAGTCCACTAACAGTGGGTTTGACGTGACTTGGAAGGATGTGGACTTTGACAATAACACTATCGACCGCACTGACTTCAGTGTTCGTACAAGGGCAGCAGGAATTCCTAATACACTTGCCAGACATTCGTACAAGTGAAACGGGCGGGCGTCAACTACATTACTGTGACCCTGTATTACAAACAGAAGCGTAGCATAGGAGGAACCTGTCTGATCCAGGGAATACGAGCTGAAGAGTGGGTGAAGACGGAATTCCACCAGCTGTGTGCCCTGGTCAGGTCACTACAGAACGGAAACTTTAACGAAGATGATGTGCCCCCGCCAACATTCAGTCACCTACCCCTGTGTTCTAGCTGCGAGCAACAGCACCCCCCATATCCGCACCAGTCCTCATCCTCCACTGCAGTGTGTGATTTCACATCCACTGAGGCGAGGGATAACAGGGTTGTTAGCAACCAGACCACATCACCCTTCACAGTCACACCATCCTACACCTCCCCCACCATCTCCCCTAGTGCATCACGTGGGTTGTTGCTCGACGTCTCCTTGGCAGACACTCCCATCACTCCCACCCGCTCCTCTCTAACGGAAACCTCAGGAGTTTCGCTCCTAATGCTGATACCGAAGGGGGATAACATGCTAAGGCCGATCTCGCCCCAGCACTTGTCATCGTCGGCAGATCATGTCTCCTTTACAGCCACACCCCCTACAGATTCAGCGTGTGTTGTTCCTGTTATTGCAGCCGTGAATGATTTGCAAGTGTCATCTCCTGGCATGCAAACCCTCCTTCCCGCAACTGAATTTGAGATCAGCCCGTCAGAGGCAGAGTTACACACCGTGACTTTGCTCCCTGCGTCTCGACCAGCTTCCTGTCCACCTGAGATAACCAACAGCAGCGACCCAGGTATGACCCAGGCAGCCGCTCATGTTATCTCCACGAACACCGTGCTCCCTCTCCGACATCTTGCCGCTCTACCAGTACTACAGAATTCATCACAGTTGTACTCCCGCCTACACGATGCTCTTAATATCATCGCGGGTCTTCGTGCTGATGTAGACACTTTGTTTAAAGGGCTGTCAGCGGCTCTCGTCAAGATTGATCAACTTGACAGCCACATCCGCGATGAAGCAGTGAGGAGAGCCAAGGATCTGCAAGCCACAGAGTCCTGCATGGGCGAGATGTTGTCTAGTCTCGACGAAAGGATAAATAGTGTCGAATCAGCTCAGCACGCTATGGACAGCACTGTAAACGGTTTATCCACGGCTAAACAGAATCACAAGCAGCGCCTCCGAGATCTGCAAAAGAAACTGAACAATGCATCAGCCCATACAAACAGTCGATCAGTGACTGATAACTCTGACAGTACACCTACACCTCTGTCTGCTGACCTTGACAGCAGTACCTCTCAGAGGTGTGCAATGGACATAGAAACAGTTGCATCCCCACTCTCCGCCCCTCCGCTTCTTACACAAGACGACATCATGGCTGTGTCCCTCCAGGCTATGAGAGTGGTTGAGAACGAAAGCCGGGAACGCCGCATTCCTGTCCGGATAACCGCCGGCCAGCCCGAGATCATCAACCAAACTACTGAAGCCAGCGGCGAACAGCCGCAAAACAACAGACCGTTTCACAGGCTGTCTCCAGAGGAACAGATACTTCAACACTCGGTATTCGCCGACACCAATACTCTAGTTATCGGAGACTCCGTTGTTCACTACATCAAGGCGGAGAAGATGTCTACGTACCCAGAGGAAAAGGTGCAGGTCATATCTGTGTCTGGCCTGAAAACTCCCCACCTGATTGGCTGGCTCCGGAGTCAAGAACCCTCTCACACAGTCTCTCTTGTGACCTTCCATGTCGGAGTGAACGACTGTAAGCAGACAGAAGTGACCAGCGCTGTGTGGGACCAGCTTGCCCGGCAATGTCGGCGGGTATTCCCCAGCGCATGCATCCAAGCTTCCTCCATTCTGCCAGCCCAGCGGGGACAACAGCTAAACAGGTCTATTACTGCCTCCAACGGAAACCTATACCACATGTGCAAAAAGCGTGGGGTAACATTTGTGGACAACAAGCTGATTTTCTCTACTACAGATGGATTTCCGCGCAAAAGGCTCTACAGGCGCAGTGACCCAATCCACCCTAGCCGGCAGGGCACAATTAGCTTGGCCATTAACGTGAAAAGGGGTGGGGTGCCTCCTGACACCTCCACAGCCATCCGTGCTCCGAGCAGTGGCCGGGACCGTGGTGAGAGGCGTAGCGGCAACTCTCAAGAACTGTATTCTGAAATTGTGGCAGGGACTGCGTCCTCTACATCTACGTCCTACCCAGGATCACAGTATGATGCAAATAGCCACCAGATAACACGAGACTGTTTCAACAGCACATCCCAACAGCAACAGCGATGGGCCTGTTCAGCTTTTGTCCCCTCTGGGCTGGCGGAAGGGAGGCAAGCCGGGCACATGCTGATACAAGATATGTCACCCCCACAGCAACAGGAGGCACCAGATCAACAGTTCGTGAATATGTGGCAGTCACCTAACATACTGCAGTTCCCGACAGTTCCTGCAATGTACCCGCAGTATCGTGCGGCGCCAACGGACCACTTTTCGGGGAACACTATGGCGCAACCCTACCCATTCAACTTCACCGCACCGGCACACACTCCGTATACGCGCCACGACGTCTGGGCTCAGTACAATCGCCCAGCTTGTGTTCAGCATCCTCCTATATACATCTATTAAACATTATATTCTATGAATTGTCTGTTGGGCCAGTTGTTCAGCAGAATTTCAGTGACTAGACATTGCTTCCTAAGTGATCTCTTACATCATACACATTGCTTCCTAAGTGATCTCCTACATCATAGACATTCTCGGCTTCATAATTAATCTCTTATATCGTGTGCGCACTGTAACGGTGTTTCCTATCCTTCGTCTATTACTACATCAGTAACATTATCACTACGAGACATAATTTACATTTTGAGCGATTTGGGACGCTGGTTAGGTATCTTTGTGTAAGCGTACCACACATCGAGTGCACTGTGACACTATTTTTTCCTTGTGTGTTTCCCAGCACACCATCAGTCATAAGCGATTATTGACGCCTTTTGGAAAACTTCGAGTAACTCTTCATCTACTGGACAGTTGGTCAAGATACATTGAACTTGTAGTGTGTCAACGTATAGACTGCCTTGTTTTTCCTTGTCTGCACTGAAAAACAACACACGTCTATACAATAATATATATCTTTTGCTCTTGGCTCATAGGTGTTGATTTATTGTTATCTTTCTACATCTGTTATGTCTACAGACAAGCCTGATACGCATCATTTGCTTATAGGACATTTAAATATATATCATTTGTATAACAAAGTTCCAGATTTATGTGTGATGTTGAGTCAACCAAACGCTTTCCATGTGTTTGGAATAACTGAATCACGATTGTGCTCTAACATCAGTGATGAAGCCATTTCTATCCCGGGTTTTCATGTATTTCGTCGCGATCCTGTTTCCCCTAAACACACGGGTATAGCCGTGTATTTAAACAATTCAATTAGGGATTGCGCTCGAAGAAGGACAGATCTAGAATCAGACCTAGCGGAAAGCGTTTGGACTGAACTAAAAGCAAGCAAAGCCACCCCGTTATTAATCTGCTTTGTTTACCAAAATCCCTCAGCCACTTTTGAATGGTATGACACATTTACGGAAATGATGGACAATGCAACCAAATGTACGTCTGATCTATTAATCTTAGGCGACTTTAACATCAATTTGTTTTCTTCCAATCCTGCTTGGGAAACTACTCTTACTTTGTTTGGTCTCAAACAGTTGGTCACTAAAGCAACAAGAGTAACTGCCAGTTCCTCAACATTGATCGACCATATTTACACAAACAACAAGACTAGAGTATTAGGGGTGCAGGTGCCCGAGGTTGCTATTAGTGACCATTACCCCGTCTGTTGTAGCTGGGCTCTGAAAGGTGACCGACGCCCCAAAAATCACCAACACATCACTATTAAATTCAGATCTTATAAACACTTTAACAAAGATGTTTTCCTATCGGATCTCTGTCAAGTATGTTTCAGTCACGTTTATAATTACACGGATCCGAATTCTGCGCTTGCAGAATGGTATGAGCTTTTTCTAAGTGTACTGGATAAACATGCACCATACCGAGAAAAACGTGTAAAAAGTGCACAGCCTCCCTTGTGGTTAAATAAAAATATCAAGGATGCTATGTCACTTCGTAATGAACTTAAAAAAACACAAGGAATTTGATGCCTATCGTAAACAGCGAAATAAAGTAAAATATCTTGTTCGTGAAGCCCAAAAGTGTCACTTTAAAAGGATCATTGATGAGAAGAGGGACACAGTTACAGTGTGGCGCGCCCTGAACACATTTACAAAATCTAAACAAAAACCGGCATGCACCAGTGTTTCAGCAGATACATTTAATAAGCATTTCCTATCTGCTGCTGATGTCCTATTACAAAGTTGTCCAAACATGTCACAGATATCAGACGTACTTGATAAATTCTGTGCCGAAAAGCTCAAGTCAAGTATTTTCAACATTCCTGTTATAACGGTTTATGACGTTGGTAAAACGATATCTCAGCTAAAAAATAAGAGATCAACTGGTCATGACGGCATTAGTACTGCAATACTAAAACTAGCTCTCCCATATGTCGTTGATTCTCTGACGTATATTTACAATCTTTGTATTCGACAGGGAACATTTCCGTCCAGCCTAAAGAAAGCAAAAGTCATTCCTTTGCCCAAAACTAAAGATCTTTCTGAGCCAAATAACTTTAGGCCCATTTCTTTACTTTCGACTTTGTCGAAACCAATAGAAAAACATATTCACCAGCATTTACAACAGTTCCTGGAAAATCATCAAGTTTTACACCCCTTGCAATCAGGCTTTCGACAACGCCATTCTTGTCATACAGCGCTGATTCATCTGATTGATAGATGGCTCGATGCAATGAACAAACTGCAAACGACAGGGACAGTATTCTTAGATTTTAGCAAAGCTTTCGACTTAGTCAATCATAATCTACTTATACAGAAACTTAGAGCATATAGGCTTAGTAACAACGCTGTGGCGTTTTTTCAGTCATACCTAGAGAATAGAACTCAATTTGTTCTTGTAAATGGCAAACAATCTGCAGAGGGTATAATTCGTCATGGTGTGCCACAGGGATCAATACTCGGCCCCTTATTATTTTCTCTTTTTATAAATGATCTTCCTCTACATATTTCTCCCACTGGAGTCATCTGCAGCCTTTTTGCAGATGATGGCACATTAGACTTTTCTGATGCAAATGTTTTCAGTGTCAACCTCACCCTTCAGCAGGGTCTAAATGTTACATCAAAATGGTGTGCGGATAATTTCATGATTCCAAACACTGGTAAAACAAAGTGCATGCTCGTCGCCACCAGACAAAAACATCAGCTCAATCCCCCTCCTTTGAACTTGTTTCTGGGATCAGAAAAAAATTCAGCAAGTTAAAGAACATCGAGTACTTGGCACACACATTGATAACTGTCTCAGCTGGCAGAGCCAAACAGATAAGATATGCAAGGTGGTCTCAAGAAATTTGTTTCTTCTTGCTAAACTAAAATATTTCGCTGACAGAAAAACAAGACAACTATTCTATAATGCGCACATTAAATCGCATATTGATTATGTCTCATCTGTGTGGGATGGCTGCAGCGATGCAAATTTAAAAAGATTAAACTCACTCCATAGGCGAGCAGCGAAACTTATATTAGATAAAAACATTCCACAACAAAGCAGTACCGACGAAAAACTTGCTTTACTTCATATGCTCCCTCTCCGTCAACACTTTGTTTTTAATAAGTTAGTAATGGTATATAAGGCCACAGTAGGAAAAACACCAGCTTACATATCTAATCTTTTCAAGACTTGTAGCACACCCTACAACACACGTAAAAACGACCTGGTAGTTCCAAAGCCCAGAATAGACATATTCAAGACGTCTTTTTCTTACTCGGGTACAATACTGTGGAACACACTCCCCAAAAAGATTAAGGGTCATTCTCTGGAAAGGTGGACCGATGGGGGGTGCACCGTAAAATTGCATATACCAGAATATTAAGAGTGTAAGGATATCTCATGTTTATATTTTTAAGCAACAGATATGTTAAATGAACACCAATATACAGTGAATTGTGCTTGTTTGTAAAAGTTTGGTTTACAGCTGTGGTTTTATTGACGAAAATCACACAATTCAGATCGCCATTTTGTTACATTGACAAGTGGCTACATTTGAGTTAAAAAATAAAGCATAAATACCTCACAGTTTTGGGGAAAAACGGTTGAATTAGGATGTATTTATCCAAAACTTTACTCGCCATCATCACTTTTCTAATACTACGCATTTCTGTGAGATAAAAAGTAATTTTTATTTCACGTCTGATTTGTAACAAATCGTGTCCACTGACGTAAAGATAAAAATAAATCAATGAAAAATTAATACGGAAATGAACGGACCTAATTTAGTGTTCTTCGCCAAACAAAATATTTAGCTAACTGATATATGAAACAAAGCAATTGTAATGGAAGAAATGACGGTAGAAATAAAACGAAATTGCGTCACTTGTATCTTCGCGTCCGGAATTCGCGTTACAAATGTGATGTCTAATGGACTATATTTTTCACGACCGAGTTTACGGACGCTTGAATGGATAGTGCCGACCTGATGCGGAATGACACAGTGAGTGATCGCTGTGTGAAAACGATACACTGTGTGTGCTGGGAGGCAGAACTGGGGACTTTTAGCGGTAGTGTCCGCGTTTTCCGTCCATGTTTACGACTAAGATATAGGCGCCATTTCCTTCGGTCGGCACGCTGAAAAGCGTTTAAAAACGAAGAGTTGCGCCGGTAAGTTATGTTTTGAATTATTGAATACAAAACCTGAATGCTTATTTTACTGTTTTTATGTGTTCACAGCTATTGTTTGCAAAGTTTTGTAGCAAAAAAGAATCGATTGACTGGTGTGCCGTGACCAAGCCAATTTCAGCCCCCACTTTGAACATTCGTAATTGCAAACGAATTTTAACTAAAGCAGAGAGATTACAAATTTCATATTTTGCAGAATAGTTCCTTAGAGTGTTTCAAAATTTACATGCATGTTTTGTGTTTATTTATTTTGATATATAAATGTTCTTTTGATGTAAAGTGCATTTTGTCACAGTTGTCACAAAGAATTGAAGGGGTGGGAGAAGTGAGAAAGAGCAGCAGGAAAAACAGAGGGGGGTGTGGAGACTGCAGAAACAGAAGCAGCGGGAGAACTACTCTCACCAAAAGAAAGCTGCAATAAATCGGAATAGAAGACAAGCTTATCAGGAGGAAAAGAGAAGACAATTTTCTGCATGTCAAAGATCTGAAAGCACACAGACTACCAGTGATAGTTCCCAGACCACTAGCGAAAGTCCACAGTATACACGTACCCCTCGAGCACAGCGCGTTGCATTGTTTCGTGCTAAACAAGCAATACCTTCTGACCCACACCAGTATGCAGAGACCTGGAACCAACTGGCTGATAAAGCGACTCCCAGGAAAAAAAGGCCATACAGGAGCTGCGAGGTAATACAAATCCAACTATGCTTGGTGAAACGCTACAGCAAGCTATGCTACACCTGAAGAACAAATGCGATCAGGAGAGACGAACGACCCGATCGGTGGTGATGAAGTTATGTGAGAAGTACGGATCCATCCGTTCTAGAAGCAAACTTCTGACTGTAAACAGAAAGACAGTCATGAAAAGAATAAAAGACAAGAAAAAACAGAGGCAGAAGAAAAGTCAAGAACTGTTCCAAGAAGTTGGTGACTTCTTCGAAAAAAACAGCTACACCTCTGCCAGACAAAAAGCTGGTAAGGAAAGGAAAGGCCCGGCAGGAGCTGCACAGGCTGCTCAAAGATCTGCACAACGACTATGTTAAGCAGGGAGGGAAGGCTGCTTTTAGCACTTTTGCAAGGAGGATGCCTGCACATGTGCGTACAATGATGGCAAACCAGCTGAGGCAGTGTTTATGCGAGTATTGTGCAAAATGTCGAAAACAAGCTGTTCTCTATCAACAGTATCAACACCACCCCTGCATGCAAGATTCGGCATGTGTACCATGCTGTAGAAATCACAACCTGTCCCAATCCCACCAATGTGGAGACTG
>BTPG01000005.1:17169794-17248408 GCA_036245525.1 Semisulcospira habei
GAGGGGGGGGGGGGAGTCTGTAAACAGCTGCTGCTGCTAAAGCTTCTACCGTCTGGAGTTGGAGGCAAGATGTACCGATGGCTGAAAGACTTCCGCTTCATGTTTCTGTCTACCCTTGGTCCATTCACCTGTATTTTCCTTTTTTTAAACTCTCCCTACTGTCTGCGCTGCCGGTAGCTCTTGATATTGGATGTGTGTTGCTAAATGGTCTTAAGTTTATTTAGCGTATTAGACCGGCTGGCGACATACATTCAATATTCTGTTTAGTTTTTATTTCACAAGCAGTGCAGGCACGTCCTGAGAAAGTCTTGTTGCTGTCGGGACGTTAAGCAATGTACAACCAACCAACCAACCAACGTCCTCTTCAACAAAATTGCATGATTGAAGTCGACGGCACACTCAGCAGTCTTGTCAAACTCAGAGAATATGTATCTCAGGGAGGTGTCGTGTCTCCGATCTTTTAATTTCCTTAAAATATGTGGAACGTTGGACTGTATTCTGATCAAAATGTGTCCAATCAATTTGTTTTCTGTTTGTTTAGTGGAGCAAAAAAGGAAAAATGATAGACTGAATGAGTGAAACTAGCTGATCTTTTTGGAGATATTTTACCTAGCATAAGGCAGGTCTATTGTGGTCTTTTCGTCTCATTTATTTTCGTCTAGAAAGGTGTAAGTATGAATATGTGTAATAAAGTTTCATGTTTCCTAACAGCCAAAACAATGTTAAGAAAATACTCCAGACAGCTCTAAGAATGTCACTGCATCATGAGAATGACCCATGTTCTGCATCTTGTCAAGCCTGGCATTTTTGGTTTTGCAGGGAGTGTTTCATGTTGTCGAAGTGTCATGGTACCGCACTTTTGGTCTGACCGAACTAGTGTTTGCTTGCGCCAGGATGCTGTAATTTGCGCCAATGTGGTCCCCACGAGTTTCTTCATCAGAGACATTTTTCCGCAACTCTAGCTTCCATGGCTTCGATGTGAGGCCTCCACATGAATCTAGTAATTTATTTGTTTTGTGTCTGGTACTGGAAGGTCTCCAGTTTTCAAGGTGACCTCTTCCATCTGATTGAAAGAGATGGTCTAGCTCAGTTTGAGTGGCCATCTTTCAGTCTAGCTGCTGAATCTATTGGCAGCATCCTGGATTCTGCAGGATGCTATTTCAGTATGTTCTGCTGCGCTCCACACTGCAATGTCGTCCGCATGGAGGATGTTCGAAACAAACCTTGGTACTGCTGTACTGTACTGATGTCATTAATGTAGACCAAGAACAGCATCAGACACATCACCTCCCTGAGGTACACCTTCCCTGATTTTGACAAGACTTCTGAATGTGCCGTTTACTTCAGTCTTGCTGTTCTCTTAAAGAGGAAGTTCTCCAGCGGCAACCCTTGTTTACAGACGTTTCCCCCTTGTTATGCTTTAAAAAAAAAAAAGATTTACAATTAAATTGATGGGTCATATTGAGATTAATGAAATGATCACAAATTGTATGCTCAATGTGCATACATTAAAAAACTGGCAACAAAAATACTTAAACAGAGGAGTTTGACATAAGCAATTTGTATGATCATTACGTGTTCCTTTGCGTTATGGTAAAATGGGGGTAGGGCAGCAGATTCAGCCACTGTGGCCCCTAAATGAATTCCAGCATCATAAAATCAGATTGGGAGTAACTGTGGTACTCTATCCTAACCATTAAAACGTAAAAAAATACCTATCAGTTGTATACAAAATTTCTGAGGGAATCGAAGACAACATACGTTTCCCAATGTGGCAAGTTTAAATGGGAAAAATCATTCACCACAAACGTATCCTAACGGATGCCGACTTCCTCATTTTCGTGCACTTTATGCTCAAATTATTAAGACTTAATAGGAACAAAGAGGTCAAAATGAAATGGAATAACTTTAGTATTTTTTTTCTCTAATTAATTTTGTGTATTTTTACAACTTGGGGGTAGGGATACAAAATCAACCAATGTAGCACTCATAGTGATCACAACATCACCTAGTTAAGTTTATAATAATTGTGGCATCCTGTTTTAATGATGTAAACCTGAAAATGGACTGCCAGTGCTATAGAAAACATCTGACACATTATTTTTGTCTTGTTTTGCGATTTTGCGGAAATTGCCATTTACTGGGTGCACAAATACATTCTCTGTGAGCCACAGATTCAATATTTTTTTCTTTCTGTTTTTTGCAGAGTACGCAGAAGGCGTGCCTCAACATAATATTGTCTGATTTTGGCTTCTGGAATAAATTCAGATTTATTTAGAAGAAAATGTTTCTCAAGCTTATTTTTAGCATCCGCGAAGAGCGTGAATGGGGGTACCCTTGCGCCATCGGCTATATCTCTGGTGTGTTCCTAAGGATTTTAGGGAAACATCGCTTAAACATCTCAAGACATACTAAGGTACACTTCGAAACTCATCTTATTGAATAGGGGGGGGGGGGAGGGCGGGGGGGGGGGGGACCCTTCACCTGCCATAGTCAAATTTATTTCTTGCAAAAGCATATCAGCATGAAAAGGTTTAAAACCACGGTATGTCCAAAGCTCAATGTCCTTTGGCCGACGTTGCTTGACGTATGTCAGTGCTCGGGTCAAAACGGGCCGAGGGCCTTGCGCTTGCTGGGTACGAGCGGTTACGCCACACAGGACATCAGTGAGGTTTCGTTTGCAACGAAAGACTAACAGCATGGAACGAGAGCCAGCGATAACCAGCGTGTATACATTAAGAACGGACATAACACTCCGACCGTTTCCTTAAGGCACAGATCCTCGAGAGCCCCGAGGAATGTTCGGAGTGTTGATTGTGAGCTCCCCCCCCCCTCCTACCCCCCCTCCCCCCCCCCCCTCCGAGGGGGGGGGGGAAGGGGGAGAGGAGGAGGGGGACTCACAGACGACACTCTGAACATCTCCAAGAAGCATAGATCGCCATGGAGATAATTGGAGTGTTGTCTGTGCTTATGGTACAAGTTGTCATGTTAACGCCGGACGAGTAACGGCGGGTAACAACTTGGCTGGTTATTCGCCGTGTCTTCGCTCTCGTTGGCTGTTGGGAGTCGTGCGGCGTATACGCAACCCCTCTGTTTACATTTTCCGTGTTCTGTAATGGCATCTCTCAGTCTGAAGAGCAAACTGGCGAACATACCTAACATTCCTAATCTTAACCTTCACGGATGTTGACCTGCTGAACTTTACAGCATGTGCATCATGGCTGTCTAGATAAGGACCAGCCAAATTCAGGATGCACAGCACTTCATGACGCAAGAGGCATGTACAGTTGCATCGTTATCAGCTTGCGAAGACTGCGCCAATTGTTTAGACGGATAACCATATAAGGGCTTAACGCCGAGCAGGCGACTAGGGCCATCTCAAAAATTAAACGACTAGGGCTTAATCCCTTCATTAAACACCACCCAACTGCAAGAGGTATAGATCCTCGTTAGCCCCCGCAGTTGCAGGGGTTCACGAGGATCTATGCCCCTTACTGAAGCCATTGTATATCCTCGTTCCTTTCGTGGACGGCAATCTTTGACGCTGACGTTACTACGATTTCAAAATCACAATCTGCGTCCATTGGTAGTCAACGGGTTCACATCTTTGGCACTGCGTTGGTGCAGTCAAAACTGCCCGGATCGTACAGAAAAGAGTTTGAACAAATTCCGCATAAAACGCTTTCCAGTTTAGCGGACCTGCAAGTGTCCCACATCCGTGAGCATGACCCGGCCGGAAGACCTAATTCTGGAAGTTTCAAAATCACAGACCATTAGAAAATTTCTTCACGCAGCTAAATCCGTTTCTCTTTTGAATGACTTGTTATATTATGTTCACTTGTATGTTAGTAGCTTTGTACTTTTAGCAGAGTTGTACCTTTGTAGATTAGCAACGGCAAGCGTGAAAAATGCTAACTGCTTCTTCCGTTGATAAATAAAGTTTCATTTCATTTCATTTCTCTTGTATACTGAAGAGTCGGGAGTGAATCCCCCCAAGTAAGTTATTCCGTTGAAAATCGCACGATATAAGCCCACCTACCACCCTACGCACCGCCGCCTTTTATACTTCCGTCTGCGCGGTGAACCGGACGGGAGAATTAATTCTGTAGTGCCCTTGTGGCGAATACAGATAGGAGGAATCACATGCTGAAAGAGTTCTAACTTAGCAGTGGCGGATCATGGAGCGGGTTTAGGGAAGCTGGTTGTGGACGTTATCTTTTACTATTCGATGATTCTTCTTTTCTTGTTCGGTGTATTTCACGCTTATCTCACGGGATCGGTGGGTGCGTCTAGTGTGTTCATGGGGCTATAGTCAAAATATCCTCATTTGGCTGCTCTCCGTGCCGTACATCATTCAGACATAGCGTGTCATGTGCCCCGGCACTCACTCACCGGGGCTCATTTAAGGCAGTACATCTTGCTGCGTGATGCAATCCTCATTGCATCCTCAGTCCGAGGCAGCTATATGGCTTTAATTCATTCGCGGCCAGCCGCATCCGGACAAGACATGAACGGGACCGTGTGATGTCAAAATGTCTCTCACGCCAGCTTGATACGAGGTCACTTTGACCTGCCTCTCACGCCAGATCAATACGAGGTCACTTTGACCTACCTCTCACGTCAGATCGACACGTGGTCAATATTAGTCCAAGAGCTAGCCCGGGCTACCGTGCACCCCCTCCCCCCCCCCCCCAGTACTCCATAAGATGGGCTTCAAAGTGTACCTTAGTATGTCCTGTGACGTTTAAGCCATGTTCCTCTAAAATCCTTAGGAACACACACGAGATATAGCCGATGGCGCAGGGGTACCCCATTCACGCTCTTCGCGGATACAAAAATGAACTTAATAATAATGATAATAATAATAAGCGCATTAAATAGGCGCTTTATCCCAATTGAAAATCGGCTCAAAGCGCCGCCGCGAACTGAACCCAACAAGCACGCTCACGTGAATCACGCGCATTCACTCACACACTGTACATAAACACAGAACATTCACGTGGTGCTAAGGGCAAGCTCAAGCGAGCTACTGTAGCTTTTGGAAATTCAAAATCGTTTGTATTTGAAATTTGATTAAGTGGGCTGAAACTGATACCAAAGTGGAGGGGGAGGAAGAGCCGGAGCACCCGGAGAAAGAACCCCCGACGGTCCGCCCGAATTAACGGTGACACTTACTAGAGGAGAAAAATCCGACGCCGGAACCCGTAATCGAACCACGCACCTTTAGCATTGGTGGCAGGCGCCTTAACCACTGCGCCACGGACAATTTCCTCTAAATAACTCAGAATTCATTCCAGAAGCCCAAATCAGGCAATATTATGTTAAGACACACCTTCTGCGTCCTCCACAAAGAAAAACAACAACAAAAAACAAACAAACAAACAAACAATAAACCCAGAAAAACAGAATAAAAAATATTTAATCTCTGGCTCACAGTGCGCACCCAGTAAATGTCCATGTCCTCGAAATCGCAAAAAAAGACAACAATAATGTGTCAGATGCCTTCAGACATTTGATATAGCCCTGGCAGTCCATTTTCAGGCTTACATCATTAAAAAAGGATGTCACAATTATTATAAACTTGACTAGGTGATGCTGTAATCACTGTGAGTGCTACAGTGGTTGATTTTGTATCCATACCCCCCAGTTGTAAAAATACACAAAATAAAATAGAAACAAATATTAAAGTTATTACATTTCATTTTGACCTCTCTTTACCTATTATGTTTAAATAATGTGAGCATAAAGTGTAAAATAAAATAATAAGGAAAACAAATAAGGAAACAGACCTACTGGTCCTTATGATGGAAAGACAAAACAAGATACAGGCTGACCACAAAATACGAGAAGTACAGCAACAACGGAGTGAACCCCACTACCTTCCTACAAATAAGGAAACAGACCTACTGGTCCTTATGATGGAAAGACAAAACAAGATACAGGCTGACCACAGAATGCGAGAAGTACAGCAACAATGGAGTGAACCCCACCACCTTCCTACAAATAAGGAAACAGACCTACTGATCCTTATGATGGAAAGACAAAACAAGACACAGGCAGACCACAGAATGCGAGAAGTACAGCAACAACGGAGTGAACCCCACTACCTTCATACAAATAAGGAAACAGACCTACTGGTCCTTATGATGGAAAGACAAAACAAGATACGGGCAGACCACAGAATGCGAGAAGTACAGCAACAACGGAGTGAACCCCACTACCTTCCTACAAATAAGGAAACAGACCTACTGGTCCTTATGATGGAAAGACAAAAACAAGATACAGGCTGACCACAGAATGTAAGAAGAACAGCAACAACGGAGTGAACCCCACCACCTTCCTACAAATAAGGAAACAGACCTGCTGGTCCTATTGATGGAAAGACAAAACAAGATACTGGCTGACCACAGAATGCAAGAAGTACAGCAACAAAGGAGTGAAACCCATTACCTTCCTACAAATAAGGAAACAGACATACTGGTCTTTATGATGGAAAGACAGAACAAGATACAGGCTGTCCACAGAATGGGAGATGTACAGCAACAACGGAGTGAACCCCACTACCTACCTACAAATAAGGAAACAGACCTACTGGTCTTTATGATGGAAAGACAAAACAAGACACAGGCTGACCACAGATTGGGAGATGTACAGCAACAACGCAGTGAACCCCACTACCCTCCTACAAATAAGGAAACAGACCTACTGGTCCTTATGATGGAAAGACAAAACAAGATACCGACTGACCACAAAATACGAGAAGTACAGCAACAACGGAGTGAACCCCACTACCTTCCTACAAATAAGGAAACAGACCTACTGGTCCTTATGATACAAAGACAAAACAAGATACAGGCTGACCACAGAATGCGAGAAGTACAGCAACAATGGAGTGAACCCCACAACCTTCCTACAAATAAGGAAAGAGACCTACTGGTCCTTATGATGGAAAGACAAAAGAAGACACAGGCAGACCACAAAATGCGAGAAGTACAGCAACAACGGAGTGAACCCCACTACCTTCATACAAATAAGGAAACAGACCTACTGGTCCTTATGATGGAAAGACAAAACAAGATACGGGCTGACCACAGAATGCGAGAAGTACAGCAACAACGGAGTGAACCCCACTACCTTCCTACAAATAAGGAAACAGACCTACTGGTCCTTATGATGGAAAGACAAAAACAAGATACAGGCTGACCACAGAATGCAAGAAGTACAGCAACAACGGAGTGAACCCCACCACCTTCCTACAAATAAGGAAACAGACCTACTGGTCCTTATGATGGAAAGACAAAACAAGATACAGGCTGACCACAGAATGCGAGAAGTACAGCAACAACGGAGTGAAACCAATTACCTTCCTACAAATAAGGAAACAGACCTACTGGTCTTTATGATGGAAAGACAAAACAAGATACAGGCTGACCACAGAATGGGAGATGTACAGCAACAACGCAGTGAACCCCACTACCTTCCTACAAATAAGGAAACAGACCTACTGGTCCTTATGATGTAAAGACAAAACAAGATACAGGCTGACCACAGAATGGGAGATGTACAGCAACAACGGAGTGAACCCCACTACCTTCCTACAAATAAGGAAACAGACCTACTGGTCCTTATGATGGAAAGACACAAGATACAGGCTGACCACAGCATGCGAGAAGTACAGCAACAACGGAGTAAACCCCACTGCCTTCCTACAAATAAGGAACCAGACCTACTGGTCCTTATGATGGAAAGACAAAACAAGATACAGGCTGACCACAGAATGCAAGAAGTACAGCAACAACGGAGTGACCCCCCCCCCCCCCTACCTTCTACAATTAAGGATACAGACCTACTGATCCTTATGATGGAAAGACAAAACAAGATACAGGCTGACCACAGAATGCGAGAAGTACAGCAACAACGGAGTGAACCCCACTACCTTCCTACAAATAGGGAAACAGACCTACTGGTCCTTATGATGGAAAGACAAAAACAAGATACAGGCTGACCACAGAATGCAAGAAGTACAGCAACAACGGAGTGAACCCCACCACCTTCCTACAAATAAGGAAACAGACCTACTGGTCCTTATGATGGAAAGACAAAACAAGATACAGGCTGACCACAGAATGCGAGAAGTACAGCAACAACGGAGTGAAACCCATTACCTTCCTACAAATAAGGAAACAGACCTACTGGTCTTTATGATGGAAAGACAAAACAAGATACAGGCTGACCACAGAATGGGAGATGTACAGCAACAACGGAGTGAACCCCACTACCTTCCTACAAATAAGGAAACAGACCTACTGGTCCTTATGATGGAAAGACAAAACAAGATACAGGCTGACCACAGAATGTGAGATGTACAGCAACAACGGAGTGAACCCCACTACCTTCATACAAATAAGGAAACAGACCTACTGGTCCTTATGATGGAAAGACCCAAGATACAGGCTGACCACAGCATGCGAGAAGTACAGCAACAACGGAGTAAACCCCACTGCCTTCCTACAAATAAGGAATCAGACCTACTGGTCCTTATGATGGAAAGACACAAGATACAGGCTGACCACAGCATGCGAGAAGTACAGCAACAACGGAGTAAACCCCACTGCCTTCCTACAAATAAAGAATCAGACCTACTGGAGTGGGTTGCATGTAGCGTGCTTAAATATAGTGTGTTAAGCTCGCTGACTTAAGGTCTTTCTTGCTTAGTAAAGCTATTGCTTAGTGCACGAGTGTTTTCTGTTGCATGGAGCGACTTGGCGATGTGCGTAGCTCCGAACGAGTTCTTAGCGAGCGGGGATAGGTTATTTATAGCTTATGGTGGGGTTCTCCCCTACGTCATCATAGATTGTAGAAATCGGCCAATAAAAACGCACGGTTTTCGCTTCTTCTCACCTAACGGAAACGAAGTAGACAAAACGCCGGTGAAATGGCGGCGATGGAAAACAAGAAGTCAAGAGAGAAAGAATGGCAATTTTTTCGTGCAGGCAACCCTGCTTGTCAATCTAATGTAGACGTACATTAGTTAAGGAGTACCGTGTAGGCTCCCATAGTATGAGGATCTATGTCTCAAGTCTAATGTGGATGTACATTAGTTAAGGACTACCGTGTAGTAGGCTCCCATAGTATGAGGATCTATGTTTTTCTGACAACGGCTGGTGTTGGGTTATACCCATCGGTGTGCAGGGTCAGTTGAATCAGTTATGCAGACTCCTCACCGATAATTCCCAGATGTCCGTGAGATGAGGCTGGGTAGGGGGTCCGTGCGTTCCCACGTATATTTCGTGTTCCTCCTTCTCTATCCTAGATGGAAGGCTGTTTCTGCCACAAGGTTTAAGAGAGTGAATTCACATTTCCGTTCTCGCGTTAACACGGCAGCTAAGAACTCTTCCTCAGCTAAGCGCGCCGCTACGCACGGGGGGGACCGTCCTTAGAATTAAGCACGCCACTAAGCTCGCTCCAGCAGATAAGCACGCTCATGCAACGCACATTTTCAGCTAAGCTCGTGAACTTAGCGCTAAGCAAGAAATTTGCGCGCTAAGCAAGCATATGCAACCCACCCCTTATGATGGAAAGACAAAACAAGATACTGGCTGACCACAGAATACAAGAAGTACAGCAACAACGGAGTGACCCCCCCCCCCCCCTACCTTCCTACAATTAAGGATACAGACCTACTGATCCTTATGATGGAAAGACAAAACAAGATACAGGCTGACCATAGAATGCGAGAAGTACAGCAACAACGGAGTGAACCCCACTACCTTCCTACAAATAAGGAAACAGACTTACTGGTCCTTATGATGGCACAACATAAGACAGTATACCGGGCGAATTGCTGCACACACCGACACTTCTGGACCGTGCCGGCCGGCGCGCTCAGTGGGAGAAGACGCATCCTAGTTTGCAGCCAGCCATGAATGGAATTAGAGAAAGGAGGAGTCACGTGACAAACCCGCTTCAAGCTTATACAGTTGACGGCACGAGCCTTCAAAACTGAACCGGCAGGCCATGTTCGAGCAGCGTCCACCAGCACTGCGGGAAGTGAACTGAAGAACGCAAGAACGCTTTACTCTCCACTAGCTCTCACAATAATAGCAGTGGGAGCGCCTGGACAGAGCAGCTCTTCTACTCCCCACTAGCCCTACCAATTGGCAGTGGTGGAAACAAAACTGAACTACAATCAAGAAGCCATCTATGCAACACTAGCTCATACAATAAGCAGTGGCTGCGCCCAGATTGACATTATCTTCTACTTGCCACTAGCCCTTTCAGTTGGCAGTGACGTTAGCGAGAATACATAAACTACTTGA
The DNA here is from genome assembly GCA_036245525.1 of Semisulcospira habei. Classification (NCBI taxonomy): domain Eukaryota; kingdom Metazoa; phylum Mollusca; class Gastropoda; family Semisulcospiridae; genus Semisulcospira; species Semisulcospira habei. Next base: position 17,180,114 of record BTPG01000005.1, read on the forward strand.
ACAATACAGGATGAACCGAAAACAAACTACCATAAAAACCTAACAAAGGTTTACTCAACAAAAACAAAAGGGTCAGCACGCTGATGAAGGCAGCCCTTAGCCAATAAAGGCTTAAACATGCCCGAAATACACCTGACAACTAACACAAAACGTGACTGATTTGTGAAATGTCATAAGGGTATACGGCTGGTCACATCAAGACATCACATAGTGGTGTGCGACGTACAGACACCTTTTTACCAAAAATGGGGAAAGTCGGTATCCTTTACGATGCGTTCGTGGCGAATGATAGCTTTTTCCCATTTAAAATTGGCGAATTGGGAATCATACCTTGTCTCCGATGCCCTCAAAAATTGTGTATACAACTGATAGGTCTTTATTAGGTTTTAATTGTTAGGATACAGTACCACAGTTACTCCCAAACTGATTTTATGATGATGTGATTCATGTAGGGGCCGCAGTGGCTAAATCTGCTGCCCTACCCCCATTTTACCAGTATACAAAGGAACGCAAAATGATCATAAAAATTGCTTAGTCATACTCCTCTGTTTAAAACAAATTATTGACAGATTTCTTGACAAAGTATGCATATTGCGCATAAAAATGGGGGAAGGGGGGGGGGGTGCTGGGGGAAGGAGGGGACGGGGGGGGGGGGGAGACGAGGAGGGGGGAGTCTGTAAACAGGGGCTGCTACTAAAGCAGAGATAGTAAATGAGACAGTTGACGCCCACCTATTTAATAATCAATAGATTTATTATAATTAACAAGCCTTTCAGACAAACCCACTCCAGCAAATACCACCGATGCTTTAATTGTCTAGCTTTATTAGTTCCATTCCGGGAATCACTTTAAGCTACGTTTTTTTTTATCAGCTGTCAACCCGCGATTATTAAGGCAGATCACCCCACCCCACCTAAATAATTAATGCTGCAATTGACTTCTTTAAACAAAATTATTATATTACATTTTAAAATGAACCAAGACGAATTACTTCTTCTAAGCGATATCTGTGCTGTAGAGAACAAAGACTTAGACTCTAAAAAACAACACCTTCTCTCTGTAGTTGTTTCTGGAAAATCAAAAGCTTTTCTTGGTAAACAATACATTACAGAAGATATAGAATCCTTCACCATTGACGAGCTAATCAAACTTCATGTTAAATATGAAAATCACATTGCTTCACTGATGACCCGTGATTTTTGCAGATCTCCTGATACTCCTGAGATCACCAGCTATCACGGTCCACAACTTGCAGAATTTCAGCCTGTGTCCGAGGACTTTGTTCGTGACATTATTGCACATGCTCCTCTCAAGTGTTCCTCTCTGGATCCTCTTCCAGCTAGCCTTTTCAAATCATGTAAAGCTGACCTGATTCCAGTCATCACCAGAATCATGAATGTGTCACTACAGACTGGTATTTCAAACAAGCAGTTGTGACACCTTTGCTGAAGAAACCTGGTCTCAACAAAGAATGTTTTAATAACTATCGGCCCATCTCCAATCTCCCTTTCTTATCAAAGCTATTAGAACGCATTGTTCTGTCTCAGCTCCAAAACCATCTCATTTCCAACAACCTCCTAGAAACGTTTCAGTCAGCTTACAGAAAACAGCACAGTACAGAAACTGCTCTCCTGCATGTTACAAACAGCCTTCTGTGCAATGCTGACAACAAGCTGGTTTCCATTCTTTGCCTCCTTGACCTCTCGGCGGCATTTGATACGATTGACCATACTGTACTCCTAGAGAGACTTAACACAGCCTATGGCATCTCTGGCAAAACACTTAGCTGGTTTTCCTCGTATCTGCGTGGGCGTACTCAGAAGGTTGTTGTCAATCAATCAGAGTCGCAGCCCCTCATGCTGAGATTCGGTGTCCCCCAAGGATCCGTCCTTGGGCCCGTCCTTTTCAGCCTTTACACCCAATCCCTGTCTGACATCATCACCCGACATGCCTGTGAATTTCACAATTATGCCGACGACACCCAGCTCCACAAAGGTGCTTCTCCATTTAATTTTCCTGCTCTTGTGAAAGAGATTGAACTTTGTATTTCCTCTGTGAAAAAATGGATGCTGTGCAACAAACTGAAGCTGAACGACGGCAAGACTGAATCACTTTGCGCTGGTTCTGACCACTCCCTTAGTCAGGTCCCACCAGGGGCCTCCCTCGTGGTTGGCGACAGTGAAATAACCTTTAGCCAGTCTGTACGTAATCTGGGAGTTCAGTTCGACTGCAGTATGTCCATGCACCATCACATTACTAATGTGTGCAGGACGGCGAACTTCCAGCTGCGAAGAATCAGCTCCATTAGACCATTCATCACCTGGTCCGCTACTGTTCAACTTATTTGCTCCCTTGTCCTTAGCCGCTTAGACTATTGTAACTCCCTCCTGGCAGGTGTCCCCCAGAAAGAACTCTCTCGTCTGCAGACAGTCCTCAACAATGCTGCCAGACTTGCTTTTGGCAAATCTAAAATGGACCATGTAACCCCCCTACTTCAGGAATTGCACTGGCTACCCATTCAGTTTAGAGTCGAGTACAAGATTGCGGTCCTGGCTTTTCGCTGCTTTGATGGATCCCTACCGCCATACCTCTCATCCCTCCTCAACATCTATCAGCCCTCCCGTTCCCTTCGTTCCTGCTCTGAGAAGCGTTTCCGTGTCCCCAGCTTTTCCTCCAAGCGGTTTGGTTGCCGGACATTCCAGTATCAAGCCCCTGTTGTCTGGAAATCACTTCCCCTACACCTCCGGAATGCTGAAAACATTGACGTCTTTAAGACCCAACTTAAAACCTACTTCTTTCAGCTTGCATACCATTAATCCACAGACTGTGTGTGCGTGTGTGTGATGATGGTTTGGTCTGCATACATATGGTTTTGTTATGTGTGTTTTAGTTGTATGTGCGTGCGTAGATTAGAAGTGCATAGATTAGACTGTTTTAAAGGTAGTGAGATTCTGCATATACATTTTTTTGTAACGCGCTTAGAGCCCACTGCTCCTGGGGATTCAGCGCGATATAAATGCTCTTTATTATTATTATTATTGATCTCTTGTCTGCCTATATACAAAAGCTGTGAGTCACTTCCTACCTGTTGATAGTGACAGTTTATCACATGATCTTGAAAGCAACCCCATTGTTTCAAGTTCAATTGGTAAATTAGCATATCTCATGTTTTACAAGTTTGGAAATTACCTTGCGCCTGTTGTAACGTTGCTTTGTTACTGGGAGTCATATTGATTTTTCTAAAATAAATTTTAAATTAGAAGAAAATGGACAAGACCCAGACGACTCCACATCAGAGTCCTGTCTTGACACAGGTTCAAACGGTGACTAAGGCTAAAAGTCCAGGTCAAATAGAGGCTGGGAAACGACTAGCTGAATATAACAGACAAAAAAAAAAATTACAGCTTCAAGCATTAACGGAAAAGACTCATGTAACTGACACACCATCAACAGCACCATCCCCAGCACCAGTGTCACTACCGCCAGGAACAACACCCTCACACCCCCAACAAAGTGAGAGACAAACAACCGAGTCTAAACCAAAAAAAAAACAAATTATATAGTTGCTGAATATGTTGTCGGATTTGGTTACATAGGTTACCAAATATACAAAAAATACAAACCATACTCTCGAACAGTGTCCAAAAAATCAGACACTCCAAAAACAAAATAAGAAGTCGCCACATTACCAGCAACACCCAAAGCCGTTGACCCATTTTATGTGCAGTGAATAAATTTATTATTTTAATTTTTGTGGCATAAGAAAATGAGCGATGCAAAGAACATAATGAACCTTGTCTATCACTCTGCCGTAATAAGTGGACTAACAGTAGCTTATTCTATGCTTGGAAAAAGTCTTTTCAAAATGAAATCGGCAGACTTGAGTAGATTAGACTTTGAAGACAGTGCAAAGCTTAACGTATAATTCTTTTTGCAGACTTTGAAATGGGGCTGTATTCCATGGTGCTGCAGCGCATTCTGGAACATGCACATGACGTTTTTGGCGTACGTGGCAGAAATTCTGGCAAAGAAGTAACAATATAAAAATGACGTCACGTCTAGCCACGCAAACCTTGCTAGAGAATGTCTTTTTTTTTTCTTTTTTCTTTTTCTTTTCTTTTTTTTTGCCGGCTCCGGATACGCGGCTTACGCAATGTACAAGCTTACGCCTCGTATCCGGATTTGGCACGTAGCGAATGCGTTAAGTGATGATCTATTTTTTACTACCACAGTGATATGGTCTCCATAGCCTGATCGGCATCAAACCGAAATAACTAATATGAATATCTATGACTTTGGCTGTCAAATGGTTTGTTTCGTTTGCACAGACCAAATACGGGTGAGGGGGGGGGGGGGGGGGGGCTCAAGAAGATCTAACCTATCATGCCCTGGAAAACTACGACAGGATGTGGATCGACCATGATATTTCAATGTTGGTGTCAGAATAGCTTGGCGCCAAGCTATTCTGACACCAACATTGAAATATCATAGTCGACCTGTCTCCAGAACTGTGATATAAAACCTAAGAGGACATCTACACACAAAATAGAAAATAATTTATCCCTTTTGGCTTAAGGAGTCATAACACTCGAGAGAGGAGTCTGTTTCAAAAGTGCAGGCAATCGAGTCTTATTTTTATTAAAATATTGCTTTAAAAAAATCAAACTTCAGAGATATTTTATCCTCTTCTGTGTTGTGCGTGGATCCAATGTCGTCTCACGTCAGTATCTTATGCTGCCACAACCTGTTGCCCCTATCGCGTGAATTGAATGAATTACTCCCTTCACTGTCGATAAAACGTCAAGAGCCATAGATCGTCATGAGGATCCATGTCTCTTGCTGACACCACTTTGCGTCTATGTTCCTCAGTTTTTCTTACTGGCTTCCATTCTGTCTCTTCAGCCCCTGCGCTACGTGAGGTACAATGGAACAACTTATTTTAATTTGACCCTGGAGATCGTCGCGAGGCACCCTGAAACCAGACCATTGGTACGTTTATTTTCATTATAAGAATGGAACTTGAATCTGCCGTTGGATGTTTGGAATTAGGAGACTGAAGATTTGTAGATTCACTGGCAGGAGATTTCAGCTCCATCACCTGATAAAGGCTCTGAAGTGGAGCCTCAAGCTCTCGTGCCAGCGAACATTGAGGTCGGCCTTTGAGATGTCGAAAGTTTGTCCCAGAGAATCTAGTAGTATTAGTGTCGTTATTATAATCATTATTAGTAGTTTTATTTAATTATTCATCCCGCTGTAGGCGAGGTTTTCCTCGGTAGAGCCTCGGAGCCAGAACGTGTGTGTCAAAAGCAAGTTTTGGTTCGTACTTCATAACCACACATGGCTTAACGTATACTTACGTCTGTTTAAAAAAAAAAATGTTTGCAGGGTCCTTATGTACGCAACGGCACCACATTCTACAACATGGAAGTGCCGCTTGAGAAGATCAGCCTCAGCAAGAGAGAGAGGCGCCCTCTGCAGGTGATAAATCCTGCCACCGGGCTCCCAGTGAAGCTTGTCGACCTCGCGGAGTAGCCTGCAGCCTCCTTCGCAGCGGCCGACCCAGGCGTCGAAGCAGGTCGTGATCGCACGACTTCAGGGTACTCAAGCAAAGAGTGTGTGACGCCGGCTGGCAACATCACCTCTACCACCCCTGTGACGCAGAAGATGCCTTAAGTTTTCAGAGAGCAAAATTCATCAGGCCGATGTCAGCTGGCGTGGGCTGAGGCAAAGCTGTAGGCAGATCAACCGCAGCTGATAACGTTTGCACCCGCTGATCGACGACCTTCGTCTGACGAATCGAATGATGGTCGTTTTTCAGCGAGTAAAATCATCAGCGTATCCCTATGCAGGAGGCATAGATACTCATATTAGCGGGGACTCATAAAGATCTTTGTCTCAATACAAACAACTGGCACGTTCTACCCCCTGACGCACACAGCAAGATATGGATAGACCATAATAGTTCAAGGGTGATGCCAGAATAGCTTTAAAATTTAGTTTTTGACCGTTTATTTGCGGTCCTGCACAATGCATTGTCAATCGCATTGTTTAAGTGCACTAATTGGCTCACTGTGCCCGACGTACGAAATACCCATATTTTGAAGTTATCCTCTGAAGACTGCATTACAAGTTAGGAGATAGATCGACCATGATAGTTAGGCGCCAATCTATTCTGCCACCATTCTTGAACTATCATGGTCAAGCCATATCTTGCTGTGGTGTGTCGCGGGCAGAGTGAGTTATATGATGTCTGTCATCGCAATTTCAATTATTTTCTCTCTGTTTAAAAGGGACAGTAAATGAGGATTATTTTGTTGAAGCAATACAAAGGTTAATTGATTAGAAGACGGACGATAGTAATTTGTCTCCATTCACGGATAGCGCGGAGGATTCAAGATATTTATTGTCCAAAAAGGAATATTGCATTGACAGCACATTAGATCATAAACCGTCGAAGAGAAGGATTATCAGTAGACGTGATTGAATTTAGTAAAATGCTTTATGAAAAAGAATTTACAACAAAATTGTTTAAGAAACACAAGAGATGAGAAATGGGTGCTTTTGTTTTAGTGGGGTGGGGGTAGGTGCCAGCACTTGAGAGATTAAGGAGATGGATGAGGACCAGTGATGTCCGTCCGTCCTATATAGGACGCAGCTGCCGAACAGCAAAGGTACTACCTCTATCCAGAGCCCCCTACACCCATTAGCCATTACATAGAAAGGCTAATACAAACCTGAAATTGTGCTTTAACTTTTCCTTTTTAGTTTTGACCACTGTGTTGCTTGTAATGATTAGAATTTGTTGGGTCTGTGCATTTCATGTATATTTGTGCTCAAGTACATAAGTTATTGGTAGCAGGGGTTTGCTACACGGACCATTGTAGGCCTTCGGGAGGTCAAACGAACCATTGTACCCAGAAGAAATCTTCCTGCTTTTTCAATATTCTCTTGTTCCTATGTCTGCCGCTAATACGTGCAAATGTTCTACACACTGCGTTGAATTTGTCCATCTGCTACTTGTAGTGCTAGCCTTTTCTCTTTTTTTTTTTGTTTTTTATTTTATTTTTTATTTATTTGTGTGTGTGTGTGGGGGGGGGGGGGGGGCACAACCATGTATTTTGGCTGTATAATTCTTTTTGCAGACTTTGAAATGGGGCTGTATTCCATGGTGCTGCAGCGCATTCCGGAACATGCACATGACGTTTTTTGGCGTGCATGGCAGAAATTCTGGCAAAAAAGTAACAAGATAAAAATGACGTCACGTCTAGCTACGCAAACCTTGCTAGAGAACGTCTTGGTTTTTTTTTTTTTTTTTTTTTTTTTTTTTTTTTTTGGGGGGGGGGGGGGGGGGGGGGGCGAGGTGTGTGTGCGTTCGTGCGTGTGTGTGTTATTGTCCCCAAAATAATTTTTGCGAGACTTTTTTTCAATTTTTTTATTGAGATGCTCATTGGCCGTTTCACAAAAACCGATTGATTCTCACTAATTTTTCTTATTTTTACTATTTTTATTTTTATTCTATTTTTATCTTATTTTTACTAAATATTTTGCATATAGCTAGATAAAAGGGAGATATTGAGTTCGTTAACCAGCATTGTTTTTCTAAAATTGATAAAGTGATTTTTTTTTTAATATACATATTTTCACGTTTTGGGAATTAATTTCACAAATTACATGGGGACATCTTAAAACAATTGAATCTTTTTTTTTACGAAAATAATATTCTTCTCATTATTAATCGCATGATTTTTCGTATACTGTATTTACATAAGCCTACCGTTTGTCTCGGCTGTCGGGTACTATTAGGTCAATTGTGACCTGTGTGCCATAGGTTTGAAAATCAGACAATTTTCTGCACCACTTCTGGGGAGTCATTTGTGAAACAGCTAACAGCCTGCTGTTTGTCCGGGCCCGACCCTGGGGAAGGGTTTGGTCAAATGGTAAGCCCTAGGCGTGAAAATCAGCAAGAAAATTGCAAAGTTGCTTCTCTGATACGTCAGATGTTAGTACTGCGATGATGACGTATAACATCAAGTCGTCACTATGAACACAGCGTCCTGGGACTAATGATGCTGCTTGAAGGTCATTTCGCTGCTCGTGCTATTATTCTTCTTCAGAATAGCTATGCTACGCCAGACCACGGACCTTACGAATGGCGGGAATAGCCGTTTGTCCGTCTTTACCTTTGCCAATGTGTGTGGATCAGAGGGTGGGTTAGAGTAGAAGGACATGGATTCCTGTCGCTACATGAGCCCACAGAGCGTACTAATGGCAAGAAGTGCTGTGTCCGTCTTTATTTGTGTGTACCGACGTGTGCGTTGATCAGATGTTGGGTTAGAGAGGAGGAAAATAGACTCCAGCAAAGTAATCCTAAAAAAATATGAACAACTCTGAACTTGAATGTTCCTAAAAGATAAACGCATCCAAACAATACGGTAGACTTTGGGATGAAATCCTCATCTTGTTTGTCTTTCGGTATTTTGTAAAGGGGTTGTAAATTGTGTGTTTGAGGGGATAATCTGTACTGCATGTATATATTAGGCTTGTAGTACCACTCAGTACAAATACCAAGGAGTTTGTCGCAGCACAGAACCAACAGCTAGACCTAGTCCCTTGCAAGGGTCAGGGGATCTAACTGTTTTTGTTTGTCCAACGCTGAATGCTTTCCGTTGCTATGTACACAATTGTGTATGTACAACGTAACAGCCCGTTCTTTCCTTTGATTTGTGATTGCAAATGGATTGGTGTTAACATGCTTTTGACGAGTGTACATTACGTAGTCCTCATGCTCAACCTTGTCATTATGCTAGATCTTGTTTAAACTGAGACTCCGATGCTTGAAACTTTGTGACGTGACGTCCCCCAATATATACTTTTTTTAAAAGGAAAATATTGCTTTTGCTTCTACTTCGCGCGTGTGTGTGTGTGTAAGTGTGTGTGTGTATGTGTGTGTGTGTGTGTGTGTGTGTGTGTGTGTGTGTGTGTGTGTGTGTGTGTGTATGTGTGTGTTTCTAATTGCAATCTGCACAATCGCTAGACAAAATTGTCGGTCGCATATTCAGCCCTTTGTTCCACGAGGAATCCAAGGAATTAAGCAAGTAAGCAGTAGCAATATTCAGCAGCAAACACCAGGAACAACCTCTGGATCATTCTACTCCACCTCCTGCAGGGTCTCATGCGAATCTATGCCTCTTGCAGGCAAAAATCATCTCCATGTACATGCTCAAAATGAGAGCCATCGGCCGTACGACTCAACCACTGACAACACAGATATTAGTATCACATCTCATGAAGATACGTCTTAGGATTAGCGCAACAATGGGACATTCTCGTGTTAGGTACAAAGGCGAGCTATCACGAAAGATCTGTTACAAGTTACTGCACTGCTGCGAGTGAACTACACCCATCTGCAAAGAGGCATAGAGCCTCATGTGACCAGCAGCCCGCGAGGGGTCATGAGGATATATGTCTCTACCACCCCTGTGACGCAGAAGATGCCTTAAGTTTTCAGAGAGCAAAATTCATCAGGCCGATGTCAGCTGGCGTGGGCTGAGGCAAAGCTGTAGGCAGATCAACCACAGCTGATAACGTTTGCACCCGCTGATCGACGACCTTCGTCTGACGAATCGAATGAAGAACGTTTTTCAGTTTGTTAAGGGTGAGAGGTGGGGGGGGGGGGGGGGTTGTTGGGGTGCGGGAGGAGGGGGGGGGGGGTGGTGGTGGTCGTTTTTCAGCGAGTAAAATCATCAGCGTATCCCTATGCAGGAGGCATAGATACTCATATTAGCGGGGACTCATAAAGATCTTTGTCTCAATACAAACAGCTGGCACGTTCGACTGTCATTTCCTTGTATTGCTCAAAAGAATTCTTTTCTACACGTGTGTCTGATTTTTTTTTTTTTGCGTAATCTTACGGTCCAAAATTACAGACCACGTGCAATGTTTTTTTGTAGTTTTATCTGCTGGTTTTTGAGTTTTAGATTTGACAATGTATTCTGTTCTATACTTAAGAGAAAATTACTTTATCGTAGACTTGCATGACATCTTGCGTATCAAGAACTTTACGTGATAACGATATCTTAATTGTCATAACATCAATTTTTTTCTTTTGTCCAGTACGGATTTGTACTTTTACAACGGCTTCGTTTTTCATCATGAACACATGCATAATTGTAAGAATTAACTTATTCTACCCCCTGACGCACACAGCAAGATATGGATAGACCATAATAGTTCAAGGGTGATGCCAGAATAGCTTGGCGCCTATGGGCGCCACTCTATTCTAGCATCACCCTTGAACTATCATGGTCGATCTGTGCCCTGCACTGCAATGCAGTCTTCAGAGGACAACGGCAAAATTTGGGGATGTCGGCCTTACGGTACAATGTGTTTTGAAGGAGTTGATTTAAAATTTGGTTTTTGACCGTTTATTTGCGGTCCTGCACAATGCATTGTCAATCGCATTGTTTAAGTGCACTAATTGGCTCACTGTGCCCGAGGTACGAAATACCCATATTTTGAAGTTATCCTCTGAAGACTGCATTACAAGTTAGGAGATAGATCGACCATGATAGTGAGGCGCCAATCTATTCTGCCAAAATTCTTGAACTATCATGGTCAAGCCATATCTTGCTGTGGTGTGTCGCGGGCAGAGTGAGTTATATGATGTCTGTCATCGCAATGGCAATTATTTTCTCTCTGTTTAAAAGGGACAATGAATGAGGATTATTTTGTTAAAGCAATACAAAGGTTAATTGATTAGAAGACGGACGATAGTAATTTGTCTCCATTCACCGACAGCGCGGAGGATTCAAGATATTTATTGTCCAAAAAGGAATATTGCATTGACAGCACAATAGATCATAAACCGTCGAAGAAAAGGATTATCAGTAGACGTGATTGAATTTAGTAAAATGCTTTATGAAAAAGAATTTACAACAAAATTGTTTCAGAAACACAATAGATGAGAAATGGGTGCTTTTGTTTTAGTGGGGTGGGGGTAGGTGCCAGCACGTGAGAGATTAAGGAGATGGATGAGGACCAGTGATGTCCGTCCGTCCTATATAGGACGCAGCTGCCGAACAGCAAAGGTACTACCTCTATCCAGAGCCCCCTACACCCATTAGCCATTACATAGAAAGGCTAATACAAACCTGAAATTGTGCTTTAACTTTTCCTTTTTAGTTTTGACCACTGTGTTGCTTGTAATGATTAGAATTTTTTGGGCCTGTGCATTTCATGTATATTTGTGCTCAAGTACATAAGTTGGTAGCAGGGGTTTGCTACACGGACCATTGTAGGCCTTCGGGAGGTCAAACGAACCATTGTACCCCGAAGAAATCTTCCTGCTTTTTCAATATTCTCTTGTTCCTATGTTCTGCCGGTAATACGTGCAAATGTTCTACACACTGCGTTGAATTTGTCCATCTGCTACTTGTACTAGCTTTTTTTTTTTTTTTTTTTTTTTTTTTTTTTTTTCAGGGGGTGGGTGGGGGGGGGGGGGGGCATGTGTTTTGGCGGTATAATTCTTTTTGCAGACTTTGAAATGGGGCTGTATTCCATGGGGCTGCAGCGCATTCCGGATCATGCACATGACGTTTTTGGCGTGCGTGGCAGAAATTCTGGCAAAGAAGTAACAAGATAAAAATGACGTCACGTCTGGCTACGCAAACCTTGCTAGAGAACGTCTTTTTTATCTTTTTCTTTTTTTCTTTTTTTTTTTTTTCTTTTTTTTTTTTTTTTTTTTTTTTTGGAGGGGGGGGGGGGGGGGGAGCGAGGTGTGTGTGCGTTTGTGCGTGTGTGTGTTATTGTCCCCAAAATATTTTTTTGCGAGACTTCTTTCAATTTTTTTTATTGAGATGCTCATTGGCCGTTTCACAAAAACCGATTGATTCTCACTGGAGTCCGTAATTATTTTTACTAAACATTTTGCTTATAGCTAGATAAAAGGGAGATATTGAATGTGTTCGTTAACCAGCATAGATTTTCTAAAACTGAAAAAGTGATAATTTTTTTTTAATATACATATTTTCACGTTTTGGGAATTAATTTAACAAATTACATGGGTACATCTTAAAACAATTGAATCTTTTTTTACAAGAAAAAACATTCTTCTCATTATTAATCGTATGATTTTTCGTATACTGTATTTACATAAGCCTACCGTTTGTCTCGGCTGTCGGGTACGATTAGGTCAATTGTGACCTGTGTGCCATAGGTTTGAAAATCAGACAATTTTCTGCACCACTTCTGTGGAGTCATTTGTAAAACAGCTAACAGCCTGCTGTTTGTCCGGGCCCGACCCTGGGGAAGGGTTTGGTCAAATTGTGGCCTGTAAGCCCTAGGCGTGAAAATCAGCAAGAAAATTGCAAAGTTGCTTCTCTGATACGTCAGATGTTAGTACTGCGATGAGTGACGTATAACATCAAGTCGTCACTATGAACACAGCGCCGTGGGACTAATGATGCTGCTTGAAGGTCATTTCGCTGCTCGTGCTATTATTATTTTTCAGAATAGCTATGCTACGCCAGACCACGGACCTTACGAATGGTGGGAATCGCCGTGTGTCCGTCTTTATTTCTGAGTGCCAATGTGTGTGGATCAGAGGGTGGGTTAGAGTAGAAGGACATGGATTCCTGTCACTACATGAGCCCACAGAGCGTACTAATGGCAAGAAGTGCTATGTGTCCGTCTTTATTTGTGTGTACCGACGTGTATGTTGATCAGATGTTGGGTTAGAGAGGAGGAAAATAGATCGGCAAAATAATCCTAAAAAATAGGAACAACTCTGAACTTGAATGTTCCTAAAAGATAAACGCATCCAAACAATACGGTAGACTTTGGGATGAAAGCCTCATCTTGTTTGTCTTTCGGTATTTTGTAAAGGGGTTGTAAATTGTGTGTTTGAGGGGATAATCTGTACTGCATGTATATATTAGGCTTGTAGTACCACTCAGTACAAATACCAAGGAGTTTGTCGCAGCACAGAACCAACAGGTAGACCTAGTCCCTTGCAAGGGTCAGGGGATCTAATTGTTTTTGTTTGTCCAACGCTGAATGCTTTCCCTTGCTATGTGCACAATTGTGTATGTACAACGTAACAGCCCGTTCTTTCCTTTGATTTGTGATTGCAAATGGATTGGTGTTAACATGCTTTTGACGAGTGTACATTACGTAGTCCTCATGCTCAACCTTGTCATTATGCTAGATCTCGTTTAAACTGAGACTCAGATGCATGAAACTTTGTGACGTGACGTCCCCCAATATATACTTTTTTTTTAAAGGAAAATATTGCTTTTGCTTCTGCTTCGCGTGTGTGAGTGTGTGTGTGTGTGTGTGTGTGTGTGTGTGTGTGTGTGTGTGTGTGTGTGTGTGTGTGTGTGTGTGTGTGTTTCTAATTGCAATCTGCACAATCGCTAGACAAAATTGTCGGTCGCATATTCAGCCCTTTGTTCCACTAGGAATCCAAGGAATTAAGCAAGTAAGCAGTAAGCAATATTCAGCAGCAAACACCAGGAACAACCTCTGGATCATTCTACTCCACCTCCTGCATGGTCCCATGCGAATCTATGCTTCTTGCAGGCAAAAATCATCTCCATGTACATGCTCAAAATGAGAGCCATCGGCCGTACGACTCAACCACTGACAACACAGATATTAGTATCACATCTCATGAAGATACGTCTTAGGATTAGCGCAACAATTTGACATTCTCGTGTTAGGTACAAAGGCGAGCTATCACGAAGGATCTGTTACAAGTTACTGCAATACTGCGAGTGAACTACACCTATCTGCAAAGAGGCATAGAGCCTCATGTGACCAGCAGCCGGCGAGGGACCATGAGGATATATGTCTGTTGTTGCATTAATTAACATCCATTATATTTCTGCCTGAACTATAACAGGAGCTAGTTTTATGAGCGAGTTTAGTCCTGCGCTATAACGACGCACATTGCTTAGTGGATAGCGCAGGACTAAACTCACTCATGCAACTGACTCCCGGGGGTTTCAACATGGAAGGTTTCATTTCCAGGTGTCACTTGTAAGGGCCCTGACGTTTACGCTAGAATTAACACATTCTGCTAAACGACCGAAATCAAATACTCAAATTTTTAAGTTGCCTTCTGAAGACTGTCTTACACTTTTGGAAACAGATCAAGCGTGATAGTTGAAGGGTTGTGCCAGAATAGCTTGGCGCCTATAGGCGCCAAGCCATTCTGGCACAACCCTTCAACTATCACGCTCGATAACTATCACGCTCGATTTATGTCTTGCCGTGGCGTGTCGGTTAAATGAGTTAATGCAGGTTAGAATTAATCTGTCTACACCAGTCACACCCAGAAATCCAGATATATTGATCTTCGAACAAAAAAAGAAAAATAAATACAAACAAATAAAGACGTAGAAGAAACAAAACAAAATGTAATGTGTACTCGGTAGCCAGACAGGACCAAACGCACACACACACGCTCACAAAAGACAAACCAAAAACTTGACTGCCAACGGTGTAAAATGGAAATAAATAACCAACAGACACATCTATTTAAAGTTTCATTACACGTAAATCTGAAGACACATTTCAGCACCGTGTTCCTTATGCCTTATCGACACACCTAATGAACGTTAACGGCAGTTTGAACATGCAGCAAACACGCATGCGTAATCGCACTTATTTATTATGCGCAACCGTTAGCGTGTCTATCTATTTTTAGCTGTATCTCGTACTGATACGGTTGTAATTATAGAACGGAGTGCAGTCGTTGTCAGGTTACTTGATATAAAGACGACGGGTGCTGAACTGGATTGTCCTGTGTCTAAATGAACCATAACTAGACCTGTGTGTAGCTTTTCGTAACCATCTGTTACAAAAGTGTATATTTGAACAGTCATGGCGGTAGTGGGCCTTAAAGGCAAGAGCTGCATTTCTTGCCTCACAACAACTCTTGCTTCAAAACGATAACCCATTGTGTATGAATTTCTCTCTCTGTCCGTTTAGAAAAACCCAAAATTTAATAAACCGTATTGTGCTTGTTCTTTCTAAGCGTGTTTCTTTCGTTGTTGGTAGCACTACACTGACAAACGCGCCAAACTAAAAATAATAATGTTAAAAAAATACCACACATGTTTAGAGGAGTGCATGTTTCACATCTGTGGCATATTAGCGATAGTTCTGAGGTAGTGAGTAAATTTGACACCACTCGAGCTACCAAAGCCGGTCGATCTATCTCCCACAGTAGGTCCATGGCTCATAAACTGTCAAAATGACTACTAATTTCAAATCCAGAAAGAAATCAGACTTTACATTAATGATATTCCTACGAACGAGGTGGTTATGGAACGTTCAGTGAGTGGGTGAGGGGGAAGGTGCAGAACGGTTTCGTCAGTAGAGGTCAATCGGCCGGTTCATGACAGTTTTATAGAATGGAGGAAGAATACCATGCCGTTATAAGGGAAGCAACTCATTCTAGCAAAAACCCTTAAATGCGTTCTCCATTCAAGGAGTTGTCTCTCTTGTATAGCTGAGACTTGAGTTATGCTAAACCGAGGTTTTGTATTGAATGGAATATTACAGACTCTGCCTAATGAGCGCAAAGTGATCGGTCACACGTCTAATACAATACAATACAATACAATACAATACAATACAATACAATACAATACAATACAATACAATACAATACAATACAACTTTATTGTCTGTTCGAGTCACGGCACGACAGAAATTTGCCTTTCAGCTCGTCATGAAACAACAATATAAGACATTAACAAACGCTACAAGAACATATCATGAAAAATTATCATTGCAGCAATCTATCACAAGCAATCTGTCACAAGATGGGAGGTAATGTTAAGTAGATCATACTTATCGCGGCGTTATAAACGAGAGTTCAAAATCGAGACAGCAGTTGGAATAAAAGACTTCTTAAAAACATTCTTTTTGGCAAGTGGCATGTTGAATTGTCTGCATGATGGTAGCATTTGAAACTGATCAGATAGTGGGTGACGACGATCATTGACAATGCTAGCAGCTATCCTTCGGAAAGCTCTATGGTACAGATCATCTACTGGGTACTGTCCTAGGCCAATGATCTTCTCAGCTGTTCTGACGATACGTGACAGTCTGCCCCTGTTTTTCATACTGACCTGAGGTTGCCATACCAAGCAGTGATGTTAAAAGTCAGTATGCTTTCGACCAGGCTTCTATAAACGGATTCTAAGACCCTGGAACGGACATCAAAACTTCTCAGTTTCCTAAGAAGGTACAGACGCTGGTTTGCTTTTTTCACAATCAGATCGGTGTTTCCAGTAAAGGACAGCCTACTATCCACGACTGTGCCAAGGTATTTAAATTCAGTGACCACCTATACAGATTGATTATTAATTGAGACAGGTACAAAAATGTCATCAACTTTCCTGTCATCAATGACGAGTTCCTTGGTTTTTTGTACATTCGTTTCCAGAAAACTTTCTTTGCACCATGACTCTAATACTGCTATCTGTGCAAAGTACTCAGCCAGACTCTTCTTTTTGGAGTAGGCGTACAAGGGCCATGTCGTCTGAGAACTTTTTTTTTGTAAGCAAATTGGAATGGATCCAGTAGTTCGGCAACATCATTTAACAGATGCCTCCTCACCACTTTTTCCATACATTTAATTAATGTAGGTATGATCGATTGGAAACGTGCATACCTGCAGCTAATGGGAATACCGCTTCGCCACCGCGTGTGCAACTGTTCACCGCACAGACCGTGCGATGAACGGTGGCGCAGCGGTATTTGCAGTCAGTAAAAGTTGCATCGCCAGGCCACTATGGTTTTTGTCACAGTCTATTTCTATTGCGCCAACGTTTAAGCATCTGTCCTTAGCAAGCACGCAATGCGCAAAAGGCCGCCGGGCCGACTTCGGCTTTTGTGCCCTGGGTAAGCGCAAGGACGGCATAGTCTGTTTCTAAAATCTGTGTTCGTTTACCGACCGAAAGCTACAAACGTCCAATAAAAATAGATACAAATTTGGTCTCAGCAAAATGCATAGATCCTCAAACGCGTGTAACCATTCCTACATCCTACAGCAGCATAGGAAGATATTCTTTTATTGGGGTGGTGGTAAGGGTTGGGGGGGGGGGGCAATGGCAAACAGGGAAAGACCATCATATAGGGGACGTACAGACGCCTAAATGATGGACTTAACTCATTCTGCCCGCGACACACCACAGCAAGATATGGCTCGACCATGATAGTTCAAGGTTGGTGGCAGAATAGCTTGGCGCCTAAAGGAGCCAAGCTATTCTGCAACCACCCTTGAACTATCATGGTCGATCTGTCTCCTGAATTGTAATGAGGATAACTCCAAAATGTGGGTTCTTCGTACCTCGGGCACAATGAGTTAATAACAGGTGATCCCTCACAACGATGGTCGCTCACAATTGGGTCTGCTGTATACAAGGAAGAACTCAAAGCGCGTGTTTGTTTGTCTACTCTGTAAAAGTAGTAAACTGACGAGCGGAAGAAATGTGACAATTATGGAAGAATCGAAAACACTTTAGTGTTTCCGACGATTCCCAAATTGTCGCATTTCTTTTGCTCGTCGGGATAGTATTCGAACCTGTGGTAGCTAGCTGTATTGTGCGCATGCTCTCAAAGCGGTTTTTTTTCCCTTTCTTTTTCTGCTTATTTCTTTGCAATTGTACAGACTTGGAAGTTCACCATACAAGTCATTTACATCCTGAGGGGGTCGGGGAGATGGGGGTGGAGGGGGGGAGGAGGGGGTGTTTTTTCCAATTTTATTTTGGGACCTTCATTCAAACACAGACAAACGGCGCCAGAGACCAGACCTTGCTTCCCCGTGACCGAAAAATCAAAAAAGCAGAGCACATTTTTGTACTGGGATAGGGGGTTGGAAACCCCTGGAACCACCCCTTCCCTCCTCGACACCCCCTCCCCTCCCCCCTCCCCTTCCTCCGATCGCTCCTTCGACTAATTTGACTATCGCCGTAAGGTCCAAAGGCAAAGCCAAGCACATTATCCCAGACCTCCCATGTAGATGTTTTCGAAACCTCAGCACGCTAAACATTCATCATTTATTTTCACAAGTGTTGTTTCTTTGAACAATGCAAGGACAAGATTACAAGATGATTTGCACGCAAACAACTTGTGATCCTAGGACTCTGCACGCAGGAGAATTTTTCCCGATGCGCACAAGTGGATAGTTGAAAACCTTTGACAGGTGCGCCTTACTCAAGTGAATTGTGAAAGGAAGTGCAAAAACGTATACCCTGAGGCAGGGCAACATTGAGAGCCCGTTGTATCGGCGAAGTTTAGTAATCAAACCCCGTCCTGGAGCAGGTCGCTTTAAGTTAACTCTTTTGTGCAGCACGGTAAAGTAATCAACACTGGGAACATTTTTAACTCATTCAGCCCAACGGCCGTATTTCCTCAAGTTTGGAGGTGTCATCTAATGACTATGCACCAGTTGCAGGAGACGGGTCGACCATGATAATTCAAAGGCAGTGCCAGATTAGCTGTGCCGATAGGCGCCAAGCTAATCTGGCGCTACCCTTGAAGGTCTGGCACTACCCTTGAATTATCATGGTCGACCCATCTCCTGCCTTAGGGCGTCAGGGCTGAATGCGTTAAAGCGATCTGCCTCATGGCGGGATTTGATTGTTAATATTCGTCGATACAACCGATTATCAATGTTGGCCTCCCTTAACTAAGACTATTTTATCCATCTTTTCACACAATCCATGTGACGAAGCACACGCGCTATATTTTTTTCCACTGCCCTTTTGAACGTAACAGATTTAACTCTCCTCGCTGAAGAGGAGAAAAAGAGCAGAGAAGTCTTTAATTTTACGACATTCAAACCTCATAATTTCAGATATATATCCATTTTGTCCAGCATTGTTGTAAGGCCGACAGATATCCATTTTGTCCAGCATTGTTGTAAGGCCAACAGATATCCATTTTGTCCAGCATTGTTGTAAGGCCGACAACATTGTTGTAAGGCCGACAGCATTGTTGTAAGGCCGACAGCGTTGTTGTAAGGCCGACAGCATTGTTGTAAGGCCGACAGCGTTGCTGTAAGGCCGACAGCGTTGTTGTAAGAACATTTATATAAAGGGGATATTGTGATGGTAACCCTTTAGCCCCTGAAATGCCGAGAAAAGGTGAACACCACCCAACTGCAAGAGGTATAGATCCTCATGAGTCCCCGCAATTGCAGGTTCTCATGAGGATCTATGCCTCTTGCTGAGATCGATTTTATCATCCATGTTTTTGGGACAGACTCTGCGCTTTGGTCCTTGAATGAGCAAAGAATTGTTTTAATATATTGCACACTAGCATGGAAAGGGTTAATGTTTGCAAAAGGTCGCTTTAAGTAAATTAGAGAAGAGAAAATTGATACGTGTATGTTAATAATCCTCTTTCTCATTACTTTGTAAAAATGTGAATACATAATTAGCCATAATTCACACCTCTTTCATAAAAATCAGGCCAGTAAACCAGACCATTCAAGCCAGTACATAAACACAAAGTGCAGACTTTTTTTCCAACACTAAAATTCTAATACAGTTCAGAGTTTCTCCGTCGCTTACACTACATCATCTGCAAAAGGCATAGATTCTCATTGGCCCCTGCAGTCGCAGGGGCTCATGAGAATCTATGCCTCTTGCTAAGACTTATTGGGCCGTTTGGTCTCTTCTCCTCACACAAAGAAATTCATCAGTGTTTGATTTGATTTTTCTTTCTAAGTATCTCGGTCGTGCATTTTACAACTTTTGCAAAAGGCATAGATTTTCATGTCCCCTTACAGTCCCATGTCAATCTATGGATCTTGCTGACACGTACGGGTTTAGCTCTCTTCTCCTCAGGCAAAGAAATCCATCACTGTCAGTGTCTGATTCTTTTTTCCAGCTTGAGTTTCGGTCGATCATTTTACATCATTTGCAAAAGGCACAGATGTGTATGTGTCCTTGCAGTCGTAGAGGTTTAGGACAATGCAGTGTGTGCAAATCGCCATCCCTTTTCCTCGTCAGTGTTTGAGTTCAGCCTGAGACTGTGGCGACTGTAGAGAAACATTGAATGGCGAGGTGTCATTTGTAACCACGGTTTAGCTGGTGAGACGCAGAATACTTGTGACAAGGCGTGTTTTTGATTCTCGGTGATGATAATGCCTTTTTCTTTTTCTCAGTCACCCAGATCATCTTGTTGGCTGCTCCTGATACGGTTGATGGTCACGGTGAAGGTCACGCGTACAAGCAACATGCTCCAATAGCTGC
The DNA here is from genome assembly GCA_036245525.1 of Semisulcospira habei. Taxonomy (NCBI): domain Eukaryota; kingdom Metazoa; phylum Mollusca; class Gastropoda; family Semisulcospiridae; genus Semisulcospira; species Semisulcospira habei. The sequence goes on from BTPG01000005.1 coordinate 17,200,387, forward strand.
AAGAGACATAGATCCTCATGAGCCCCCGCATTGGCGAGGGCTCATGAGGATCTGTGTCTCTTGCCGGCTCGAGTTAACTCTGTGTTGTTAATTTTATGCAGAATGCATGGTGTTTGTGATAGTATAGACTACGCTTATTTTGTTTATATTGTATGACTAGTCAATGTGGATATTATTAGAGGCGGGGGTAAAACCTTCTGTGCTGTCGGTAGAGATTTTTGTCGCGATAATTCCTGCAGAAATATTCGCGACAAAACGCGCAACCGACTGCCAAAGGCTTTCAAACTGACGGGTCCGTACACACGTTTATTCATTCATTCGTATACGCGACGAAAATAGACCACCCAACCCTACCCCCACCTCCCCCACCCCCAACCTCCCCCCCCCTCCAACCCGCCCACAGCCCCATGCGACAAAAAGCACTACCGACAGCCAAAGGGTTAAGATAATGTGTTTGTGTGTTTGTGTTAGTGTGTGTGTGTGTGTGTGTGTGTGTGTGTGTGTGTGTGTGTGTTTGTGTGTGTGTGTGTGTGTTTGTGTGTGTTTGTGTGTGTGTGTTTGTGTGTGTGCGTGTGTGTGTGTGTGTGTGTGTGTGTGTGTGTGTGTGTGTGTGTGTGTGTGTGTTTATTTCGGGTGTCGTGCGCGTGCGTATGTGTCTGTGAGTGCGGTTATGTGTGCGTTCGCTTATGCGTCAGCATCAGTGTATTCTGTTCATGTGTGTGGTGCACTGATGTATGTGTGTGTGCATGTGCGTATACGTGCTTACGTGAATGCATGCGTCTGTGTGTATGTGAAAACGTGTGTTCATTCATGTGACTGTGTGTGCGGGCAATATGCAGGCCTAGAGGTATATGTCCGTTTTTTATACAAAGCCCCTGCAGCCTGAGTTCCAGTGTACCACATTATCTTACATGAACACCTTTATAAATGCTAATTGTTAAACTCTAGCCCCTGCGTTTCTCTCCAACTTACTTCACCCCTACACTCCTCCCCGCTCCCTCCGCTCCGCCTCTGACCCTCTCCGCCTCCTCATCCCCCGCACCAAACTCAGCACTTTCGGCCCCCGCTCTTTCTCAGTATACGGTCCAACCACCTGGAACACTCTCCCACTCTCTCTCCGCAAGAAACACTCGCTCTCCTCCTTCCAGTCTGCCCTCAAAACTCATCTCTTTCAACAGTTCTAGCACTATATCACCACACTCCCCAGCCCAAGCTGACCGTCCTAATGTATCTTCACTATTTGTGTTACGTGAGTCATTGTCTAAAGCGTGCGCATGCGTGTGCGAGTTGTGAGTGCGCGCTTAGAGTTATAATTATTATAAGATAAGCGCATTATAAATACCGTAATTATTATTATTATTATTATCTCATGTTCCTTGTCATATGTGAACATGTGACAGCAATGCTCTATTCCCTTTGTTGCCAGTAATGAGGAGTGTGTCTCTCTTGGTAACAATTATGTATCATATGTCTAAACACACACATGCATACACACACACACACACACACACACACACACACACACACACACACACACACACACACACACACACATACATCCGCATGCACGCACGTATTAGCCCTTTGGCTGTCGGTAGCGCTTTTGTCGCGATGATTCCTACAGCAAATGTCCCAAGGCACTAACAACAGTACTCGGGAGGTACTCGGGACCACGTCTGCCGTATTTGGCACGACTATCATCCTTCTATCTACCCCCCCCCCCCCACACACACACACACACACACCCTCCCCCCCACCCCCCCCCCCCCCCCCCGTAAATTACCCCCCCCCCCCCCCCCATCCATCCTATACAACTGCATCCTCCAGACCGAGGACCGTTTGCTTAATGCGTGGTAACGCAACGCGTACCTTTTCTCCTAGTAAGCAATAATAGTTTATCGGGCCAATATCGGTTAATAGTCTGCCCGGTCCTCGCGGCGGCGATTCAGCCTTACCCTGTAACTGACAGGAGCCTGTGTGAGGAGACACCCCCTAATTCCTTTATCATTGAGCGTTATGGTGTCAACCCCCCTCGACTTATCGGAACAAGAAAAGCGCGATTTTCCGCTCGGCTGAACACGTCTCCTGGCACCATGGCAGAAAACAGACACTATAGTCATAGGACACAAGGCCATCGCGCCACTGTTGGCCAACTGTAGCGAACGTCGGCTCGATGTTGGTTTGAGAACTTGGATACTCATGGAGTGATAGGAGACCAAAAGATGTACATGTAAAATTTCACAAATATCCAAGATATATTAACCAATTACATCCTGAGGCAGACATTTTTTTTTTAAGTTGCTTATTGTCCTATGAAGGCTACATTACAGATTAGGAGATAGATCAACCATTTTAGTTTAAGGGTGGTGCCAGAATAGCTTGGCGCCACTCTTGAACTATCATAGGGAGGAGCTGGGGAGCTCAGTTGGTAGAGCGTTCGATTCTTGTTCGAAAGGTCGTGTCTGGGGTCCAAACTTTGTTCAGACCCCTTTTCGGTGCCCCGTCTTTGAAATCACCTTAGTGATGGACAAAAGACGTTAAGACCTAAACGTTTAACGTTTTTGAACTATCATAGTCAAATTTATTTGAAGCAATAGTGTATCAGGACGAAACGGGTTAAAACGATCAGCTCCACGGCAGGCTTTCATTGCTAAAATTCAGAGATACAGCGGGTTGTCAATGTTGTCAGGCCTCAACTAAAACACGTTTACCCTTCTGTTCACCACCGTATTAGTAAGCACAATATTTAGCTCATTTTGCCCCGACACACACAGCTGATCGACCATGATAGTTCAAGGGCGGTGCCAGAATAGCTTGGCGCCTAAGGGCGCCAAGCTATTCTGGTACCACCCTTGAACTATCATGGTCGATCTTTCACCTGGAGTGTAATGCAGCCTTCAGATGACAACTCTAAAACTCTATGCCTTTTTTGAGGGGAGGAACTCTCCTTCGTACAAAAGAGAAAAGGTGATTGGAAGTCTTTCATTCAAAGACACTCAGATTTCATAATTTAAGTAAACACTTTTGTCCGGCATTATTGAAAGATTTACTGAGAACTTTTTGTAACTTTAAGGGGATTCTGTAATAATTTTTTTTTAACTCGTCCAGTGCCGTAGAATATTGGTGCACTGATCATGTGACTTTAGACCTTACGGTTTGCAGCCGAAAGTTACAAATTCACATATCAATTCACATCAATTTTGACGAAAATGCTTTTGAAAGGAAGGAAACGCGTTTCACGGAAATGTGTTTTTTTTTTTTTTTTTCTGGTGGTGCTCGTAACGTGGTTAGTTAGTTAGTTATTGGGGTTTAACGCCGAGCAGGCGACCTAGGCCATCTCACTCTCGTAACGTGGAGTAGGCATATAGGTGTACTGGTTTGTGATTTTGGACCTTACCATACCACGCCGTAAGGTTTAAAATCACAGACTAGAGACAATAGGTTGGAGCAAAAGCGTGTTGTTATTTTGGGAAATTAAATTTGTTTCTGCTTGTTGAATCATAACTATTTGGACGCTGTCCGCGCATCCAGTAACAAGAACAACAACAATTAACCCCTTCCATGCCAATGGACGTATGTTTCGTTTCCGAAATCTTTTTTCACTCAACGAACCAAAAGCCACAACCTGTCCAAAAGGACATGGCTACAAACTGGTCTCAGCAGGGCTCATGAGGATCTTGCCTCTTTTTGCAGTTGGATATCGTGTTTACTTTTCTCTCGGCAGTGAAGGGGTTAAAACCGAGTCAATCTTAGCTGTCCGCAAACGTATCGCTGTGGAACGTGAAAATCCTTGTACGCTAGTAACCCTTTGGGTGTTGGTAGAGGTTTTAGTCGCGATGATTCCTGCAGGAATCATCAGAGTCCGAAATAGCTCAGGCGGTTAAATGTCGGAGCAGGAGAGCGAAGGGAATCGCCGGGTCGTGGGTTCGAATCCCGTCCCGGCCCCGGTAGCTGGACTCACAATCCAGGGGAAAAACGTATTTGTTCAATAGCATGTGCGTTGAAAGGTCCTGGTAAATCAAAGTGGCACAGTTGGAGTGCGCCCGAGTTGATCAGTGTTCAGGTCGTATTCTATAGGCAGTAGATTTCCCTGTCTCCCATAACCCGCCCGTCAGGGCCGTCCATGATCACCTCGGTGCTGTGGACGTTAAACCCGAACTAACCAACCAGGAATCATCGCGACTAAAACCGCTACCAACACCGAAAGGGTTTAAGCGGCCCACTTCAGGTTGTCAGTGGCTGTTCAGGCTGTGAAAGGCTGTTAGTTTGCAATATCTCCTGTGTCAACGTTCTCAGTATGTTTAACAGCAATGCTGGACATAAGGGTTAACTTTAACTCATTCAGCCCCGACACACCACTGCGAGACTGACATGGAGCGAACATGACAGTTCAAGGGTGGTGCCAGAATAGCTTGGCGCCCATAGGCGCCAAGCTATTCTGGCACCACCCTTGAACTATCATGCGCCCATAGGCGCCAAGCTATTCTGGCACCCCCACCCCACCCCCCCCCCCCTTTCCCCCTTAAACTATCATGCTGGATCTATGTTTAAAATTTTAATACATTCCTTCAGGGGGCAACTCCAAAATATTAGGATGTCGGTCTTGGGGCTGAATGTGTTAAAATATAAATTTAGAATGTAACACCTTTCTGCTCTTTTTCTATCTCTGGACTCGGGAGACTTCCAAATGTTGCGCTCCAAAGGCACTGTTACCACGGTGTTTTTCGGATATTTGGATACCTAAAACATTGTGGCATTATTCTCACAACTAAGATATAGCCAGAGCGCAGCCGTGTCAAGGTCGGCCATCAGTATTCGCGTGGCATTATTCTCACAACTAAGATATAGCCAGAGCGCAGCCGTGTCAAGGTCGGCCATCAGTATTCGGTATAACATTGTGGCATTATTCCCACAACTAAGATATAGCCAGAGCGCAAAGACCGTCGGACCGATGTCGGCACTTAACACTATTTTTGAACTGTCACGCTCCGTTTCTTGTCCGATACTTTCTAGACATTAAATAACGTGGTGTTAGGGGGTTTTTGTTTGGTTTTTTTTTTCGTTTCGTTTCGTTTTGTTTCGTTCTGTTTTTTGTTTTTTTCTGGCGTTCTTTTTTTTTTTTTACTTCTATTTTATAAAAAAATATTTTGGGTATTCTCTGTGTTTTGGGGGTGTTTTGGGGTTTATAAGTAAAAGAAAATCTTTGGTCTGTTGGCGGTGGATGTGAAAATGAAAAGCGGTCGCCGGTAAGCAAGAGCTAATCGGGACAACAAACTGCCCGGGGACGTGTTGCGTAGCGTTGGACGTCTTTTGTCTTATAACTCGCGTGTCCGCTAGGACTGTTCAGTGACACTTCTGACCCGCATCCTAATATCGTCAAAAGACTTTGCTCCGTCCGTTCGTTCGTTTTATCCATTTTTTTTTTTTTTTGTTTTTTTGTCCCTCTGCACCCAGGTGATCAGGGATTAACGCTTTTACTTTAGTTAACGAAACACGACATAAAAAAAAATTAGTTCTATAATTTGTTTGTTTGTTTTTGTACAATAATTGATAGCGCACAATATCTTCACCAACAGCGGTCCTTAAGTATAACAAAAGTATAGTTTACTTCCATATTTAAAATCCAAGTTAAAATTCAGAACCACCTAAGTAAAAGGGTTAAAAGTTAAAGAAGGTTAAAACCAATTTCATCGTTCACCGTAAAAACTTAAGGAAGTTAAGACAAGTTTAAGAATTTTCAATAAAAGTTTATAAATTCGTCTAAAATACTTTCGCTTTCCCTGTTTGTTTGTTGTTGTTTTCTCCATTTTTCTGTCCCTCTGCACCGAGGTGATCAGGGACTAGCACTTTTGGCTTTAATTAACAAACAAAACATAAAATATTTAGTTCTATCATTTATTTGTTAGTTTTTTTTTTAATGATTTATAGTGCACTTCCTCACAACAGCGGTCCTTGTATATAAAAGGGTATAATTTACTTTCCATATTTAAAATCCAGATTAAAATTTAGGATCACTTAGGTACAAGGGTTAAAAATTGACGAAGGTTAAAACCAATTTTCTTTTGGCCGGTACCCTGGTCAGACCTGCTGCTTCACTGTGGATCAGCTGTGTGAATCACACATTGTGTCTGCTGATCTCTACAGCCTACAGCCAGGTCGTTTGGACCATATTGGACCAGCGATAGTATGGGATTAATTAGTTAGGTTTAACTTGGTGTCCCTGGATTCACAACAAGGTAAACCAGTATTTATTTCCCTGTTTTATTTGTACCCTCCTTTTATCGTTTTCTTATACCATTTTCATTTAGCCGATATCCTGGTCAGAACTGCTGCTTCACTGTTTGCTCCGTAAGTTGACACAGCACAAAATAAGATGCTTAGATACTCATGAGCCCAATTCCGCAGTCTGACTTCATCCGTAAAAGGCATAGATGTATATTCTCATGAACTCTCGCTTCTTGATCACAACCATGCGCCTTACTAGAGTAGGCCAATAATGATAGATTTTGATTCTCATATTTTTTTTTAACAAGTATTTACGATTTGATAATTTTTCTACCACTTCCCTGCCGAGAGAAATTAAACACCGTCACACTGCTAGAAGTATAGATCTTCATGAGCCCCCGCAGTTGCAGGGGCTCATGAAGATCTATGCCTCTTGCTGACACCATTTTGTATCCATGTTTCGCTGACGGCTGGAGATCATTGAAGTTGAATTTTCAGTAAATTAAAAAACACAGTCTTCGTCCACTGCAATGTACAATAGGTATGTAGACCATACTGAGGGGGATCACGATGGTGTACATGTATGTGTCTTGCCATCTGTATGGCACGCAAGCCTGACCATTTTACATCTATGTTCCTCGTTATCATGCACAGCCTCGAGGCAAGTCAGGGGCGCTTTTCTTGTTGTCAACAATACCGTTTAATAGTCTTGTTATATTGTTCGAATTTAAGTTTTCTCTTTTTTTTTTTTTTTTTTTCTTTTTTTTTTTTTTTTTTTTTTTTTGGGGGGGGGGGGGGTTGGGGGGTCGCACGACTGCAAATGTCCAGCCATCATTGTTTCTTCATTTCGTTTACTTTTTTTTTTCTTCTCATTTTTAAGAAAATAAAGGAGAAACCTTTGGTTTGGGTGAAAAGTCAAGTAAAATACGTGATTGTGACTTGTGTATGGGCGACGACTTTCATATATTCCATACAGATGTCGTTTTCCATTACACATGTTGTCTTGTTTAGGAAAAGGTACAACATAACTCTTATTACCTAATAGACTTATGGTAACAATCAGGTAACATACTTTTGGATACAATTAACTCATTGTGCCCGAGGTACGAAATACCCACATTTTGGAGTTATGCTTCTAGGACTGAAATAAATTTAATGAGAGAGATCGACCTATAGGCGCCAAGCCCCTGTTCTGTCACCACCCTTGAACTATCATTGTCGAGCCATGTCTTGCTGTGGTGTGTCGGGGCTGAATGAGTTAATATTGTATCCCCCCACCCCACCCCACACATACACACATAGTACACACACATTGGTTGTTTCCCTTGATTCGATGCTGCTATTCAGCAGCAGCGAATCGAGGGAGACAACCAGTGTGATCATCCCCCCCCCCCATCCCCCATCCCCCTCCCCCCTCCCCGGCCCACCGCCCGCACCCCACCGGCCCCAAGCTTTGAACCATCATCTTTTCAAGCACGAATGTGCAGACGGTCATCCGCATAGGCACCATCCAACTGTTCTACTACTATCTTCATTTTAACGTCCCACTGGCACAAAAGAGTGATCGGGGACTAAACCAACTGTTCTTTTTACTGTTAAGCTTATATGTAAGCTTTTGTTCTAATGTTCTTTTCATCATTGTGCCTGAAGGTGTTCCTTGCTCACGGTTAGCGTGACGGGAGTGAAAAACTCACTGCCTATGACCAAGGGTCGTCGCAAAGACGGTCTCTTCTGTTTGGAAGAAGCCGAGATTCTCATGAGCCCCACAGTTGTTTTTTTTTTCCCAAGGCTGCTCTGAACTTGCAAAAGACATTAGGATTTTTTTGGTGATTTTTTGTTTGTTCGTTTTCTTTTTAGTTTTGTTGTTGGTGGGGATTTTTCCCCTTTCAAGGACTGCCCTCTTAAGCACTGTATTACAATTCTAGAGACAGATCGAGCATGATAGTTCAAGCTATTCTGGTACCACCCTTGAACTATCATGCTTGATTTATCTCTAGAATTGTAATACAGTCCTTTAGTGGGCAACTTCAAAAGGGAGGGGGGAGGGGGAGGGGGGTTCTGATGAATAAACACAACTGCAATGCAATGAAAAATCTCGCTTTTGACAAAACGGACATACTGACTTTTACCAAACAGAGGTAGAAGGGTGATAGGGGGCTCTGCAGCCACAGGGCTCGACAGATGTGAAAAATATTTCTTTCTTTCTTTCTTTTTTTTATTTTTTATTTTTTAATAGAATTCTCCAAAGAGGAGACGAGAATACAGTTTCGTCCACTGGCAACAGACCTAGATTTTCATTAGCCCTTGCATCCGCAGTGTCAGCTCTATTCTTTCAAGCTCCACCCCTCAGTCGAAGGACAGTCGTTGTAGGCTTACCTCCTTGTGCCCGAGGTACGAAATACCCACATTTTGGAGTTATCCTCAGAGGACTGCATTACATTTCAGGAGACAGATCGACCATGATAGTTCATAGGCGCCAAGCTATTGTGCCACCGCCCTTGAACTATCACGGTCGAGCCGCATATCTTGCTGTGGTGTGTCGCGGGCAGAAGGAGTTAATCCGCCGACGGTCAACTCGCCTATTGTTATGACGCGCCTAGCTAGGGGCGTCAGACATGCTTATTATGATGTCATTCCTACACCTCTCTTTGTTGTGCCATCTGCTGTGTTTCACACTTAATGCCTTACAAGAAACAACGTGATATAGAGACCCTTGCTGATTGGAGGAAAGTTTTGTGGCGGCTTCAGCGCGATTCGGATAAAATCGCATTTTCTTTGTTTCGCCTTTCTTTGACAGGCGTTGTTTGTGTTCACTTGACCGTGACGTCCATTATGATTAGAAGATGATTGTTCACGGATTTTGAGCCTGTAAGTAACGAGCCTGTTAAATAGCCGTGGTTTTGCCTTGCTTGGTCAGTTGGTTGGTGTTTTGGCAACTAGCGACAACAAGTTTTGGTAGCTTTACTTCAGGATTACCAGAGTACAGATTCACATGGCTTTCAGCAGTCCATTCTCCAGAGGTGAGTTTGTTTGGGTTGTTTTTTGTTTTGTTTTTTGTTTGTTTTTTTGGCTTTTTGTGTTTTTTTGTGTTTGTTTTTCAGTAGTTACCGTCATATAACGCCCCGAGCATTTCATGTGGGGACATTGCGCTATAGAAGAGTTGTATTAGTACAGTTGTAGTAGGAGAATCACATAACAAATTGATTCTTGTTCATAACGAAACTTTCAACAATTGTAATTTTGATTTGATATTAGTATTTTAACTTTGTTCTGTTTGGTATCGGAATAAATCTTAGTTTTTAACCCATATCATACTGAGGCTAAAAGCTTCCAATTTGTACACTGCCATTTGCAAGCTACATTATAGCACTTACAGATAAGGATATAGACCAATGACTTTAGTTCAAGGGTGGTGCCAGAATAGCTTGGCGCCACCCTTGAACTATTTTAGTCCAACTTATTTCACCCACTGGTGTATTCCGAATGATAAGTGTTAATGAGAACCTGAAGAAGAAATGAAATTAGTAAATCATCTTTCTCTGAAGCCTCAGTCCTTATCCAGCAAAAGCACGAGATGACTTGTAGTTTATTGAATGTGCTTAATTAATCGTTACATTAATCTAGCCAATGAAAATTCCAAACGCGTGTGACAAAATACGTATAAACATTTCACACATTAGATTAGATCATTCGAGACGTGCGGCCTCCGGATACGCGGCTTATGCGACACGTCTCGAATGAGTTAACAAATTAATATAAATTCAAAACTTTTTAGCTGGCGGTATTTTAATACATGAAGAAGTTGTACATCCTCTGTATGGTACAGATATATATTGTATAGGCCGTTTGACGTCAAAGCGCACAACAATTTCGCCAAATATCTCCTCTCTATCACTTAAGAATACATATATAGGTTGTGCCAAATGACCAAATATGGACTATTTTTACAGAACTCCTATGATTTGCCAATTCGGCTGTACAGTCGTAACATTTGGTGAAAAGACAAGAACAAGTCTTATACTCAAAACCCTAAATAGAGCCCCACAGATTTCACTATCGAGGTCAAACGTGTAGACTTCATGTATGCCTGCGCTGCTTCAGGTTTGAAAACTTGGCCAATTCACGTGAAAATGGATCTTCTTTATAATGGGCTTAATATATCTGGGGGCACATTCAGGGATGTAAAATCAGTCATTTCATGAACCAAAACGAAAATAAAAAATTTGTACGAAAGCACAACAAAACTGACATATTAATCGAGTTTCTTTAAAGTAACTCGTATTAGGCCAACTGCCACTGAATATTTGTTCTAAGACTGGTACAGAAAAGTGTTTCTTTGCAGAGCTATCTGCGAAATACGTTGTGTGCTGCGATGTCAAACGACCTTTGTACCCAATTCGTGGAAATATTGTAATTTCAGTCTTTTTTTAAAGATTCTTCTTAAATTTATCCCCCCAATTTCTGAACCTTTTAAAGAAAAATACCAAATATGAAAGAAACACGCGTAGAAAAGACAATTACGGCACGGTAGTGTTGTAACTGTATTTTCTAAGAGCATATCTTGCCAGAAACGATTTTCAGTCGCCTAGATTTTTTTTTTTTTTTTTTTTTTTTTTTTTTTGTTTGGGGGGGGGGGGGGGGGCGCGGTCGATGTCTCTAATGAATGTTCAGTCCTGACAAACCAAAGCATGATATGGCTCGAACATGATAGTTCAAGGGTGGTGCCAGAATAGCTTGGCGCCTATAGGCGCCAAGCTATTCTGGCACCACCCTTGAACTATCATGTTCGATCTGTCTCCTAGAGGATAACTCCAAAATGTGGGTATTTCGTAGCTGGGACACAATGAGTTAATGAATTCTCAACGAATCGAGAATTCCGTTTCAGTTTGGCCCATTCCCAAAGTGCCCCGTAGAACTTTGAAGTTCTCGTAACTTTCATTTGAAGAGGAATTTATTCAATCGTTTAAACCACGTCGTGTCCCAGCGACGAAATACCCACGGTTTCGAGTTGAGGACTGCAGTACATTGCAGGAGACAGATCGAGTATGACAGCTGGGGTGTGTCCGGACTGAATGAGTTAACTCACTCATCGTTAACTCACTCATTTCCGGCGGGAACGCTATACATCTCCGCAGCTATTGATGCTGCTGGAGTGTGTCCAAAAGCCCCCTCCCCCTTCCCCCCCCCCCCAAAAAAAAAAAAAAGGGGGGGAGGGGGTGCTTTGTTATAGCATTTTAAATAATTTTGGGTCGGAAGAGGGTTTTTGGGAACTCAACCCCCCGCCCTTGCTTGCTGACCAAGAATCATGGCGCTTAGTTAGTCTGTAAACCGTTTTTCAGTTATTTCAATGTTTCGCACACTTTAGAGACATAGTTCATTTCCACTGGCAGTGGTTAATTCATTTCAGAGATGCCTTATGAATACGATTACGTGGCTACTTGCAGGGTGATGGTATGCGACACGTTTCCAATGAGCTAATGTCTGAGGGCCAATTCTTTTTTTTTTTTTTTTTTCCTCTGTAGGAGAACTTAAATTTCTGTGTTTGGTTTACAGGGAACAATCCCGCTTATGCTCGCCGTGGTCAGGCGACACAGCAACACATGGTGAGTAATCATTTACCCCCATGCATGTCGCGGAAAAATGCAAAAGACATAGATCCGCATGAACCCCCGCAATTGCGGGGGTTCATGAGGATCTATGCCTGTTGCTGGGACCACTGTATAACCGTGTTCATTCTGCGGATTTTTGACATTGGATTTAACCCGTTGGCTCTCAGTAGCGCGTTTTGTCGAGGTGATTCCTGCAGGTATCAGCTCGACAAAACGCGCTACTGATTGGCTGGTTGGTTGTACATTGCTTAATGTCCCGACAGCAACAAGACTTTCTCAGGACGTGCCTGCACTGCTTGTGAAAAATAAATAAACATAATATTGAATGTATGTCGCCAGCCGGTCTAATACACTAAATAAACCTAAGACCATTTAGCAACACACATCCAATATCAAGAGCTACAGGCAGCGCAGACAGTAGGGAGAGTTTAAAAACGGGAAATACAGGTGAATGGACCAAGCTTGGTTAGTTCGGGGTTTAACGTCCACGGCACCGAAGTGATACTGGACGGCGCTGACGGGCGGGTTATGGGGGACAGGGAAATCTAATGCCTATTGAGTACGACCTGAACACTGATAACTCAGGTGCACTCCAACTGTGCCACTTTAATTTACCAGGACCTTTCAACGGAAATGTTATGTGACAAGCCTGTCTTTTCCCCCTGGATTGCGAGTCGAACCCACGACCCGGCGATTCCCTTCGCTCTCCTGCTCCAACGCTTACCCCCCCTGAGCTATTTCGTACTCTATCTATTCCGTAGTCTTGCCGAGCGTTGGGGCACCACTGATGACTTGGCAACAAGCTCCCTCCATTCCACTCTGAGTTTGACGTTCTCTGGCTCTAGTCTTTGGAATGCCTTGCCTAGAAACGTCACGACATCAGCTACTTTCTCCTCCTTTAAAGTCAGTCTCATCAAGTACTTATTTTTGTCAGCAGCATCCCCGTGACTGTGCACATATTGAAAAATACTATTTCTCATTAGATCATTAATTGCGTGTATAACAGGTTTCGACTGATGACTCATATTTATTCGGTACAGCTTGTATGTAGACATGTAGACAGCTACTCATATGACTGACTAGCTTAAGCCGCGTAAGCGTGTGTGTGCACGTATGTGCGTTGTGCGTTGTGTGCGTGTGCGCACGTGTATATTAGAGATAGAGAGTGGCGTGCTCAAATGTGCATGCCGGCGTTATGTATGCGTATTAGGTTGTGTGTATTCCTATTATATTATTTTAATTAAACCTCACAACATGTCATTATGCCCGACCAGTAAAGTTGGTGATTCCTATGTCACTTCCCCCCAACATTATTTTTATTTTTTAAATTTATTTTTATTTTTTTTTATTCTTGGCTTGTGCTGTGTCATGTCAATTTTTTTACCTTCTTAGTAGTAGAAAACAATTAGTACGATAGTAATTCTGTAATCAGTAGATTAGCAACGGCAAGTTCGAAAAATAGTTGTTATTACCAAAACTTTTACCGTTGTCAAATAAAGGATCATTGTCATTGTCTGTTCTCTGCCATTAGTGTGTCACTCAGCTTCAGTCCTGTTCACTCTGAGATCACATGCCCCAGAATAGAGGGGAAACCCCACCCTGTGGGGCTGACGAAGGTGACACTGGAAACTAAAAAGTTGACCCCGCCAAAGTCCCCCAGGGCAGACACGGGTGAGGGCGCGCTACTGAGAGCCAACGATTTTTAAAGCGTAGTCCGCGCCCATAGGCATTGATCACGTAAAGACGCATTAATCCTTTTAGCTCCGGGGACCTTGAAGCAGGAGATGGATTGATCATGATAATTCAAGGGTAGTGTCAGATGAGCTTCGCGCCTGACACTGCCTTGAATTAACATGATCAATCCATCTCCTTCAACTCGTTATGTGCAAAAAATGGCTGGCCTTTCCAAATCTGTGACTGTAGTCTTTCAAACATGCACTGGGTTTTAAAGATGCAAAAAGAGAGGCTATCTTGTAAAACACAAAAATATGAATGCATACTTAAGTGCGTTAAACGATATTAATGAATGTTGGGTGAGCTTGTACATTGTGTATAGTGACAGGCTGGGACCCTAGGGAACGTAAAGAAGTGATTCCTAACGCATTTTCATGGATTTGAAATCACAGTGCATGTGAGTGCTTCGACCTTAACTCATTCGAGACGTGCCGACTACGGATACGCGGCTTACGCCGCGTATCCGGATTTGGCACGTATCGAATGCGTTTGCCACCGTAGTCTGCCAGCTGGATTTTCCCCCCTGAGCGTATGCCTTTGGCTCACTTCCCTGTTACCGTAAAAATTTTGACACATTTCATTGGCCTTGTCTGTTGTAAAACTCTTATATACCCCAACATATTAATTTTGGTATCAGTGGAAAAAAGCAATTCAAGGTGAACTCGTAGACACTATGCTGAAAAAAATATTTTGTAATGTTAAGATTTTACAGGTGTATAAAGATGGGGTAAGAAGCCAAAAATCAAAAACAGTTTCGCACTGGGTTCTGAAAACCTGCTGTTAGTGTATCAGTTAGCCAGAGTGTGAAAAGTACAACTCACCTATTATTCCAGAGACATATTCTAGTGTGTCACCAGTAAATAATCCAGAAAGAAAGGCATAACAGAAAAGTTTCTTCATACATAAAAGCTTTTACACCAAAATCCACCATTTATTTCGCACATGAGGACGTTTTGTATTGAGTTTCTGATTCGTTGGTTTCGGCCCATACAAACAAGAAAAGTCACACTACAAGTGCTTGACATATTATAGTAGGTTGCTTCCCTTAGACCATGCTGCCGGTATTGCCCGTTATACAGGTTTCCAGCGCACAGATGTGTGCCCCTCGTCGGCAATGGGAAACAAGGCCAGCGCACATAATTTTATGTGTGCGTATCGTCGGCAACGGAGCTTTGCTTGGGGCACACATATGTGTGTTCCGTCGTCAAAAGGTTGTGATGATCTGTTTTTCACTACCACAGTGATATGGTCTGCAAAGCCTGATCCGCATCAAACTGAAATAACTAATATGAACATCTATGACTTTTGCTGTCAAAGGGTTAGTTTCGTTTGCACAGACCAAATACGGGTGAGGGTGTGGGGCCGGGGGGGGGGGGGGGGGGGGGGGGGCTCAAGAAGATCTAACCTATCAAGCCTGGAAAACTAAGACAGGATGTGCATCGACCATGATATTTCAATGTTGGTGTCAGAATAGCTTGGCGAAAGCTATTCTGACACCAACATTGAAATATAATAGTCGACCTGTCTCCAGAACTGTGATATAAAACCTAAGAGGACATCTACACACAAAATAAAAAATAATTTCTCCTTTTTGGCTTAAGGAGTCATAACACTCGAGAGAGGAGTCTGTTTCAAAAGTGCAGGCAATCGAGTCTTATTTTTAGTAAGATATTGCTAAAAAAAAAAAATCAAACTTCAGAGATATTTTATCCTCTTCTGTGTTGTGCGTGGATCCAATGTCATCTCACGTCAGTATCTTATGCTGCCACAACCTGTTGCAACTATCGCGTGAATTGAATGAATTACTCCCTTCACTGTCGATAAAACGTCAAGAGCCATAGATCGTCATGAGCCCCCGCATTCGCGGGGGCTCATGACGATCCATGTCTCTTGCTGACACCACTTTGCGTCTATGTTTTCCTCCCTTGACAGTGCATTTTCCTACTCACTTGGTAGTTTCTTCTATGTTTCTCAGTTTTTCTTACTGGCTTCCATTCTGTCTCTTCAGCCCCTGCACCACGTAAAGGACAATGGAACCACTTATTTTAATTTGACCCAGCAGATCGCCGCGAGGCAACCTGAAACCGGACCATTGGTACGTTTATTTTCATTATAAGAATGTAACTTGAATCTGCCGTTGGATGTTTGGAATTAGGAGACTGAAGATTTGTAGATTCACTGGCACGAGATTTCAGCTCCATCTCGGAGCCTACTCACCTGATAAAGGCTCTGAGGTGGAGCCTCAAGCTCTGGTGCCAGCGAACATTGAGGTCGGCCTTTGAGATGTCGAAAGTTTGTCTCAGAGAATCTAGTAGTATTATTGTCGGTATCATAATCATTATTAGTAGTTTTTATTATTCATCATGCTGTAGGCGAGGTTTTCCTCGGTAGAGCCTCGGAGCCAGAACGTGTGTGTCAAAAGCAAGTTTCAGTTCGTACTTCATAACCACACATGGCTTAACGTATACTTACGAGGCGCCCTCTGCAGGTGAGAAATGCTGCCAAAATAAGTGAATCCTAACGCATTTTCATAGATTTGAAATCACAGTGCATGTGAGAGCTTCGACCTTAACTCATTCGAGACGTGCCGACTCCGGATACGCGGCTTAGTTTCGTTTGCACAGACCAAATACGGGTGAGGGGTTGGGGCCGAGGGGGTTGGGGGGGGGGGGGCTCAAGAAGATCTAACCTATCAAGCCCTGGAAAACTACGACAGGATGTGGATCGACCATGATATTTCAATGTTGGTGTCAAAATAGCTTGGCGCCAAGCTATTCTGACACCAACATTGAAATATCATAGTCGACCTGTCTCCAGAACTGTGATATAAAACCTAAGAGGACATCTATACACAAAATAGAAAAGAATTTATCCCTTTTGGCTTAAGGAGTCATAACACTCGAGAGAGGAGTCTGTTTCAAAAGTGCAGGCAATCGAGTCTTATTTTTCGTAAGATATTGCTAAAAAAAAAAATCAAACTTCAGAGATATTTTATCCTCTTCTGTGTTGTGCGTAGATCCAATGTCGTCTCACGACAGTATCTTATGCTGCCACAACCTATTGCCCCTATCGCGTGAATTGAATGAATTACTCCCTTCACTGTCGATAAAACGTCAAGAACCATAGATCGGCATGAGCCCCCGCATTCGCGGGGGCTCATGAGGATCCATGTCTCTTGCTGACACCACTTTGCGTCTATGTTTTTCTCCCTTGACAGTGCATTTTCCTACTCACTTGGTAGTTTCTTCTATGTTTCTCAGTTTTTCTTACTTGCTTCCATTCTGTCTCTTCAGCCCATGCACCACGTGAAGGACAATGGAACCACTTATTTTAATTTGACCCAGCAGATCGCCGCGAGGCAACCTGAAACCGGACCATTGGTACGTTTATTTTCATTATAAGAATGGAACTTGAATCTGCCGTTGGATGTTTGGAATTAGGAGACTGAAGATTTGTAGATTCACTGGCACGAGATTTCAGCTCCATCTCGGAGCCTACTCACCTGATAAAGGCTCTGAGGTGGAGCCTCAAGCTCTGGTGCCAGCGAACATTGAGGTCGGCCTTTGAGATGTCGAAAGTTTGTCTCAGAGAATCTAGTAGTATTAGTGTCGGTATCATAATCATTAGTAGTTTTTATTATTCATCATGCTGTAGGCGAGGTTTTCATCGGTAGAGCCTCGGAGCCAGAACGTGTGTGTCAAAAGCAAGTTTCAGTTCGTACTTCATAACCACACATGGTTTAACGTATACTTACGAGGCGCCCTCTGCAGGTGAGAAATGCTGCCAAAATAAGTGAATCCTAACGCATTTTCATAGATTTGAAATCACAGTGCATGTGAGTGCTTCGACCTTAACTCATTCGAGACGTGCCGACTCCGGATACGCGGCTTAGTTTCGTTTGCACAGACCAAATACGGGTGAGGGGTTGGGGCCGAGGGGGTTGGGGGGGGGGGGGCTAAAGAAGATCTAACCTATCAAGCCCTGGAAAACTACGACAGGATGTGGATCGACCATGATATTTCAATGTTGGTGTCGAAATAGCGTGGCGCCAAGCTATTCTGACACCAACATTGAAATATCATAGTCGACCTGTCTCCAGAACTGTGATATAAAACCTAAGAGGACATCTACACACAAAATAGAAAATAATTTCTCCCTTTTGGCTAAAGGAGTCATAACACTCGAGAGAGGAGTCTGTTTCAAAAGTGCAGGCAATCGAGTCTTATTTTTAGTAAGATATTGCTAAAAAAAAAAAAATCAAACTTCAGAGATATTTTATCCTCTTTTGTGTTGTGCGTGGATCCAATGTCATCTCACGTCAGTATCTTATGCTGCCACAACCTGTTGCAACAACCGCGTGAATTGAATGAATTACTCCCTTCACTGTCGATAAAACGTCAAGAGCCATAGATCGTCATGAGCCCCCGTATTCGCGCGGGCTCATGAGGATCCATGTCTCTTGCTGACACCACTTTGCGTCTATGTTTTTCTCCCTTGACAGTGCATTTTCCTACTCACTTGGTAGTTTCTTCTATGTTTCTCAGTTTTTCTTACTGGCTTCCATTCTGTCTCTTCAGCCCCTGCACCACGTGAAGGACAATGGAACCACTTATTTTAATTTGACCCAGCAGATCGCCGCGAGGCAACCTGAAACTGGACCATTGGTACGTTTACTTTCATTATAAGAATGGATCTTGAATCTGCCGTTGGATGTTTGGAATTAGGAGACTGAAGATTTGTAGATTCACTGGCACGAGATTTCAGCTCCATCTCGGAGCCTACTCACCTGATAAAGGCTCTGAAGTGGAGCCTCAAGCTCTGGTGCAAGCGAACATTGAGGTCGGCCTTTGAGATGTCGAAAGTTTGTCTCAGAGAATCTAGTAGTATTAGTGTCGGTATCATAATCATTATTAGTAGTTTTTATTATTCATCATGCTGTAGGCGAGGTTTTCCTCGGTAGAGCCTCGGAGCCAGAACGTGTGTGTCAAAAGCAAGTTTCGGTTCGTACTTCATAACCACACATGATTTAACGTATACTTACGAGGCGCCCTCTGCAGGTGAGAAATGCTGCCAAAATAAGTGAATCCTAACGCATTTTCATAGATTTGAAATCACAGTGCATGTGAGTGCTTCGACCTTAACTCATTCGAGACGTGCCGACTCCGGATACGCGGCTTAGTTTCGTTTGCACAGACCAAATACGGGTGAGGGGGTGGGGCCGGGGGGTTGGGGGGGGGGGGGGGGCTCAAGAAGATCTAACCTATCAAGCCCTGGAAAACTACGACAGGATGTGGATAGACCATGATATTTCAATGTTGGTGTCAAAATAGCTTGGCGCCAAGCTATTCTGACACCAACATTGAAATATCATAGTCGACCTGTCTCCAGAACTGTGATATAAAACCTAAGAGACATCTATACACAAAATAGAAAAGAATTTATCCCTTTTGGCCTAAGGAGTCATAACACTCGAGAGAGGAGTCTGTTTCAAAAGTGCAGACAATCGAGTCTTATTTTTAGTAAGATATTGCTAAAAAAAAATCAAACTTCAGAGATATTTTATCCTCTTCTGTGTTGTGCGTGGATCCAATGTCATCTCACGTCAGTATCTTATGCTGCCACAACCTGTTGCAACTGCCGCGTGAATTGAATGAATTACTCCCTTCACTGTCGATAAAACGTCAAGAGCCATAGATCGTCATGAGCTCCCGCATTCGCGGGGGCTCATGAGGATCCATGTCTCTTGCTGACACCACTTTGCGTCTATGTTTTTTTCCCTTGACAGTGCCTTTTCCTACTCACTTGGTAGTTTCTTCTATGTTTCTCAGTTTTTCTTACTGGCTTCCATTCTGTCTCTTCAGCCCCTGCACCACGTGAAGGACAATGGAACCACTTATTTTAATTTGACCCAGCAGATCGCCGCGAGGCAACCTGAAACTGGACCATTGGTACGTTTATTTTCATTATAAGAATGGAACTTGAATCTGCCGTTGGATGTTTGGAATTAGGAGACTGAAGATTTGTAGATTCACTGGCACGAGATTTCAGCTCCATCTCGGAGCCTACTCACCTGATAAAGGCTCTGAAGTGGAGCCTCAAGCTCTGGTGCCAGCGAACATTGAGGTCGGCCTTTGAGATGTCGAAAGTTTGTCTCAGAGAATCTAGTAGTATTAGTGTCGGTATCATAATCATTATTAGTAGTTTTTATTATTCATCATGCTGTAGGCGAGGTTTTCCTCGGTAGAACCTCGCAGTGAGAACGTGTTTGTCAAAAGCAAGTTTCAGTTCGTACTTCATAACCACACATGGCTTAACGTATACTTACGAGGCGCCCTTTGCAGGTAAGAAATGCTGCCAAAATAAGTGAATCCTAACGCATTTTCATAGATTTGAAATCACAGTGCATGTGAGAGTTTCGACCTTAACTCATTCGAGACGTGCCGACTCCGGATACGAGGCTTAGTTTCGTTTGCACAGACCAAATACGGGTGAGGGGGTGGGGCCGGGGGGTTGGGGGGGGGGGGGGGCTCAAGAAGATCTAACCTATCAAGCCCTGGAAAACTACGACAGGATGTGGATCGACCATGATATTTCAATGTTGGTGTCAAAATAGCTTGGCGCCAAGCTATTCTGACACCAACATTGAAATATCATAGTCGACCTGTCTCCAGAACTGTGATATAAAACCTAAGAGGACATCTATACACAAAATAGAAAAGAATTTATCCCTTTTGGCTTAAGGAGTCATAACACTCGAGAGAGGAGTCTGTTTCAAAAGTGCAGGCAATCGAGTCTTATTTTTAGTAAGATATTGCTAAAAAAAAAAAATCAAACTTTAGAGATATTTTATCCTCTTCTGTGTTGTGCGTAGGTCCAATGTCGTCTCACGACAGTATCTTATGCTGCCACAACCTATTGCCCCTATCGCGTGAATTGAATGAATTATTCCCTTCACTGTCGATAAAACGTCAAGAGCCATAGATCGTCATGAGCCCCCGCATTCGCGGGGGCTCATGAGGATCCATGTCTCTTGCTGACACCACTTTGCGTCTATGTATTTCTCCCTTGACAGTGCCTTTTCCTACTCACTTGGTAGTTTCTTCTATGTTTCTCAGTTTTTCTTACTGGCTTCCATTCTGTCTCTTCAGCCCATGCACCACGTGAAGGACAATGGAACCACTTATTTTAATTTGACCCAGCAGATCGCCGCGAGGCAACCTGAAACCGGACCATTGGTACGTTTATTTTCATTATAAGAATGGAACTTGAATCTGCCGTTGGATGTTTGGAATTAGGAGACTGAAGATTTGTAGATTCACTGGCACGAGATTTCAGCTCCATCTCGGAGCCTACTCACCTGATAAAGGCTCTGAGGTGGAGCCTCAAGCTCTGGTGCCAGCGAACATTGAGGTCGGCCTTTGAGATGTCGAAAGTTTGTCTCAGAGAATCTAGTAGTATTAGTGTCGGTATCATAATCATTAGTAGTTTTTATTATTCATCATGCTGTAGGCGAGGTTTTCCTCGGTAGAGCCTCGGAGCCAGAACGTGTGTGTCAAAAGCAAGTTTCAGTTCGTACTTCATAACCACACATGGCTTAACGTATACTTACGAGGCGCCCTCTGCAGGTGAGAAATGCTGCCAAAATAAGTGAATATTAACGCATTTTCATAGATTTGAAATCACAGTGCATGTGAGTGCTTCGACCTTAACTCATTCGAGACGTGCCGACTCCGGATACGCGGCTTAGTTTCGTTTGCACAGACCAAATACGGGTGAGGGGGTGGGGCCGGGGGGTTGAGGGGGGCGGGGGGGGGCTCAAGAAGATCTAACCTATCAAGCCCTGGAAAACTACGACAGGATGTGGATCGACATGATATTTCAATGTTGGTGTCAAAATAGCTTGGCGCCAAGCTATTCTGACACCAACATTGAAATATCATAGTCGACCTGTCTCCAGAACTGTGATATAAAACCTAAGAGGACATCTACACACAAAATAGAAAATAATTTCTCCCTTTTGGCTAAAGGAGTCATAACACTCGAGAGAGGAGTCTGTTTCAAAAGTGCAGGCAATCGAGTCTTATTTTTTAGTAAGATATTGCTAAAAAAAAAAAAATCAAACTTCAGAGATATTTTATCCTCTTCTGTGTTGTGCGTGGATCCAATGTCATCTCACGTCAGTATCTTATGCTGCCACAACCTGTTGCAACTACCGCGTGAATTGAATGAATTACTCCCTTCACTGTCGATAAAACGTCAAGAGCCATAGATCGTCATGAGCCCCCGCATTCGCGGGGGCTCATGAGGATCCATGTCTCTTGCTGACACCACTTTGCGTCTATGTTTTTCTCCCTTGACAGTGCCTTTTCCTACTCACTTGGTAGTTTCTTCTATGTTTCTCAGTTTTTCTTACTGGCTTCCATTCTGTCTCTTCAGCCCCTGCACCACGTGAAGGACAATGGAACCACTTAGTTTAATTTGACCCAGCAGATCGCCGCGAGGCAACCTGAAACTGGACCATTGGTACGTTTATTTTCATTATAAGAATGGAACTTGAATCTGCCGTTGGATGTTTGGAATTAGGAGACTGAAGATTTGTAGATTCACTGGCACGAGATTTCAGATCCATCTCGGAGCCTACTCACCTGATAAAGGCTCTGAAGTGGAGCCTCAAGCTCTGGTGCCAGCGAACATTGAGGTCGGCCTTTGAGATGTCGAAAGTTTGTCTCAGAGAATCTAGTAGTATTAGTGTCGGTATCATAATCATTATTAGTAGTTTTTATTATTCATCATGCTGTAGTCGAGGTTTTCCTCGGTAGAACCTCGGAGTGAGAACGTGTTTGTCAAAAGCAAGTTTCAGTTCGTACTTCATAACCACACATGGCTTAACGTATACTTACGAGGCGCCCTCTGCAGGTAAGAAATGCTGCCAAAATAAGTGAATCCTAACGCATTTTCATAGATTTGAAATCACAGTGCATGTGAGAGCTTCGACCTTAACTCATTCGAGACGTGCCGACTCCGGATACGCGGCTTAGTTTCGTTTGCACAGACCAAATACGGGTGAGGGGGTGGGGCCGGGGGGGTTGGGGGGGGGGGGGGGGCTCAAGAAGATCTAACCTATCAAGCCCTGGAAAACTACGACAGGATGTGGATCGACCATGATATTTCAATGTTGGTGTCAAAATAGCTCGGCGCCAAGCTATTCTGACGCCAACATTGAAATATCATAGTCGACCTGTCTCCAGAACTGTGATATAAAACCTAAGAGGACATCTATACACAAAATAGAAAAGAATTTATCCCTTTTGGCTTAAGGAGTCATAACACTCGAGAGAGGAGTCTGTTTCAAAAGTGCAGGCAATCGAGTCTTATTTTTAGTAAGATATTGCTAAAAAAAAAAATCAAACTTTAGAGATATTTTATCCTCTTCTGTGTTGTGCGTAGATCCAATGTCGTCTCACGACAGTATCTTATGCTGCCACAACATATTGCCCCTATCGCGTGAATTGAATGAATTATTCCCTTCACTGTCGATAAAACGTCAAGAGCCATAGATCGTCATGAGCCCCCGCATTCGCGGGGGCTCATGAGGATCCATGTCTCTTGCTGACACCACTTTGCGTCTATGTTTTTCTCCCTTGACAGTGCCTTTTCCTACTCACTTGGTAGTTTCTTCTATGTTTCTCAGTTTTTCTTACTGGCTTCCATTCTGTCTCTTCAGCCCATGCACCACGTGAAGGACAATGGAACCACTTATTTTAATTTGACCCAGCAGATCGCCGCGAGGCAACCTGAAACCGGACCATTGGTACGTTTATTTTCAATATAAGAATGGAACTTGAATCTGCCGTTGGATGTTTGGAATTAGGAGACTGAAGATTTGTAGATTCACTGGCACGAGATTTCAGCTCCATCTCGGAGCCTACTCACCTGATAAAGGCTCTGAGGTGGAGCCTCAAGCTCTGGTGCCAGCGAACATTGAGTCGGCCTTTGAGATGTCGAAAGTTTGTCTCAGAGAATCTAGTAGTATTAGTGTCGGTATCATAATCATTAGTAGTTTTTATTATTCATCATGCTGTAGGCGAGGTTTTCCTCGGTAGAGCCTCGGAGCCAGAACGTGTGTGTCAAAAGCAAGTTTCAGTTCGTACTTCATAACCACACATGGTTTAACGTATACTTACGAGGCGCCCTCTGCAGGTGAGAAATGCTGCCAAAATAAGTGAATATTAACGCATTTTCATAGATTTGAAATCACAGTGCATGTGAGTGCTTCGACCTTAACTCATTCGAGACGTGCCGACTCCGGATACGCGGCTTAGTTTCGTTTGCACAGACCAAATACGGGTGAGGGGGTGGGGCCGGGGGGTTGAGGGGGGGGGGGGGGGGCTCAAGAAGATCTAACCTATCAAGCCCTGGAAAACTACGACAGGATGTGGATCGACCATGATATTTCAATGTTGGTGTCAAAATAGCTTGGCGCCAAGCTATTCTGACACCAACATTGAAATATCATAGTCGACCTGTCTCCAGAACTGTGATATAAAACCTAAGAGGACATCTACACACAAAATAGAAAATAATTTCTCCCTTTTGGCTAAAGGAGTCATAACACTCGAGAGAGGAGTCTGTTTCAAAAGTGCAGGCAATCGAGTCTTATTTTTAGTAAGATATTGCTAAAAAAAAAAAAATCAAACTTCAGAGATATTTTATCCTCTTCTGTGTTGTGCGTGGATCCAATGTCATCTCACGTCAGTATCTTATGCTGCCACAACCTGTTGCAACTACCGCGTGAATTGAATGAATTACTCCCTTCACTGTCGATAAAACGTCAAGAGCCATAGATCGTCATGAGCCCCCGCATTCGCGGGGGCTCATGAGGATCCATGTCTCATGCTGACACCATTTTGCGTCTATGTTTTTCTCCCTTGACAGTGCCTTTTCCTACTCACTTGGTAGTTTCTTCTATGTTTCTCAGTTTTTCTTACTGGCTTCCATTCTGTCTCTTCAGCCCCTGCACCACGTGAAGGACAATGGAACCACTTATTTTAATTTGACCCAGCAGATCGCCGCGAGGCAACCTGAAACTGGACCATTGGTACGTTTATTTTCATTATAAGAATGGATCTTGAATCTGCCGTTGGATGTTTGGAATTAGGAGACTGAAGATTTGTAGATTCACTGGCACGAGATTTCAGCTCCATCTCGGAGCCTACTCACCTGATAAAGGCTCTGAAGTGGAGCCTCAAGCTCTGGTGCCAGCGAACATTGAGGTCGGCCTTTGAGATGTCGAAAGTTTGTCTCAGAGAATCTAGTAGTATTAGTGTCGGTATCATAATCATTATTAGTAGTTTTTATTATTCATCATGCTGTAGGCGAGGTTTTCCTCGGTAGAGCCTCGGAGCCAGAACGTGTGTGTCAAAAGCAAGTTTCGGTTCGTACTTCATAACCACACATGATTTAACGTATACTTACGAGGCGCCCTCTGCAGGTGAGAAATGCTGCCAAAATAAGTGAATCCTAACGCATTTTCATAGATTTGAAATCACAGTGCATGTGAGTGCTTCGACCTTAACTCATTCGAGACGTGCCGACTCCGGATACGCGGCTTAGTTTCGTTTGCACAGACCAAATACGGGTGAGGGGGTGGGGCCGGGGCGTTGGGGGGGGGGGGGGGGCTCAAGAAGATCTAACCTATCAAGCCCTGGAAAACTACGACAGGATGTGGATCGACCATGATATTTCAATGTTGGTGTCAAAATAGCTTGGCGCCAAGCTATTCTGACACCAACATTGAAATATCATAGTCGACCTGTCTCCAGAACTGTGATATAAAACCTAAGAGGACATCTATACACAAAATAGAAAAGAATTTATCCCTTTTGGCTTAAGGAGTCATAACACTCGAGAGAGGAGTCTGTTTCAAAAGTGCAGGCAATCGAGTCTTATTTTTAGTAAGATATTGCTAAAAAAAAAAAATCAAACTTTAGAGATATTTTATCCTCTTCTGTGTTGTGCGTAGATCCAATGTCGTCTCACGACAGTATCTTATGCTGCCACAACCTATTGCCCCTATCGCGTGAATTGAATGAATTATTCCCTTCACTGTCGATAAAACGTCAAGAGCCATAGATCGTCATGAGCTCCCGCATTCGCGGGGGCTCATGAGGATCCATGTCTGTTGCTGACACCACTTTGCGTCTATGTTTTTCTCCCTTGACAGTGCCTTTTCCTACTCACTTGGTAGTTTCTTCTATGTTTCTCAGTTTTTCTTACTGGCTTCCATTCTGTCTCTTCAGCCCCTGCACCACGTGAAGGACAATGGAACCACTTAGTTTAATTTGACCCAGCAGATCGCCGCGAGGCAACCTGAAACTGGACCATTGGTACGTTTATTTTCATTATAAGAATGGAACTTGAATCTGCCGTTGGATGTTTGGAATTAGGAGACTGAAGATTTGTAGATTCACTGGCACGAGATTTCAGCTCCATCTCGGAGCCTACTCACCTGATAAAGGCTCTGAAGTGGAGCCTCAAGCTCTGGTGCCAGCGAACATTGAGGTCGGCCTTTGAGATGTCGAAAGTTTGTCTCAGAGAATCTAGTAGTATTAGTGTCGGTATCATAATCATTATTAGTAGTTTTTATTATTCATCATACTGTAGTCGAGGTTTTCCTCGGTAGAACCTCGGAGTGAGAACGTGTTTGTCAAAAGCAAGTTTCAGTTCGTACTTCATAACCACACATGGCTTAACGTATACTTACGAGGCGCCCTCTGCAGGTAAGAAATGCTGCCAAAATAAGTAAATCCTAACGCATTTTCATAGATTTGAAATCACAGTGCATGTGAGAGCTTCGACCTTAACTCATTCGAGACGTGCCGACTCCGGATACGCGGCTTAGTTTCGTTTGCACAGACCAAATACGGGTGAGGGGGTGGGGCCGGGGGGTTGGGGGGGGGGGGGGGGCTCAAGAAGATCTAACCTATCAAGCCCTGGAAAACTACGACAGGATGTGGATCGACCATGATATTTCAATGTTGGTGTCAAAATAGCTTGGCGCCAAGCTATTCTGACACCAACATTGAAATATCATAGTCGACCTGTCTCCAGAACTGTGATATAAAACCTAAGAGGACATCTATACACAAAATAGAAAAGAATTTATCCCTTTTGGCTTAAGGAGTCATAACACTCGAGAGAGGAGTCTGTTTCAAAAGTGCAGGCAATCGAGTCTTATTTTTAGTAAGATATTGCTAAAAAAAAAAATCAAACTTCAGAGATATTTTATCCTCTTCTGTGTTGTGCGTAGATCCAATGTCGTCTCACGACAGTATCTTATGCTGCCACAACCTATTGCCCCTATCGCGTGAATTGAATGAATTATTCCCTTCACTGTCGATAAAACGTCAAGAGCCATAGATCGTCATGAGCCCCCGCATTCGCGGGGGCTCATGAGGATCCATGTCTCTTGCTGACACCACTTTGCGTCTATGTATTTCTCCCTTGACAGTGCCTTTTCCTACTCACTTGGTAGTTTCTTCTATGTTTCTCAGTTTTTCTTACTGGCTTCCATTCTGTCTCTTCAGCCCATGCACCACGTGAAGGACAATGGAACCACTTATTTTAATTTGACCCAGCAGATCGCCGCGAGGCAACCTGAAACCGGACCATTGGTACGTTTATTTTCATTATAAGAATGGAACTTGAATCTGCCGTTGGATGTTTGGAATTAGGAGACTGAAGATTTGTAGATTCACTGGCACGAGATTTCAGCTCCATCTCGGAGCCTACTCACCTGATAAAGGCTCTGAGGTGGAGCCTCAAGCTCTGGTGCCAGCGAACATTGAGGTCGGCCTTTGAGATGTCGAAAGTTTGTCTCAGAGAATCTAGTAGTATTAGTGTCGGTATCATAATCATTAGTAGTTTTTATTATTCATCATGCTGTAGGCGAGGTTTTCCTCGGTAGAGCCTCGGAGCCAGAACGTGTGTGTCAAAAGCAAGTTTCAGTTCGTACTTCATATCCACACATAGCTTAACGTATACTTACGAGGCGCCCTCTGCAGGTGAGAAATGCTGCCAAAATAAGTGAATATTAACGCATTTTCATAGATTTGAAATCACAGTGCATGTGAGTGCTTCGACCTTAACTCATTCGAGACGTGCCGACTCAGGATACGCGGCTTAGTTTCGTTTGCACAGACCAAATACGGGTGAGGGGGTGGGGCCGGGGGGTTGGGGGGGGGGGGGGGGCTCAAGAAGATCTAACCTATCAAGCCCTGGAAAACTACGACAGGATGTGGATCGACCATGATATTTCAATGTTGGTGTCAAAATAGCTTGGCGCCAAGCTATTCTGACACCAACATTGAAATATCATAGTCGACCTGTCTCCAGAACTGTGATATAAAACCTAAGAGACATCTATACACAAAATAGAAAAGAATTTATCCCTTTTGGCCTAAGGAGTCATAACACTCGAGAGAGGAGTCTGTTTCAAAAGTGCAGGCAATCGAGTCTTATTTTTAGTAAGATATTGCTAAAAAAAAAATCAAACTTCAGAGATATTTTATCCTCTTCTGTGTTGTGCGTGGATCCAATGTCATCTCACGTCAGTATCTTATTCTGCCACAACCTGTTGCAACTGCCGCGTGAATTGAATGAATTACTCCCTTCACTGTCGATAAAACGTCAAGAGCCATAGATCGTCATGAGTTCCCGCATTCGCGGGGGCTCATGAGGATCCATGTCTCTTGCTGACACCACTTTGCGTCTATGTTTTTCTCCCTTGACAGTGCCTTTTCCTACTCACTTGGTAGTTTCTTCTATGTTTCTCAGTTTTTCTTACTGGCTTCCATTCTGTCTCTTCAGCCCCTGCACCACGTGAAGGACAATGGAACCACTTAGTTTAATTTGACCCAGCAGATCGCCGCGAGGCAACCTGAAAC
The DNA here is from genome assembly GCA_036245525.1 of Semisulcospira habei. NCBI lineage: Eukaryota > Metazoa > Mollusca > Gastropoda > Semisulcospiridae > Semisulcospira > Semisulcospira habei. The sequence goes on from BTPG01000005.1 coordinate 17,228,900, forward strand.
TGGACCATTGGTACGTTTATTTTCATTATAAGAATGGAACTTGAATCTGCCGTTGGATGTTTGGAATTAGGAGACTGAAGATTTGTAGATTCACTGGCACGAGATTTCAGCTCGGCCATCTCGGAGCCTACTCACCTGATAAAGGCTCTGAAGTGGAGCCTCAAGCTCTGGTGCCAGCGAACATTGAGGTCGGCCTTTGAGATGTCGAAAGTTTGTCTCAGAGAATCTAGTAGTATTAGTGTCGGTATCATAATCATTATTAGTAGTTTTTATTATTCATCATGCTGTAGGCGAGGTTTTCCTCGGTAGAACCTCGCAGTGAGAACGTGTTTGTCAAAAGCAAGTTTCAGTTCGTACTTCATAACCACACATGGCTTAACGTATACTTACGAGGCGCCCTCTGCAGGTAAGAAATGCTGCCAAAATAAGTAAATCCTAACGCATTTTCATAGATTTGAAATCACAGTGCATGTGAGAGCTTCGACCTTAACTCATTCGAGACGTGCCGACTCCGGATACGCGGCTTAGTTTCGTTTGCACAGACCAAATACGGGTGAGGGGGTGGGGCCGGGGGGTTGGGAGGGGGGGGGGGCTCAAGAAGATCTAACCTATCAAGCCCTGGAAAACTACGACAGGATGTGGATCGACCATGATATTTCAATGTTGGTGTCAAAATAGCTTGGCGCCAAGCTATTCTGACACCAACCTTGAAATATCATAGTCGACCTGTCTCCAGAACTGTGATATAAAACCTAAGAGGACATCTATACACAAAATAGAAAAGAATTTATCCCTTTTGGCTTAAGGAGTCATAACACTCGAGAGAGGAGTCTGTTTCAAAAGTGCAGGCAATCGAGTCTTATTTTTAGTAAGATATTGCTAAAAAAAAAAAATCAAACTTCAGAGATATTTTATCCTCTTCTGTGTTGTGCGTAGATCCAATGTCGTCTCACGACAGTATCTTATGCTGCCACAACCTATTGCCCCTATCGCGTGAATTGAATGAATTATTCCCTTCACTGTCGATAAAACGTCAAGAGCCATAGATCGTCATGAGCCCCCGCATTCGCGGGGGCTCATGAGGATCCATGTCTCTTGCTGACACCACTTTGCGTCTATGTTTTTCTCCCTTGACAGTGCCTTTTCCTACTCACTTGGTAGTTTCTTCTATGTTTCTCAGTTTTTCTTACTGGCTTCCATTCTGTCTCTTCAGCCCATGCACCACGTGAAGGACAATGGAACCACTTATTTTAATTTGACCCAGCAGATCGCCGCGAGGCAACCTCAAACCGGACCATTGGTACGTTTATTTTCATTATAAGAATGGAACTTGAATCTGCCGTTGGATGTTTGGAATTAGGAGACTGAAGATTTGTAGATTCACTGGCACGAGATTTCAGCTCCATCTCGGAGCCTACTCACCTGATAAAGGCTCTGAGGTGGAGCCTCAATCTCTGGTGCCAGCGAACATTGAGGTCGGCCTTTGAGATGTCGAAAGTTTGTCTCAGAGAATCTAGTAGTATTAGTGTCGGTATCATAATCATTAGTAGTTTTTATTATTCATCATGCTGTAGGCGAGGTTTTCCTCGGTAGAGCCTCGGAGCCAGAACGTGTGTGTCAAAAGCAAGTTTCAGTTCGTACTTCATAACCACACATGGCTTAACGTATACTTACGAGGCGCCCTCTGCAGGTGAGAAATGCTGCCAAAATAAGTGAATCCTAACGCATTTTCATAGATTTGAAATCACAGTGCATGTGAGTGCTTCGACCTTAACTCATTCGAGACGTGCCGACTCCGGATACGCGGCTTAGTTTCGTTTGCACAGACCAAATACGGGTGAGGGGGTGGGGCCGGGGGGTTGAGGGGGGGGGGGGGCTCAAGAAGATCTAACCTATCAAGCCCTGGAAAACTACGACAGGATGTGGATCGACCATGATATTTCAATGTTGGTGTCAAAATAGCTTGGCGCCAAGCTATTCTGACACCAACATTGAAATATCATAGTCGACCTGTCTCCAGAACTGTGATATAAAACCTAAGAGGACATCTACACACAAAATAGAAAATAATTTCTCCCTTTTGGCTAAAGGAGTCATAACACTCGAGAGAGGAGTCTGTTTCAAAAGTGCAGGCAATCGAGTCTTATTTTTAGTAAGATATTGCTAAAAAAAAAAAATCAAACTTCAGAGATATTTTATCCTCTTCTGTGTTGTGCGTGGATCCAATGTCATCTCACGTCAGTATCTTATGCTGCCACAACCTGTTGCAACTACCGCGTGAATTGAATGAATTACTCCCTTCACTGTCGATAAAACGTCAAGAGCCATAGATCGTCATGAGCCCCCGCATTCGCGGGGGCTCATGAGGATCCATGTCTCTTGCTGACACCACTTTGCGTCTATGTTTTTCTCCCTTGACAGTGCCTTTTCCTACTCACTTGGTAGTTTCTTCTATGTTTCTCAGTTTTTCTTACTGGCTTCCATTCTGTCTCTTCAGCCCCTGCACCACGTGAAGGACAATGGAACCACTTATTTTAATTTGACTCAGCAGATCGCCGCGAGGCAACCTGAAACTGGACCATTGGTACGTTTATTTTCATTATAAGAATGGATCTTGAATCTGCCGTTGGATGTTTGGAATTAGGAGACTGAAGATTTGTAGATTCACTGGCACGAGATTTCAGCTCCATCTCGGAGCCTACTCACCTGATAAAGGCTCTGAAGTGGAGCCTCAAGCTCTGGTGCCAGCGAACATTGAGGTCGGCCTTTGAGATGTCGAAAGTTTGTCTCAGAGAATCTAGTAGTATTAGTGTCGGTATCATAATCATTATTAGTAGTTTTTATTATTCATCATGCTGTAGGCGAGGTTTTCCTCGGTAGAGCCTCGGAGCCAGAACGTGTGTGTCAAAAGCAAGTTTCGGTTCGTACTTCATAACCACACATGATTTAACGTATACTTACGAGGCGCCCTCTGCAGGTGAGAAATGCTGCCAAAATAAGTGAATCCTAACGCATTTTCATAGATTTGAAATCACAGTGCATGTGAGTGCTTCGACCTTAACTCATTCGAGACGTGCCGACTCCGGATACGCGGCTTAGTTTCGTTTGCACAGACCAAATACGGGTGAGGGGGTGTGGCCGGGGGGTTGGGGGGGGGGGGGGGCTCAAGAAGATCTAACCTATCAAGCCCTGGAAAACTACGACAGGATGTGGATAGACCATGATATTTCAATGTTGGTGTCAAAATAGCTTGGCGCCAAGCTATTCTGACACCAACATTGAAATATCATAGTCGACCTGTCTCCAGAACTGTGATATAAAACCTAAGAGACATCTATACACAAAATAGAAAAGAATTTATCCCTTTTGGCCTTAGGAGTCATAACACTTGAGAGAGGAGTCTGTTTCAAAAGTGCAGGCAATCGAGTCTTATTTTTAGTAAGATATTGCTAAAAAAAAAATCAAACTTCAGAGATATTTTATCCTCTTCTGTGTTGTGCGTGGATCCAATGTCATCTCACGTCAGTATCTTATTCTGCCACAACCTGTTGCAACTGCCGCGTGAATTGAATGAATTACTCCCTTCACTGTCGATAAAACGTCAAGAGCCATAGATCGTCATGAGCTCCCGCATTCGCGGGGGCTCATGAGGATCCATGTCTCTTGCTGACACCACTTTGCGTCTATGTTTTTCTCCCTTGACAGTGCCTTTTCCTACTCACTTGGTAGTTTCTTCTATGTTTCTCAGTTTTTCTTACTGGCTTCCATTCTGTCTCTTCAGCCCCTGCACCACGTGAAGGACAATGGAACCACTTAGTTTAATTTGACCCAGCAGATCGCCGCGAGGCAACCTGAAACTGGACCATTGGTACGTTTATTTTCATTATAAGAATGGAACTTGAATCTGCCGTTGGATGTTTGGAATTAGGAGACTGAAGATTTGTAGATTCACTGGCACGAGATTTCAGCTCCATCTCGGAGCCTACTCACCTGATAAAGGCTCTGAAGTGGAGCCTCAAGCTCTGGTGCCAGCGAACATTGAGGTCGGCCTTTGAGATGTCGAAAGTTTGTCTCAGAGAATCTAGTAGTATTAGTGTCGGTATCATAATCATTATTAGTAGTTTTTATTATTCATCATGCTGTAGGCGAGGTTTTCCTCGGTAAAACCTCGGAGTGAAAACGTGTTTGTCAAAAGCAAGTTTCAGTTCGTACTTCATAACCACACATGGCTTAACGTATACTTACGAGGCGCCCTCTGCAGGTAAGAAATGCTGCCAAAATAAGTGAATCCTAACGCATTTTCATAGATTTGAAAATTTTTTAATCACAGTGCATGTGAGAGCTTCGACCTTAACTCATTCGAGACGTGCCGACTCCGGATACGCGGCTTAGTTTCGTTTGCACAGACCAAATACGGGTGAGGGGGTGGGGCCGGGGGGTTGGGGGGGGGGGGGGGGCTCAAGAAGATCTAACCTATCAAGCCCTGGAAAACTACGACAGGATGTGGATCGACCATGATATTTCAATGTTGGTGTCAAAATAGCTTGGCGCCAAGCTATTCTGACACCAACATTGAAATATCATAGTCGACCTGTCTCCAGAACTGTGATATAAAACCTAAGAGGACATCTATACACAAAATAGAAAAGAATTTATCCCTTTTGGCTTAAGGAGTCATAACACTCGAGAGAGGAGTCTGTTTCAAAAGTGCAGGCAATAGAGTCTTATTTTTAGTAAGATATTGCTAAAAAAAAAAAATCAAACTTTAGAGATATTTTATCCTCTTCTGTGTTGTGCGTAGATCCAATGTCGTCTCACGACAGTATCTTATGCTGCCACAACCTATTGCCCCTATCGCGTGAATTGAATGAATTATTCCCTTCACTGTCGATAAAACGTCAAGAGCCATAGATCGTCATGAGCCCCCGCATTCGCGGGGGCTCATGAGGATCCATGTCTCTTGCTGACACCACTTTGCGTCTATGTTTTTCTCCCTTGACAGTGCCTTTTCCTACTCACTTGGTAGTTTCTTCTATGTTTCTCAGTTTTTCTTACTGGCTTCCATTCTGTCTCTTCAGCCCCTGCACCACGTGAAGGACAATGGAACCACTTAGTTTAATTTGACCCAGCAGATCGCCGCGAGGCAACCTGAAACTGGACCATTGGTACGTTTATTTTCATTATAAGAATGGAACTTGAATCTGCCGTTGGATGTTTGGAATTAGGAGACTGAAGATTTGTAGATTCACTGGCACGAGATTTCAGCTCCATCTCGGAGCCTACTCACCTGATAAAGGCTCTGAAGTGGAGCCTCAAGCTCTGGTGCCAGCGAACATTGAGGTCGGCCTTTGAGATGTCGAAAGTTTGTCTAAGAGAATCTAGTAGTATTAGTGTCGGTATCATAATCATTATTAGTAGTTTTTATTATTCATCATACTGTAGGCGAGGTTTTCCTCGGTAGAACCTCGGAGTGAGAACGTGTTTGTCAAAAGCAAGTTTCAGTTCGTACTTCATAACCACACATGGCTTAACGTATACTTACGAGGCGCCCTCTGCAGGTAAGAAATGCTGCCAAAATAAGTGAATCCTAACGCATTTTCATAGATTTGAAATCACAGTGCATGTGAGAGCTTCGACCTTAACTCATTCGAGACGTGCCGACTCCGGATACGCGGCTTAGTTTCGTTTGCACAGACCAAATACGGGTGAGGGGGTGGGGCCGGGGGGTTGGGGGGGGGGGGGGCTCAAGAACTGAGATCTAACCTATCAAGCCCTGGAAAACTACGACAGGATGTGGATCGACCATGATATTTCAATGTTGGTGTCAAAATAGCTTGGCGCCAAGCTATTCTGACACCAACATTGAAATATCATAGTCGACCTGTCTCCAGAACTGTGATATAAAACCTAAGAGGACATCTATACACAAAATAGAAAAGAATTTATCCCTTTTGGCTTAAGGAGTCATAACACTCGAGAGAGGAGTCTGTTTCAAAAGTGCAGGCAATCGAGTCTTATTTTTAGTAAGATATTGCTAAAAAAAAAAAAAATCAAACTTTAGAGATATTTTATCCTCTTCTGTGTTGTGCGTAGATCCAATGTCGTCTCACGACAGTATCTTATGCTGCCACAACCTATTGCCCCTATCGCGTGAATTGAATGAATTATTCCCTTCACTGTCGATAAAACGTCAAGAGCCATAGATCGTCATGAGCCCCCGCATTCGCGGGGGCTCATGAGGATCCATGTCTCTTGCTGACACCACATTGCGTCTATGTTTTTCTCCCTTGACAGTGCCTTTTCCTACTCACTTGGTAGTTTCTTCTATGTTTCTCAGTTTTTCTTACTGGCTTCCATTCTGTCTCTTCAGCCCATGCACCACGTGAAGGACAATGGAACCACTTATTTTAATTTGACCCAGCAGATCGCCGCGAGGCAACCTGAAACTGGACCATTGGTACGTTTATTTTCATTATAAGAATGGATCTTGAATCTGCCGTTGGATGTTTGGAATTAGGAGACTGAAGATTTGTAGATTCACTGGCACGAGATTTCAGCTCCATCTCGGAGCCTACTCACCTGATAAAAGCTCTGAAGTGGAGCCTCAAGCTCTGGTGCCAGCGAACATTGAGGTCGGCCTTTGAGATGTCGAAAGTTTGTCTCAGAGAATCTAGTAGTATTAGTGTCGGTATCATAATCATTATTAGTAGTTTTTATTATTCATCATGCTGTAGGCGAGGTTTTCCTCGGTAGAGCCTCGGAGCCAGAACGTGTGTGTCAAAAGCAAGTTTCGGTTCGTACTTCATAACCACACATGATTTAACGTATACTTACGAGGCGCCCTCTGCAGGTGAGAAATGCTGCCAAAATAAGTGAATCCTAACGCATTTTCATAGATTTGAAATCACAGTGCATGTGAGTGCTTCGACCTTAACTCATTCGAGACGTGCCGACTCCGGATACGCGGCTTAGTTTCGTTTGCACAGACCAAATACGGGTGAGGGGGTGTGGCCGGGGGGTTGGGGGGGGGGGGGGGGGCTCAAGAAGATCTAACCTATCAAGCCCTGGAAAACTACGACAGGATGTGGATAGACCATGATATTTCAATGTTGGTGTCAAAATAGCTTGGCGCCAAGCTATTCTGACACCAACATTGAAATATCATAGTCGACCTGTCTCCAGAACTGTGATATAAAACCTAAGAGACATCTATACACAAAATAGAAAAGAATTTATCCCTTTTGGCTAAAGGAGTCATAACACTCGAGAGAGGAGTCTGTTTCAAAAGTGCAGGCAATCGAGTCTTATTTTTAGTAAGATATTGCTAAAAAAAAAATCAAACTTCAGAGATATTTTATCCTCCTCTGTGTTGTGCGTGGATCCAATGTCATCTCACGTCAGTATCTTATTCTGCCACAACCTGTTGCAACTGCCGCGTGAATTGAATGAATTACTCCCTTCACTGTTGATAAAACGTCAAGAGCCATAGATCGTCATGAGCTCCCGCATTCGCGGGGGCTCATGAGGATCCATGTCTCTTGCTGACACCACTTTGCGTCTATGTTTTTCTCCCTTGACAGTGCCTTTTCCTACTCACTTGGTAGTTTCTTCTATGTTTCTCAGTTTTTCTTACTGGCTTCCATTCTGTCTCTTCAGCCCCTGCACCACGTGAAGGACAATGGAACCACTTAGTTTAATTTGACCCAGCAGATCGCCGCGAGGCAACCTGAAACTGGACCATTGGTACGTTTATTTTCATTATAAGAATGGAACTTGAATCTGCCGTTGGATGTTTGGAATTAGGAGACTGAAGATTTGTAGATTCATTGGCACGAGATTTCAGCTCCATCTCGGAGCCTACTCACCTGATAAAGGCTCTGAAGTGGAGCCTCAAGCTCTGGTGCCAGCGAACATTGAGGTCGGCCTTTGAGATGTCGAAAGTTTGTCTCAGAGAATCTAGTAGTATTAGTGTCGGTATCATAATCATTATTAGTAGTTTTTATTATTCATCATGCTGTAGGCGAGGTTTTCCTCGGTAGAACCTCGGAGTGAGAACGTGTTTTTCAAAAGCAAGTTTCAGTTCGTACTTCATAACCACACATGGCTTAACGTATACTTACGAGGCGCCCTCTGCAGGTAAGAAATGCTGCCAAAATAAGTGAATCCTAACGCATTTTCATAGATTTGAAATCACAGTGCATGTGAGAGCTTCGACCTTAACTCATTCGAGACGTGCCGACTCCGCATACGCGGCTTAGTTTCGTTTGCACAGACCAAATACGGGTGAGGGGGTGGGGCCGGGGGGTTGGGGGGGGGGGGCTCAAGAACTGAGATCTAACCTATCAAGCCCTGGAAAACTACGACAGGATGTGGATCGACCATGACATTTCAATGTTGGTGTCAAAATAGCTTGGCGCCAAGCTATTCTGACACCAACATTGAAATATCATAGTCGACCTGTCTCCAGAACTGTGATATAAAACCTAAGAGGACATCTATACACAAAATAGAAAAGAATTTATCCCTTTTGGCTTAAGGAGTCATAACACTCGAGAGAGGAGTCTGTTTCAAAAGTGCAGGCAATCGAGTCTTATTTTTAGTAAGATATAGCTAAAAAAAAAAATTCAAACTTTAGAGATATTTTATCCTCTTCTGTGTTGTGCGTAGATCCAATGTCGTCTCACGACAGTACCTTATGCTGCCACAACCTATTGCCCCTATCGCGTGAATTGAATGAATTATTCCCTTCACTGTCGATAAAACGTCAAGAGCCATAGATCGTCATGAGCCCCCGCATTCGCGGGGGCTCATGAGGATCCATGTCTCTTGCTGACACCACATTGCGTCTATGTTTTTCTCCCTTGACAGTGCCTTTTCCTACTCACTTGGTAGTTTCTTCTATGTTTCTCAGTTTTTCTTACTGGCTTCCATTCTGTCTCTTCAGCCCATGCACCACGTGAAGGACAATGGAACCACTTATTTTAATTTGACCCAGCAGATCGCCGCGAGGCAACCTGAAACCGGACCATTGGTACGTTTATTTTCATTATAAGAATGGAACTTGAATCTGCCGTTGGATGTTTGGAATTAGGAGACTGAAGATTTGTAGATTCACTGGCACGAGATTTCAGCTCCATCTCGGAGCCTACTCACCTGATAAAGGCTCTGAAGTGGAGCCTCAAGCTCTGGTGCCAGCGAACATTGAGGTCGGCCTTTGAGATGTCGAAAGTTTGTCTCAGAGAATCTAGTAGTATTAGTGTCGGTATCATAATCATTAGTAGTTTTTATTATTCATCATGCTGTAGGCGAGGTTTTCCTCGGTAGAGCCTCGGAGCCAGAACGTGTGTGTCAAAAGCAAGTTTCAGTTCGTACTTCATAACCACACATGGCTTAACGTATACTTACGAGGCGCCCTCTGCAGGTGAGAAATGCTGCCAAAATAAGTGAATCCTAACGCATTTTCATAGATTTGAAATCACAGTGCATGTGAGTGCTTCGACCTTAACTCATTCGAGACGTGCCGACTCCGGATACGCGGCTTAGTTTCGTTTGCACAGACCAAATACGGGTGAGGGGGTGGGGCCGGGGGGTTGGGAGGGGGGGGGGGGCTCAAGAAGATCTAACCTATCAAGCCCTGGAAAACTACGACAGGATGTGGATCGACCATGATATTTCAATGTTGGTGTCAAAATAGCTTGGCGCCAAGCTATTCTGACACCAACATTGAAATATCATAGTCGACCTGTCTCCAGAACTGTGATATAAAACCTAAGAGGACATCTATACACAAAATAGAAAATAATTTATCCCTTTTGGCTTAAGGAGTCATAACACTCGAGAGAGGAGTCTGTTTCAAAAGTGCAGGCAATCGAGTCTTATTTTTAGTAAGATATTGCTAAAAAAAAAAAATCAAACTTCAGAGATATTTTATCCTCTTCTGTGTTGTGCGTGGATCCAATGTCATCTCACGTCAGTATCTTATGCTGCCACAACCTGTTGCAACTACCGCGTGAATTGAATGAATTACTCCCTTCACTGTCGATAAAACGTCAAGAGCCATAGATCGTCATGAGCCCCCGCATTCGCGGGGGCTCATGAGGATCCATGTCTCTTGCTGACACCACTTTGCGTCTATGTTTTTCTCCCTTGACAGTGCCTTTTCCTACTCACTTGGTAGTTTCTTCTATGTTTCTCAGTTTTTCTTACTGGCTTCCATTCTGTCTCTTCAGCCCCTGCACCACGTGAAGGACAATGGAACCACTTATTTTAATTTGACCCAGCAGATCGCCGCGAGGCAACCTGAAACTGGACCATTGGTACGTTTATTTTCATTATAAGAATGGAACTTGAATCTGCCGTTGGATGTTTGGAATTAGGAGACTGAAGATTTGTAGATTCACTGGCACGAGATTTCAGCTCCATCTCGGAGCCTACTCACCTGATAAAGGCTCTGAGGTGGAGCCTCAAGCTCTGGTGCCAGCGAACATTGAGGTCGGCCTTTGAGATGTCGAAACTGAGTTTGTCTCAGAGAATCTAGTAGTATTAGTGTCGGTATCATAATCATTATTAGTAGTTTTTATTATTCATCATGCTGTAGGCGAGGTTTTCCTCGGTAGAGCCTCGGAGCCAGAACGTGTGTGTCAAAAGCAAGTTTCGGTTCGTACTTCATAACCACACATGATTTAACGTATACTTACGAGGCGCCCTCTGCAGGTGAGAAATGCTGCCAAAATAAGTGAATCCTAACGCATTTTCATAGATTTGAAATCACAGTGCATGTGAGTGCTTCGACCTTAACTCATTCGAGACGTGCCGACTCCGGATACGCGGCTTAGTTTCGTTTGCACAGACCAAATACGGGTGAGGGGGTGGGGCCGGGGGGTTGGGGGGGGGGGGGGGGGCTCAAGAAGATCTAACCTATCAAGCCCTGGAAAACTACGACAGGATGTGGATCGACCATGATATTTCAATGTTGGTGTCAAAATAGCTTGGCGCCAAGCTATTCTGACACCAACATTGAAATATCATAGTCGACCTGTCTCCAGAACTGTGATATAAAACCTAAGAGGACATCTATACACAAAATAGAAAAGAATTTATCCCTTTTGGCCTAAGGAGTCATAACACTCGAGAGATGAGTCTGTTTCAAAAGTGCAGGCAATCGAGTCTTATTTTTAGTAAGATATTGCTAAAAAAAAAAAATCAAACTTCAGAGATATTTTATCCTCTTCTGTGTTGTGCGTGGATCCAATGTCATCTCACGTCAGTATCTTATTCTGCCACAACCTGTTGCAACTGCCGCGTGAATTGAATGAATTACTCCCTTCACTGTCGATAAAACGTCAAGAGCCATAGATCGTCATGAGCTCCCGCATTCGCGGGGGCTCATGAGGATCCATGTCTCTTGCTGACACCACTTTGCGTCTATGTTTTTCTCCCTTGACAGTGCCTTTTCCTACTCACTTGGTAGTTTCTTCTATGTTTCTCAGTTTTTCTTACTGGCTTCCATTCTGTCTCTTCAGCCCCTGCACCACGTGAAGGACAATGGAACCACTTAGTTTAATTTGACCCAGCAGATCGCCGCGAGGCAACCTGAAACTGGACCATTGGTACGTTTATTTTCATTATAAGAATGGAACTTGAATCTGCCGTTGGATGTTTGGAATTAGGAGACTGAAGATTTGTAGATTCACTGGCACGAGATTTCAGCTCCATCTCGGAGCCTACTCACCTGATAAAGGCTCTGAAGTGGAGCCTCAAGCTCTGGTGCCAGCGAACATTGAGGTCGGCCTTTGAGATGTCGAAAGTTTGTCTCAGAGAATCTAGTAGTATTAGTGTCGGTATCATAATCATTATTAGTAGTTTTTATTATTCATCATGCTGTAGGCGAGGTTTTCCTCGGTAGAACCTCGGAGTGAGAACGTGTTTGTCAAAAGCAAGTTTCAGTTCGTACTTCATAACCACACATGGCTTAACGTATACTTACGAGGCGCCCTCTGCAGGTGAGAAATGCTGCCAAAATAAGTAAATCCTAACGCATTTTCATAGATTTGAAATCACAGTGCATGTGAGAGCTTCGACCTTAACTCATTCGAGACGTGCCGACTCCGGATACGCGGCTTAGTTTCGTTTGCACAGACCAAATACGGGTGAGGGGGTGGGGCCGGGGGGTTGGGGGGGGGGGGGGGCTCAAGAAGATCTAACCTATCAAGCCCTGGAAAACTACGACAGGATGTGGATCGACCATGATATTTCAATGTTGGTGTCAAAATAGCTTGGCGCCAAGCTATTCTGACACCAACATTGAAATATCATAGTCGACCTGTCTCCAGAACTGTGATATAAAACCTAAGAGGACATCTATACACAAAATAGAAAAGAATTTATCCCTTTTGGCTTAAGGAGTCATAACACTCGAGAGAGGAGTCTGTTTCAAAAGTGCAGGCAATCGAGTCTTATTTTTAGTAAGATATTGCTAAAAAAAAAAAATCAAATTTCAGAGATATTTTATCCTCTTCTGTGTTGTGCGTGGATCCAATGTCGTCTCACGTCAGTATCTTATGCTGCCACAACCTGTTGCAACTATCGCGTGAATTGAATGAATTACTCCCTTCACTGTCGATAAAACGTCAAGAGCCATAGATCGTCATGAGCCCCCGCATTCGCGGGGGCTCATGAGGATCCATGTCTCTTGCTGACACCACTTTGCGTCTATGTTTTTCTCCCTTGACAGTGCCTTTTCCTACTCACTTGGTAGTTTCTTCTATGTTTCTCAGTTTTTCTTACTGGCTTCCATTCTGTCTCTTCAGCCCCTGCACCACGTGAAGGACAATGGAACCACTTAGTTTAATTTCCCCCAGCAGATCGCCGCGAGGCAACCTGAAACTGGACCATTGGTACGTTTATTTTCATTATAAGAATGGAACTTGAATCTGCCGTTGGATGTTTGGAATTAGGAGACTGAAGATTTGTAGATTCACTGGCACGAGATTTCAGCTCCATCTCGGAGCCTACTCACCTGATAAAGGCTCTGAAGTGGAGCCTCAAGCTCTGGTGCCAGCGAACATTGAGGTCGGCCTTTGAGATGTCGAAAGTTTGTCTCAGAGAATCTAGTAGTATTAGTGTCGGTATCATAATCATTATTAGTAGTTTTTATTATTCATCATGCTGTAGGCGAGGTTTTCCTCGGTAGAGCCTCGGAGCCAGAACGTGTGTGTCAAAAGCAAGTTTCAGTTCGTACTTCATAACCACACATGGCTTAACGTATACTTACGAGGCGCCCTCTGCAGGTGAGAAATGCTGCCAAAATAAGTGAATCCTAACGCATTTTCATAGATTTGAAATCACAGTGCATGTGAGTGCTTCGACCTTAACTCATTCGAGACGTGCCGACTCCGGATACGCGGCTTAGTTTCGTTTGCACAGACCAAATACGGGTGAGGGGGTGGGGCCGGGGGGTTGGGGGGGGGGGGGGGGCTCAAGAAGATCTAACCTATCAAGCCCTGGAAAACTACGACAGGATGTGGATCGACCATGATATTTCAATGTTGGTGTCAAAATAGCTTGGCGCCAAGCTATTCTGACACCAACATTGAAATATCATAGTCGACCTGTCTCCAGAACTGTGATATAAAACCTAAGAGGACATCTATACACAAAATAGAAAAGAATTTATCCCTTTTGGCTTAAGGAGTCATAACACTCGAGAGAGGAGTCTGTTTCAAAAGTGCAGGCAATCGAGTCTTATTTTTAGTAAGATATTGCTAAAAAAAAAAATCAAACTTCAGAGATATTTTATCCTCTTCTGTGTTGTGCGTGGATCCAATGTCATCTCACGTCAGTATCTTATGCTGCCACAACCTGTTGCAACTACCGCGTGAATTGAATGAATTACTCCCTTCACTGTCGATAAAACGTCAAGAGCCATAGATCGTCATGAGCTCCCGCATTCGCGGGGGCTCATGAGGATCCATGTCTCTTGCTGACACCACTTTGCGTCTATGTTTTTCTCCCTTGACAGTGCCTTTTCCTACTCACTTGGTAGTTTCTTCTATGTTTCTCAGTTTTTCTTACTGGCTTCCATTCTGTCTCTTCAGCCCCTGCACCACGTGAAGGACAATGGAACCACTTATTTTAATTTGACCCAGCAGATCGCCGCGAGGCAACCTGAAACTGGACCATTGGTACGTTTATTTTCATTATAAGAATGGAACTTGAATCTGCCGTTGGATGTTTGGAATTAGGAGACTGAAGATTTGTAGATTCACTGGCACGAGATTTCAGCTCCATCTCGGAGCCTACTCACCTGATAAAGGCTCTGAAGTGGAGCCTCAAGCTCTGGTGCCAGCGAACATTGAGGTCGGCCTTTGAGATGTCGAAAGTTTGTCTCAGAGAATCTAGTAGTATTAGTGTCGGTATCATAATCATTATTAGTAGTTTTTATTATTCATCATGCTGTAGGCGAGGTTTTCCTCGGTAGAACCTCGGAGCGAGAACGTGTGTGTCAAAAGCAAGTTTCAGTTCGTACTTCATAACCACACATGGCTTAACGTATATTTACGAGGCGCCCTCTGCAGGTGAGAAATGCTGCCAAAATAAGTGAATCCTAACGCATTTTCATAGATTTGAAATCACAGTGCATGTGAGTGCTTCGACCTTAACTCATTCGAGACGTGCCGACTCCGGATACGCGGCTTAGTTTCGTTTGCACAGACCAAATACGGGTGAGGGGGTGGGGCCGGGGGGTTGGGGGGGGGGGGGGCTCAAGAAGATCTAACCTATCAAGCCCTGGAAAACTACGACAGGATGTGGATCGACCATGATATTTCAATGTTGGTGTCAAAATAGCTTGGCGCCAAGCTATTCTGACACCAACATTGAAATATCATAGTCGACCTGTCTCCAGAACTGTGATATAAAACCTAAGAGGACATCTATACACAAAATAGAAAAGAATTTATCCCTTTTGGCTTAAGGAGTCATAACACTCGAGAGAGGAGTCTGTTTCAAAAGTGCAGGCAATCGAGTCTTATTTTTAGTAAGATATTGCTAAAAAAAAAAAATCAAACTTCAGAGATATTTTATCCTCTTCTGTGTTGTGCGTAGATCCAATGTCGTCTCACGACAGTATCTTATGCTGCCACAACCTATTGCCCCTATCGCGTGAATTGAATGAATTATTCCCTTCACTGTCGATAAAACGTCAAGAGCCATAGATCGTCATGAGCCCCCGCATTCGCGGGGGCTCATGAGGATCCATGTCTCTTGCTGACACCACTTTGCGTCTATGTTTTTCTCCCTTGACAGTGCCTTTTCCTACTCACTTGGTAGTTTCTTCTATGTTTCTCAGTTTTTCTTACTGGCTTCCATTCTGTCTCTTCAGCCCCTGCACCACGTGAAGGACAATGGAACCACTTAGTTTAATTTGACCCAGCAGATCGCCGCGAGGCAACCTGAAACTGGACCATTGGTACGTTTATTTTCATTATAAGAATGGAACTTGAATCTGCCGTTGGATGTTTGGAATTAGGAGACTGAAGATTTGTAGATTCACTGGCACGAGATTTCAGCTCCATCTCGGAGCCTACTCACCTGATAAAGGCTCTGAAGTGGAGCCTCAAGCTCTGGTGCCAGCGAACATTGAGGTCGGCCTTTGAGATGTCGAAAGTTTGTCTCAGAGAATCTAGTAGTATTAGTGTCGGTATCATAATCATTATTAGTAGTTTTTATTATTCATCATGCTGTAGGCGAGGTTTTCCTCGGTAGAACCTCGGAGTGAGAACGTGTTTGTCAAAAGCAAGTTTCAGTTCGTACTTCATAACCACACATGGCTTAACGTATACTTACGAGGCGCCCTCTGCAGGTGAGAAATGCTGCCAAAATAAGTGAATCCTAACGCATTTTCATAGATTTGAAATCACAGTGCATGTGAGAGCTTCGACCTTAACTCATTCGAGACGTGCCGACTCCGGATACGCGGCTTAGTTTCGTTTGCACAGACCAAATACGGGTGAGGGGGTGGGGCCGGGGGGTTGGGGGGGGGGGGGGGCTCAAGAAGATCTAACCTATCAAGCCCTGGAAAACTACGACAGGATGTGGATCGACCATGATATTTCAATGTTGGTGTCAAAATAGCTTGGCGCCAAGCTATTCTGACACCAACATTGAAATATCATAGTCGAACAGTCTCCAGAACTGTGATATAAAACCTAAGAGGACATCTATACACAAAATAGAAAAGAATTTATCCCTTTTGGCTTAAGGAGTCATAACACTCGAGAGAGGAGTCTGTTTCAAAAGTGCAGGCAATCGAGTCTTATTTTTAGTAAGATATTGCTAAAAAAAAAAAATCAAACTTCAGAGATATTTTATCCTCTTCTGTGTTGTGCGTAGATCCAATGTCGTCTCACGACAGTATCTTTTGCTGCCACAACCTATTGCCCCTATCGCGTGAATTGAATGAATTACTCCCTTCACTGTCGATAAAACGTCAAGAGCCATAGATCGTCATGAGCCCCCGCATTCGAGGGGGCTCATGAGGATCCATGTCTCTTGCTGACACCACTTTGCGTCTATGTTTTTCTCCCTTGACAGTGCCTTTTCCTACTCACTTGGTAGTTTCTTCTATGTTTCTCAGTTTTTCTTACTGGCTTCCATTCTGTCTCTTCAGCCCATGCACCACGTGAAGGACAATGGAACCACTTATTTTAATTTGACCCAGCAGATCGCCGCGAGGCAACCTGAAACTGGACCATTGGTACGTTTATTTTCATTATAAGAATGGATCTTGAATCTGCCGTTGGATGTTTGGAATTAGGAGACTGAAGATTTGTAGATTCACTGGCACGAGATTTCAGCTCCATCTCGGAGCCTACTCACCTGATAAAGGCTCTGAAGTGGAGCCTCAAGCTCTGGTGCCAGCGAACATTGAGGTCGGCCTTTGAGATGTCGAAAGTTTGTCTCAGAGAATCTAGTAGTATTAGTGTCGGTATCATAATCATTATTAGTAGTTTTTATTATTCATCATGCTGTAGGCGAGGTTTTCCTCGGTAGAACCTCGGAGTGAGAACGTGTTTGTCAAAAGCAAGTTTCAGTTCGTACTTCATAACCACACATGGCTTAACGTATACTTACGAGGCGCCCTCTGCAGGTGAGAAATGCTGCCAAAATAAGTGAATCCTAACGCATTTTCATAGATTTGAAATCACAGTGCATGTGAGAGCTTCGACCTTAACTCATTCGAGACGTGCCGACTCCGGATACGCGGCTTAGTTTCGTTTGCACAGACCAAATACGGGTGAGGGGGTGGGGCCGGGCTCAAGAAGATCTAACCTATCAAGCCCTGGAAAACTACGACAGGATGTGGATCGACCATGATATTTCAATGTTGGTGTCAAAATAGCTTGGCGCCAAGCTATTCTGACACCAACATTGAAATATCATAGTCGACCTGTCTCCAGAACTGTGATATAAAACCTAAGAGGACATCTATACACAAAATAGAAAAGAATTTATCCCTTTTGGCTTAAGGAGTCATAACACTCGAGAGAGGAGTCTGTTTCAAAAGTGCAGGCAATCGAGTCTTATTTTTAGTAAGATATTGCTAAAAAAAAAAATCAAACTTCAGAGATATTTTATCCTCTTCTGTGTTGTGCGTAGATCCAATGTCGTCTCACGACAGTATCTTATGCTGCCACAACCTATTGCCCCTATCGCGTGAATTGAATGAATTATTCCCTTCACTGTCGATAAAACGTCAAGAGCCATAGATCGTCATGAGCCCCCGCATTCGCGGGGGCTCATGAGGATCCATGTCTCTTGCTGACACCACTTTGCGTCTATGTTTTTCTCCCTTGACAGTGCCTTTTCCTACTCACTTGGTAGTTTCTTCTATGTTTCTCAGTTTTTCTTACTGGCTTCCATTCTGTCTCTTCAGCCCCTGCACCACGTGAAGGACAATGGAACCACTTATTTTAATTTGACCCAGCAGATCGCCGCGAGGCAACCTGAAACCGGACCATTGGTACGTTTATTTTCATTATAAGAATGGAACTTGAATCTGCCGTTGGATGTTTGGAATTAGGAGACTGAAGATTTGTAGATTCACTGGCACGAGATTTCAGCTCCATCTCGGAGCCTACTCACCTGATAAAGGCTCTGAAGTGGAGCCTCAAGCTCTGGTGCCAGCGAACATTGAGGTCGGCCTTTGAGATGTCGAAAGTTTGTCTCAGAGAATCTAGTAGTATTAGTGTCGGTATCATAATCATTATTAGTAGTTTTTATTATTCATCATGCTGTAGGCGAGGTTTTCCTCGGTAGAGCCTCGGAGCCAGAACGTGTGTGTCAAAAGCAAGTTTCAGTTCGTACTTCATAACCACACATGGCTTAACGTATACTTACGAGGCGCCCTCTGCAGGTGAGAAATGCTGCCAAAATAAGTGAATCCTAACGCATTTTCATAGATTTGAAATCACAGTGCATGTGAGTGCTTCGACCTTAACTCATTCGAGACGTGCCGACTCCGGATACGCGGCTTAGTTTCGTTTGCACAGACCAAATACGGGTGAGGGGGTGGGGCCGGGGGGTTGGGGGGGGGGGGGGGCTCAAGAAGATCTAACCTATCAAGCCCTGGAAAACTACGACAGGATGTGGATCGACCATGATATTTCAATGTTGGTGTCAAAATAGCTTGGCGCCAAGCTATTCTGACACCAACATTGAAATATCATAGTCGACCTGTCTCCAGAACTGTGATATAAAACCTAAGAGGACATCTATACACAAAATAGAAAATAATTTATCCCTTTTGGCTTAAGGAGTCATAACACTCGAGAGAGGAGTCTGTTTCAAAAGTGCAGGCAATCGAGTCTTATTTTTAGTAAGATATTGCTATAAAAAAAAATCAAACTTCAGAGATATTTTATCCTCTTCTGTGTTGTGCGTGGATCCAATGTCATCTCACGTCAGTATCTTATGCTGCCACAACCTGTTGCAACTATCGCGTGAATTGAATGAATTACTCCCTTCACTGTCGATAAAACGTCAAGAGCCATAGATCGTCATGAGCCCCCGCATTCGCGGGGGCTCATGAGGATCCATGTCTCTTGCTGACACCACTTTGCGTCTATGTTTTTCTCCCTTGACAGTGCCTTTTCCTACTCACTTGGTAGTTTCTTCTATGTTTCTCAGTTTTTCTTACTGGCTTCCATTCTGTCTCTTCAGCCCCTGCACCACGTGAAGGACAATGGAACCACTTATTTTAATTTGACCCAGCAGATCGCCGCGAGGCAACCTGAAACTGGACCATTGGTACGTTTATTTTCATTATAAGAATGGAACTTGAATCTGCCGTTGGATGTTTGGAATTAGGAGACTGAAGATTTGTAGATTCACTGGCACGAGATTTCAGCTCCATCTCGGAGCCTACTCACCTGATAAAGGCTCTGAAGTGGAGCCTCAAGCTCTGGTGCCAGCGAACATTGAGGTCGGCCTTTGAGATGTCGAAAGTTT
>BTPG01000005.1:17248908-17297903 GCA_036245525.1 Semisulcospira habei
GATACAATATTAACTCATTCAGCCCCGACACACCACAGCAAGACATGGCTCGACCATGATAGTTCAAGGGTGGTGACAGAACAGGGGCTTGGCGCCTATAGGTCGATCTCTCTCCTTAAATTGAATACAGTCCTAGGAGCATAACTCCAAAAGTGGGTATTTCGTACCTCGGGCACAATGAGTTAATTGTATCCAAAAGTATGTTACCTGATTGTTACCATAAGTCTATTAGGTAATAGAGGTATGTTGTACCTTTTCCTAAACAAGACAACATCTGTAATGGAAAACGACATCTGTATGGAATATATGAAAGTCGTCGCCCATACACAAGTCACAATCACGTATTTTACTTGACTTTTCACCCAAACCAAAGGTTTCTCCTTTAATTTCTTAAAAATGAGAAGAAAAAAAAGTAAACGAAATGAAGAAACAATGATGGCTGGACATTTGCAGTCGTGCCACCCAAAAAAAAAAAAAAAAAGAGAAAACTTAAATTCCGAACAATATGACAAGACTATTAAACGGTATTGTTGACAACAAGAAAAGCGCCGCTGACTTGCCTCGAGGCTGTGCATGATAACGAGGAACATAGATGTAAAATGGTCAGGCTTGCGTGCCATACAGATGGCAAGACACATACATGTACACCATCGTGATCCCCCTCAGTATGGTCTACATACCTATTGTACATTGCAGTGGACGAAGACTGTGTTTTTTAATTTACTGAAAATTCAACTTCAATGATCTCCAGCCGTCAGCGAAACATGGATACAAAATGGTGTCAGCAAGAGGCATATATCTTCATGAGCCCTCGCAACTGCGGGTGCTCATGAAGATCTATACTTCTAGCAGTGTGTCGGTGTTTAATTTGTCTCGGCAGGGAAGTGGTAGAAAAATTATCAAATCGTGAATACTTGTTAAAAAAAATATATCAGAATCAAAATCTATCATTATTGGCCTACTCTAGTAAGGCGCATGGTTGTGATCAAGAAGCGAGAGTTCATGAGAATATACATCTATGCCTTTTACGGATGAAGTCAGACTGCGGAATTGGGCTCATGAGTATCTAAGCATCTTATTTTGTGCTGTGTCAACTTCGGAGCAAACAGTGAAGCAGCAGTTCTGACCAGGATACCGGCTAAATGAAAATGGTATAAGAAAACGATAAAAGGAGGGTACAAATAAAACAGGGAAATAAATACTGGTTTACCTTGTTGTGAATCCAGGGACACCAAGTTAAACCTAACTAATTAATCCCATACTATCGCTGGTCCAATGTGGTCCAAACGACCTGTTGTAGGCTGTAGAGATCAGCAGACACAATGTGTGATTCACACAGCTGATCCATAAACAGTGAAGCAGCAGGACTGACCAGGATACCGGCTAAATGAAATAGGTATAAGAAAACGATAAAAGGAGGGTACAAATACAACAGTGAAATAAATACTGGTTTACCTTGTTGTGAATCCAGGGACACCAAGTTAAACCTAACTAATTAATCCCATACTATCGCTGGTCCAATATGGTCCAAACGACCTGGCTGTAGACTGTAGAGATCAGCAGACACAATGTGTGATTCACACAGCTGATCCACAAACAGTGAAGCAGCAGGTCTGACCAGGATACCGGCCAAAAGAAAATTGGTTTTAACCTTCGTCAATTTTTAACCCTTGTACCTAAGTGATCCTAAATTTTAATCTGGATTTTAAATATGCAAAGTAAATTATACCCTTTTATATACAAGGACCGCTGTTGTGAGGAAGTGCACTATAAATCATTTAAAAAAAAAACTAACAAATAAATGATAGAACTAAATATTTTTTGTTATGTTTGTTAATTAAAGCCAAAAGTGCTAGTCCCTGGTCACCTCGGTGCAGAGCGACAGAAAAATGGAGAAAACAACAACAAACAAACAGGGAAAGCGAAAGTATTTTAGACGAATTTATTAACTTTTATTGAAAATACTTAAACTTGTCTTAACTTCCTTAAGTTTTTACGGTGAACGATGAAATTGGTTTTAACCTTCTTTAACTTTTAACCCTTTTACTTAGGTGGTCCTGAATTTTAACTTGGATTTTAAATATGGAAGTAAACTATACTTTTGTTATACTTAAGGACCGCTGTTGGTGAAGATATTGTGCGCTATAAATTATTGTACAGAATCAAACAAACAAATTATAGAGCTATTTTTTTTTAAATGTCGTGTTCGTTAACTAAAGTAAAAGCGTTAGTCCCTGATCACCTCGGTGCAGAGGGACAAAAAAAAAAAAAAAAAAAAAAAAAAGAAGAAGGATAAAACGAACGAACGAACGGAGCAAAGTTTTTTTTGACGATGTTAGGATGCGGGTCAGAAGTGTCACTGAACAGTCCTAGCGGACACGCGAGTTATAAGACAAAAGACGTCCAACGCTACGCAACACGTCCCCGGGCAGTTTGTTGTCCCGATTAGCTCTTGCTTACCGGCGACCGCTTTTCAATTTCACGTCCACCGCAAACAAGACCAAAGATTTTCTTTTACTTATAAACCCCAAAACACAGAGAATACCCAAAATATTTTTTATAAAAAGGAAGTAAAGAAAAAAAGAACGACAGAAAAAACAAACAGAACGAAACAAAACAAAACGAAACGAAACAAAACGAAACGAAACGAAAAAAAATAAAACCAAACAAAATACCCCCAAACAACACGTTATTTAATGTCTAGGAAGTATCGGAAAAGAAACGGAGCGTGACAGTTCAGAAATAGTGTTAAATGCCGACATCGGTCCGACGGCCTTTGCGCTCTGGCTATATCTTAGTTGTGAGAATAATGCCACAATGTGGTATTGATAACGTTTGAAATGGAATTGACTTAATTCTTGATGCTCGCAACAACGTTGTGTAAGAATTAAATTAACACTTTATGTTAACCCCTTAACTGCAGGGACAAGGGGACGAGCTCCAGCTGCAGCTGCAATTTTCAGCTGCAAGAGACAGAAATATCTTGAGGATTTATGCCTTATGTTAGTCCCACGTTAATTGTGCCTAATTGTTTTCGCAGTTACACGTGTTCTTCATGCAAATGTCTATCAACACAGACAGGAAATTCAGATGCAAAATTCGTGATCATCATTAGCGAAGAAAATACTAAACTATGGAGTCTTCCTCTGGACAGTAAATAGTACACGAAACAGCCATATGTTAGTCAGTTTAACTTATTCAGCCCGACGGCCGTATTTCCCAAATTTGGGAGGCGTCATATAATGACTGCACCATATGTAGGAGATGGATCGACCATGATAATTCAAGGGCAGAGCCAGATTAGCTTGGCGCCGACAGGCGCCAAGCTAATATGGCACTACCCTTAAATTATCATGGTCGACCCATCTCTTGCTGTAGAGCGTCAGGGCTGAGTTGAAGCGGGGTATTGTCAGAATAGAATGGCGGCAAGATATTCCGACACCAACCTAGAACTATCATAGTCGGACTGTTTCCTGATTTAGTGTGCCAGTGCCCTCGTTAGCCAGTACTGAAGACAGAATTGTCACGGACGATTCAGTTCTCACTGCAGTACTGTTACCACCTCCTAACGACGAGGACGTGAGGGTTGGACTTTTAGGAGGCATCTTGGTATTTATTGAGTTAAAACTGTACGCTATACAATACAATACAATACAATACAATACAATACAATACAATACAATACAATACAATACAATACAATACAATGCAATGCAATGCAATGCAATACAATACAATACAATACAATACCTATGACTAAAACTGCACAGAAAAAGACACTACATGATTATGATACGATACGATACCAGAAAACAAAGAAAACTCGCATAATATCTACAGAACAACACAATTAAATAAAAGCGAGCAAGACACGAATAAGGCACCAAGACTTTCCCAGACAGCTAAAAACCGAAACTAGTTGGACTGATTTTAAAAGAACCCTTCCCAAATGATAAGGAAAAACCAAACCAGTTTAAAATCGAACCTAGAGGAAATGATTCAAAAGAACCCTTGCAAAATGCTAGAGACTAACAAAAAGAGTATGAAAAAAAAAGAGATCAAAACACAAATAGGCTGTACACTCTAACTTTCCAGCCTATCTTTTTCCATATCTCTATAGAATCATATAAACACATAACTCTAAATATTTTTTTCTGATAAAAGCAAACAGATATCGTTGAATAACCAACATTCCAAATAAAACACCTGTCATCTATATACATGTATCTTCAATTTCCCCGGAACGATGTATGTGTTGTTTTTAAATTTAAAACCATACGGATTCCAAATGAATCGCAGACCACAGAACCG
This sequence comes from Semisulcospira habei, assembly GCA_036245525.1. Lineage (NCBI taxonomy): Eukaryota > Metazoa > Mollusca > Gastropoda > Semisulcospiridae > Semisulcospira > Semisulcospira habei. The sequence continues at coordinate 17,253,220 of BTPG01000005.1, forward strand.
TTTATGTGATTTTTAAATGGATGCGAAAAACCACATAAACACACGTCTTTTGCACGTGAACAGGAAGCGCGAGCATGTTCACGAGAATCGACACACACGCCATTTTCTCTATTGTGTTTGCTGCTTTGTGATTTGTGGACCTTACGGCTGCACTTGCACCCATAAGGCCCACAACCACAGAACAACACACAGAATGAATATAATGGGAGCTAAAATCGACAAAACAAATCGTAATTCTTACAAAGCGTAGAACAATTAACCCTTTTAGCTCCAAGGTCCCATTTCTCAAATTTTGGCGGTGTTGCCTAACGACTATGTACCAGTTGTAGGAGTTGCTTTGACCATGATAATTCAAGAGTTGTGCCAGCTAATCTGGCAATACCACTGAATTATCATGGTCCAGCCATCTCCTGCTGTAGGGACCCGGGACTAAAAGGGTTAATTGCACGCAGACTGCCATACACATACCGAAAACCTCCAATATGATTTGGCACACAGAGAAAGTCAGCACACAAAACGACACACACACACAGTCATTAAAACGTCGCCAGCGTTTGTGCACTAGAAGTTACTTGCACGAGAAACGGCACACACATTACGCAAACGTCACAGGACTTGGTGTACAGAAAGACTCCATTTGCACAAAACAGTCATGCAAAGGTATAAAAAGCCACAGGGTGAGGCCTCTAATTACAAGAAGATGGTCGGACACTCACAATACTGGGACAGCTCACAATGCCCGTACACGCACAAACATAGACGCAAGTTGACACAACGATGGTTTGAAATTCTCTTTACCTCATACAGCACACAACCTGCGTACACAATTTGCTTAATGTATGATGTAAAGTGAATTTCGAACCATTCTCGTGTCAATTCAGGTCACTTCACCTCATACAGTACACAAACGGTATTCACAGTTTGTGTGTTTAATGAGGTAAAGTAGTGAATTGTCTCCTCCGCCGCCTGTGTTAATAACTGCCACACACACGTCACGAGTAACTGACCTCAGTAGCCTGACATCAGCCCTTCAATGATAACCGCCACATCATCATCTGTCTGGTCGTCTTCTGAATCCGACAAGGCTAAAATGGCATCATCTACCCAGTCTTCATTCTGTTGAAATAAAACAAGATCATGAGTTAGTTCTGGGCACGAAACAAATAATATAAGAGCGGTTACATTGTTAAAAAGGAAGTGGGGTTGAAATAAAACACAGAAAGATGGAGACACGGTGAAAAAAATAAAAATAAAATAAAGACAATATGATAAGATAGGGGAGATGACGTAAATCTGATAGAAGGAATAACAAAATTAACCCACTTTGTCCTATTTATTTGTGCATTGGCTGCACACAGGAAGGGAGAGGGTAGGGAGAAAGGGGGGAGGCTGGAGTTTTGTCAAATGAGTTCTAGGTAATACAAGTTAGAATCTGACCCGATCCTAAACCATTTCTACAACACTCCTAAAATGCCTGATCCTAAATCCGCTGCGCTATAATCTGACACAACACTTGGACTGTCATGGCAGTTCAACCTCCCGTTTTCACAGTCTCTTCACACATTCGAGACGTGCCACATCCGGATGCGCGACTTTATGCCGCGTATCGGGATGTGGCACGTCTCGAATGAGTTAATCTGCTTGGAGAAAAGAAAAAAAAGCACACTAACCACTTCTTCCTGTCTCATGGTAGAGTAGCTGTCCCAACCTTCCATCAGCCTCTGCAGGGCATCCTCCATTTGGGGACTGTCCGTCTGCTGACCTGCATCTTCCAAGGCATCCCCAGTATTGCCCTCGGAGAACGCCTCAGAACTTGCGTCAAATTCAGATTCCGCAAGTCAGACAAGTCAAATTCTGCCTCAGGTTCTGAATCGGACGTGCCATCGTCGCTTTCCTTTTCACCGAGTTCTTCGTCGCTCCACGATCTGCCGTTTTCTTCTTCTTCTTCTGAGCTGTCGTCCAGCACCTGCAAGTGAGTAAAACAACAATGTTACAATGAAACGAACGTATTGTTACATCGGGCTCTATCCATTCAACAGTGAATTCGTTTTGCCTAGAAATGCCTGCTATCTTTAAGTATACTGTCTTGCAATTATTACACTGATTATCTCCCTCGATCCGCTGTTCATACCTGCTCAGTGTGGGTCTCAGTGTGGGACCCAGTGTGGTTCACACGATACGTTTCAGTGCCGTTGCAGACGAAAGATTATCATACTTGACCTGACCAATGTAGGACAGAAAGACACACCATCGAAGGCATGGATTCTTATAAGATCGGCAGTCTGCTGGGGTCGACTGACAAAGTCTTTCATTGTTTTTATGTGACAGATCGGCACTACTACTTGCATCAGTCTTCTGTTTTGGATACTTACACTGTACACTGACTTTGATCCAAAAGATCCTCGGACCGTCGCCAGCCTCAGAAGCCTACTGAGGCTGATGTCGGCCCGGGGATCTTTTGCCTCCTATGCTAAATGAGGTTAATGCCTACCTGTTGCTGCACCAGTCGTCTGTACCGAAGAGTCACCATGGCGAACCGTCTGTGGTAGTCTCGCTTGCTGACTTTGCGTAATGGCGTCCAGGGTAGCGTCTCACTGCACACGATCACTGCGGCGGAGACTGAGGGCTCATACGTCAGAGGAGAGGGCGGCAGCTCAGACTTGCATCCCCGGCACAACGAGGTGTAGTGAACTTCGTCGTATTTTGTTGCTTCGTGTGTTGTCCGTAGTATGGCGCGTCCGCAGTACCCGCATTTTACGAAATCAGCCTGCAGCAAAATAAAAGTCACATATTTTAGTTGTTGTTCTTGCGCCAGACTGCAAAGTCTAACACACAAGACTTGCGGCACACGCTAGTGAGATTTTGTTTGAAACAATCGTTCCCAACAACGAACGAGAGAGAAATCACGGCGTATAACCAACTTGGGGGAGGGGGAGGGGCTCATGAGGATCTATGCCTCTTGGCTTTGTTCGTTGTTGGAAGTAATTTGTTGCAAACCCTCACTAATGACAACTGCATGCCTCGTTTGAAACCCTGCCATCTGTCCACCGTGTCAGTTCCTTCAATTCATTCAAGGTGCCCGGCATCAATAGTTACACAAGTGTCGTATCCGGCAACGCTAAAAGACACTCAGCTATTGATGCAGAACACCTTGAACGAATTAAAAAGAGAAAATATTATTTAAAAAAAAACTTCTTTGATCCATAATGTGTAAAGCCAGCTCACCCACTTGTTTCGACGTCGTCGTCGAATTTGGCGTAACTTAATATATACATATATATAATTATAAACGCACCAAAAATGTTGATATGCATCTAAACTAAACCTACCTTAACACATGGGCAGCTGTGAATGTCTGACGTGCTCTCCTCAGCTCTTTCAGACGGGTTCAGATTGCCCAAATCCTGCTCATCTTCGGCCTGCGCTTCGCACACATTCAGCATGTTTACGGAGGTCGAAGAGGACGTCTCCGCTGGATCGCTCATCTCTCCGGAACGTCCCTGTAGAAGTAAACGGAATGGATTAGTAGATTTTATAAATAACTAAATGTATGCGAATTGAAGTCTATGACACACATAATAGATGACAAACTCTTTCGAGACGTGCCGCCTAAATGCGTATGAGCCCCCGCTGCATCACATGGGTCTCTGCAATTAATAATAATAATAATAATAATAATAATAATAATAATAATAATAAATAATTATTGTATAGCGCTGTTCTCCAGGAACACACTGGAGTCACTTGCATGGTCTCAGGGTTACGTGATCTATGCCTCTACCTGGCTCGACCAATAACAACAATAGTCACCTGCCTGCGAGAGTTCCAAACATTTGATTTAGTGTTGCTAGCATTGCAATTCTTTTGAGTAACATCAAAAATGAGGGAGACATAGATCCTCACAAGCTCCCGCTTCGCAATGGGGATCTATGTCTCTTGCTTATCTAAAATCAGATTTGTATTATTCAGACGGAGGTTTTTTTTTTTTTTGGTAGTGTTTCAGCGATGGTTTTAGAGACATACTTCACAACGTCTGGCAATAAACAATTGACGAGGCTGGAAATCATAAGTAGGTCAAAATGGCGCGTATGCCGATGAAAACAGTGCAGTAACTCATTCTACCCCAACACGGAAATCCTTACATTTTTCCGTTGACCTCTGTGCAAGACACAGATCGACCATGATAGTTCAAGGGTGATGCCAGAATAGCTTGGTGCCCATAGGCGCCAAGCTATTCTGGCATCACCCTTGAACTATCATGGTCGATCCTTATCTTCCTGTGGTGTGTCTGGGGTAGAATGAGATAAAAGACAGGACAAGCATGCATGTCGCAAGTTTATCCTGGCTTGTAATCCACTGTTCGCGTCAAAACACGCGCAGTTTTTGACTACTTGTCGTTTACGAAAATCGTCCATTTATAATTTCTTACCCCCTGGCTGGTCCAATACTGCTCGACACAGGCGGTGCCAGACGGGCCGGGCTGAAGGTCAAGGCTCTCGGACAGTCTCCGTCTCTTGGCTGGGGAAGCGTCCAGGTTGACTGACGGACCAGGCTGAGTTTCCTCGCTGTCGGACAGTGCCCTCTTGGCGGGACTAGAGACATCGGCACAGAAGGCATTTTCTTGGCGATCCATTTCAAGGGATTTTCACGATCTTCCTGCACATAAAAAGTATATGTATAGCAGACTGAAAGCAAGCTGTTGTGTTTTCGCGACGTAAGCAGAGGAAAGTAACCATAAACAGTCTTCATTTTTCGACTGATTTTTAACTTGTACCCTTGACTGTGGTAAACTTTAACGTTGGAATTTTCTCAGAGACTATTCAAGCCACATTCTTCAAACTTGGCCCAAGGATACTTTGTGGTAAGACCTGTCTAAACATACCACTTTGAGTGACCTCTCACAAAGCTTGAAAGGTCAAGGTCACAGGGGATCAGGAAATGGGTCAAAATGGCTACATTTGACATAATTTATTTTATTTTTTTCTCAAATACTATTCACAACTTCAAACCCAAACTTGATGCAAAGATACGTGATGGTAAGGCCTTTGTATACGTACTAATTTGGTTGATCCCTCAAAAAGGTCGAGGGCCACAAGAGCTCAGGAAACAGGTGAAAAATAGCCATCTTTTGACAAAAGATGCTTTTTTCTCAAATACTATTCACAACTTGAAACACAAACTTGCTACAGAGATAGCTGATGGTAAGCCCTATCTATGCATACTAATTTGGATGACCCCTCAAAAAGGTCAAGGGCTCAGAAAAAAGGGCTGAAATAGCCATATTTTGACAAAAGATGTTTTTCTCAAATACTATTCACAACTTTCAACTCAAACTTGCTACAGAGATACCTGATGGGAAGACCTTTCTATGCACACTAATTTGGTTGATCCCTCGGAAAGGTCAAGGTTAACGAAAGCTCGGGGAAAAAAGACCCAGAATAGCCATATTTTGACAAAAGACGTTTTTCTCAAATACTATTCACAACTTAAAACCCAAATTTGGTACAGAGTTACCTGATGGTAAGACTAATCTATGCATACTAATTTCATTGGATGACCCCTTCGAAAGGTCAAGGGTCACAAGAGGCTGGCAAATGTGTGTAAAATGCTGATTTTTGATAAAATTATAGGTATTCCCAAATTTTTTAACCAAATTCGGTACAAAGATAGCTGATGATAAGACTTCCTATGCATACTAATTTAGTCAACTCATCACGAAGATCAAGGGTCACGGGGGGGTTGACAGATGTGTGAAAAATGCTTACATTTTCAGAAAACATGGATTTTGCTGCTGCAGAAGCCAGCCCTTGTCAGAAAGGTCACACATATATGTAGATCGGTCATACACATGAGCCATACTTACTTTGCCTTTCTTGTTTTCAGTATGTTTTTTTTTTTTTGGCTTTGATGTTTGTGTGGCGTGTGAGAGAAACTCGTGCACTGCCGGCACGTGTAGAAATGTGACATTTCTGTGTGTCCCGTTTAGTTTCCACAAGTTTCTTAGACTATCACCAAGTGTGTAAAAGAAAGTTTATTTAACATGGTTTTCAACTTTTCTCAGCGTTAAAATAAGCATCACTGATTGATTTATTCGCTGGTCTAGTTTTATCTTTGAACTGTCCATGCACTTTAGTATTGATACAGCATATGTAAGGTCCCAGAGCACAAACCAGCACACAGCTATATGCTACACACACAAGTATGAGAACGATTTTTTTTCTTCACGTTGCGATATTTCCCCATGCGGATCGCGTACATGTTAATACAGTCCCATACGCTTCAGTCGAAAACGGACAAGTCAAACAACGCTTAAGTGGAACGAAAAAATTTCCCCCCGGCCAAAGCTGTTCTTTCTATGACAAATTTTACAATGGATAACTCGATCGCACTTAACTCGAACTTCTGATAAGTTGAACGTGTTTTTCCGCGCAAAAGTCGGATAAGTGGAACTTTAAATTAAAAAAAAAAATGCAGTTCCATACGTCGCTGTCAAAGGCGGATAGGTCGAAAAATGTTTAAGTCGAACCATGTTTCCCCCTGTCCAGAGCTGCACTTCATTTTACAACGTATTTCTAAAACGGTCCAATTTGGGTTAACTCATTCTACGCCAACACCGAAATCCCCAAATTTTGCCGTTGTCCTCTGAAGATTGCACTCTAGTGCAGGACACAGATCGACCATGACAGCGAGTTAAAGGGTGATGCCAGAATAGCTTGGCGCCCATAGGCGCCAAGCTATTCTGGCATAACCCTTGAACTATCAGGTCGATCCTTATCTTGCTGTGGTGCGTTTGGGGTAGAATGAGTTAATTAAACTTCAGCCGACAAGTCTGATAATGCGTTTCCCGTTTTCATAGGTTGAACCATTTTTTTCCTGTTGCCATGGCTGCTCTTTCTATGGCTAATATTTAACTGAAAACGACTCCGTAAGTGGAACCAAACTCGGATAAGTCGAACTCAAATATGTGTGGTCTTTTGAACACACAGCGACATAATTCACACTGGCATCTTCTGGCATGTTTCGTTGTCGATTGCTGCCCTCGTGCTGGGACCATATGGCGTCGAGGCGTGTCCCCTGGGTGGTGGATAGGGGGTCCCTCGCGAGAGGGGTTCACCGAATGAAATGAGGTGCCGTAAACCAACATGGTCTAAGGGAAGGAGACCCCGACAGAAAACCCCTGGTCCTAGTTAAGGGGTTAGGCGTGGGGGTAGCTTCCCCACCCGGCAAACGGACTTCATGAAGGAATATTATGACATTTTAATTTGGGTCCCGGGCCATGTGGGCATCGAAGGCAGCAGAATCGCAGATTCTGCTGCCAACGGTGCCCGCAGTGACCCTGTCCCTGACACAGACTGTTTATAGCGATTTTAAACCTGTGATTAGTGCGTACATAGGCAGTGGTAGTCCGAGTGGGACAAAGAGGTTGATTGATTGATTGTACATTGCTTAACGTCCCGACAGCAACAAGGCTTTCTCAGGACGTGCCTGCACTGCTTGTGAAAAAAAAAAAAAAACTAAACAGAACATTGAATGTATGTAACCAGCCGGTCAAATACGTTAAATAAACCTAACACATGGGGCCTAAATAAAGCTAAGACCATTTAGCAACACACATCCAATATCAAGCGCTACAGGCAGTGCAGACAGTAGGGAGAGTTTTAAAAAGGCAAATACAGGTGAATGGACAAAGGGTAGACAGAAACACATGCCCCAGAATAGAGAAAAAAACCCACCCTGTGGGGCTGACCAGGGTGACCCTGGGAACTAAAAAATACCTAACCCCACCCAAGTCCCCCAGGGCAGACCCGGGTGGGGCGGGACAAAGAGGAAGGGAACAAGCTTCATGAAGCTCTTCAGTCCTACGGTGTCCGACAGTCTACCTTTCCGCTGCGGCAGCCGCCGTGAGGAGACTGTCCTTGCTCGGCTCCACATCGTATGTTACGCACTCTTACTTACTTAAACAGGATGAGCGTCCATGGTGTTTTGCCTGTGATGAGCAGTTTTCTGTTCGACGCTTTTTGCTGTATTGTGCTGACCTAATTGACACCAGATATAAACACTTCACAGCGGACTCCTTGAAGGTTTTGTTCCGGGATGTTCCCCCGGACAAAATCTTCAATTTCTTGAGAGAATGCAATATTTTTAACAAGATCTGAGCATTCATAGACTATGTGAATTTTTTTTAGTTGCCCTTTTTGAGAGTCTGTAGACGTTTCTTTAAAAGACGTGCGACATTTTAGCCTGAGATTTTTAATCTATATTTACATCTTGTCTTAAGACCTTGCTTTTAGTCTGGCTGACCAGATTTTTACCCATCCCGCCGTGAGATGGCCTTAGTCGCCTGCTCGGCGTTAAACCCAAATAACTAACTAACTAACCCACCCGGCAAATAAGGAAATAGCTACAAAAAAACCGCCGACAAATAGACAAACAGCAATTCCTTTCCTGGAGGAGGAAGGTTCTTTTACCAGAAGATTTATTGACGTCGTGTGGTGAAAGCCGGAAGTCTTCGGAAGCCAAAGACCGAGCCGCCTCTCTATCCAGGGACACAATCATGGGCACATGGAATGTCAAGACCATGTACCAGAGCGGCAAGGCCGCCCAGATAGCAGCGGAAATGCAAAAGTACATTTCCCTGCAGTGAAGCCAGATGGATGCAGTCTGGGCAGAAAAGACTGTTAAGTGGGGAGATGATTCTGTATTCAGGTCATGAAGAGGAGAATGCTCCCCAAACAGAAGGTGTAGCATTCAGGCTGTCACCAGTGGCACAGAAAGCGCTGATGGGCTGGGAACCTCTGGGGCCAAGAATTATCACAGCAGCCTTTAGAACCAGGAAAAAAATTAAACTCAACGTCATCCAGTGTTGTGCGCCCACCAATGACAGTCTCCAGAGTGCTGTGGACAAATGTACGGAGCGAGACATCACCATCGTCATGGGCGATTTTAATGCCAAAATTGGGGAGGACAACACCGGATATGAAGAGGTGATGGGGAGACAGGGACTAGGGGAGATGAGTGAGAACGGGGAGAGGTTTGTAGACTTTTGTGCTCTAAACAGACTTGTCATTGGAGGCAGCATCTTCCCACACAGAAGAATACACAAAGCAACTTGGGTCTCACCTGACCATACTACAGAGAACCAAATAGACCATATCTGCATTAGCAAGAAATTTAGATCTCTTCTAGATGTTCGAGTGAGGAAGGGAGCAGATGTCGCCTCAGACCACCATCTGCTTACCTTAAGAATAAAGCTCAAGTTACAGAAAAGCCACACGGAGACAACAAGAAGACAGCGCTATAATGTAGGCCTCCTGAGAGAGACTGGAGTGTGAGAAGAGTTCAAACTGGTGCTGTCCAACCGGTTTCAAGCGTTACAGGAGGTAGTAAATGAAGAGGAGGCGGTCACCACAGAGCAGCAGTGGAAGGCAGTTAGAAAGGCGCTGAACTCAACCTGCAAAGACACTGTAGGGTTCAGGAAACAACATCACAAGGACTGGCTGTCGGCACAGACCTTGAAGAAGATAGAAGTGAGAAAGAAGAAAGCTGTTAACAACAGTCGCACGAGAGCAGCCAAAGCAAGGGCACAGGAGGAATACTCGGAAGCCGACCGCGAGGTGAAGAGGAGCATCAGGGCACACAAGAGGGCCTACACAGACAGCTATGACATTACCAGAAGATTGTCAGGCAAGTATGGCCATACAGAAAGACCAGTAAAAGACGAAGAAGGCAAGCCTATTGCAGACAGAGCAGACCCAACTCGACAGATGGGCCGAGTATTTTGAAGAGTTACTGAACAGGCCCAGCCCACCCGACCCCCCAGACATCCAGCCAGCAGAGACTGACCTACCCATCAGCTGTGACAAACCCAGCCGGGAAGAGATCAGAAGAGCAGTGGCATTTTTGAAGAACGGCACAGCAGCAGGGCCAGATGGCATCCCAGCGGAGGCTCTGAAAGCAGACCTAGAGACAACAGTAGTGCTGCTGTATCCACTGTTTGGAAAGATCTGGGGAGAGGAGGTGATGCCGGCTGACTAGAAGGAGGGGTACTTAATTAAGCTTCCCAAGAAAGGCGACCTCAGCAAGTGTTCCAACTACACAGGAATCGCCTCGCTGTCAGTACCAGGAAAGGTCTTCAACAGGATCATCCTGGAGAGAATGAAGAGCTCCGTCGACCCCCAGCTGAGAGACCAGCAAGCAGGATTCATTAAAAAAAAACGTTCATGTACAGACCAGATCGCCACTCTCCGCATCATCGTGGAGCTCCCCGCTGTACGTCAACTTTGTGGACTACGAGAAAGCATTTGACAGCGTGGACCGAGAGACTTTGTGAAAACTCTTACGGTGTACCCACAAAGCTCGTCTGACTGATCAAGAGCAGCTACGATGGCATGACATGTCGCGTGATCCACGAAGGGCAGTTCACAAGGGAGCTCCAGGTCAGAACCGGCGTCAGACAAGGGTGTCTGCTGTCTCCGTTCCTCTTCCTACTGGCAATAGACTGGGTTATGAAGAGGACCACTAAGCAGAGAAAAAGCGGAATACAGTGGACAGTGTGGACACAACTTGACGAGCTCGATTTTGCAGACGACTTGGCTTTACTTTCCCACACTCATCAACAAATGCAGGACAAGACCACGAGGCTTGCTGACATCTCGTCCCAAGTGGACCTCACCATCCACAAACAGAAAACAAAGACAGTGAGGCTGAACGCAACCAGGGAAGAACCTGTCTTGCTTGCTGGCACCCCGTTGGAGGAGGTGGAGTCCTTCACCTATCTCGGGAACATCATCGACAAAAAAGGCGGCACTGATGCAGATGTCAGAGCACGAATCGGCGGTAAAGCAAGAGCAGCCTTTCTTCAGTTAAAAAACGTGTGGGGTTCCAGAGAGCTGTCACAACACACCAAATTCCGGATTTTCAACTCCAGCGTAAAAGGATTCTCCTATATGGAGCAGAGACTTGGAGGTTGACAAAAACCACAGTCAACAGAGTACAGATCTTCATAAACAGTTGCCTTAGAAGAATCTAGAAAATCCACTGGCCAGAGAAGATCAGCAACGTCAGACTCTGGGAGAGAACAGAGCAGACAACAGCAGAGAATGAAATTGGGCGAAGAAGATAGGGATGGATTGGTCACAGTCTGAGAATGTTGTGGTAGCCAGTTTCCAGTATCACTAGGCAGGCATTGTCATGGAACCCCCAGGAAAGAGGAAAAGAGGCAGGCCGAGAAACACCTGGCGTCGAGACCTCCAAGCAGACATCAAGAGACTGGGAACCACCTGGAGTAAAATCGAAGGAGAAGCACAGGACAGGAGTCGCTGGTGGTCTCTCGTCTCTCGTCGACGGCCTATACCCTGGGAGGGGTGACAGGCTTAAGTAAGTAAGTCGATTGCTGCACACCTCGAACTTCGGGCCCGTCGAACGTGGTCGTCATGTAAGCGAAATTTGTGTGTGTGTGTGTGTGTGTGTATGCTCGCGTGCATGCAAGCAACCTGTTCCTGACAATAAAGGATCAATCAGTAGTTGGCAATACCTGCTTTGTATTCAAACGTTCACAGTGGTGGTGTTTTTTTTTTCTTCCAGTAATGCTGAACAAAGAAGCTGGCAGATTTTGTAATCTAAATGTAAGTAATGAAAGACCTGCTCTCCTCAGCTCTTTTTTGTGCGTATGAGAGTAGAAAAGTCTCCTCTGATGCTAGAGTACGGCCTTGGGAGTTAAATTAACTCATTTAGCTCTGAGTCCCTACAGCAGGAGATAGATTGACCATGATAATTCAAGGGTAGTGCCCTTAAATTATCATGGGCAACCCGTCCCTTGCAACTGATACATAGTCATTAGGCGACACCTCCAAAATTTGAGAAATAGGACCTGGGGGCTAAAAGGGTTAAATTAAATAAGTATGTGAGCACGAGACTTAGATCGTCAATAAGCCCTCGGCAACTGCTGGGTTCCATGTAGGCTTATGCTTCTTGGGCGGTTCGGTGTTTGCATTGTAGACTTTACGCCGCATGCTGGTCGCCGCAGCTATACTGACGAGCAAAAGAAATGCGACATTCCGCGTGTCATCGGAAACGCTGAAGTGTTTCCGATGACTGGAATGATGTCGCATTTACTTTTGCTCGTCAGTATGATGCTAGGACACAGTAACTTGAGTAAGACATGGGGTTGGTTTGACGTCCGGTTTTTTTTTTAATATAAAAAACCGTGGCCAAAGCAACAGTACATGGGTGTCACACCAGGGAGGAAGAATATATACCACTCGGAATATTTGGATATTTGTTCGATTTTAATAATTTGATCTTCTCATTCGCACGACAAACAATAGACAAGACGTATACAAACCTACGCAATATTCACTCATTTCATACATGCATCTGTAAAATACGCACACCCTCAACCATTCGCACAATGTTCACAGCACTAACCACACATCCTACACTTATTGTTCCACTACGATGTCACATCTCCGCAATGTCTGTCGATAATAACTGACACTAATTAATGCTTAGATCCTCGAACGATCAAACAGTTTGATTACTCCGACCGTGGATAAAGATGGATGTAGCGTCGCTGCTGTTGATTCGGCCACACCACTGGTCGAATAATCGCACTGTCTCTCGCGATGACACGTCGAAGCTCCACACGCACACCGTCAGGATCAACTTGTTATCTCGCACACCACGTTGATTAACCACATTCCCACACGAAGCATACACAAATCCAACTTCTCAGCTGGTGATAGGGGAGGGAAGCATCTATAACACATACAAAACGTATCTCTCCATAAGAAATCCGCCATTGCTAAAAAGTTACTTCCGCCGGAATGACGACGCTGTAACGATGACGACCGTTAACGGCTTCCGGACGTTGTCGCCGATTCCCGATCGTTTCCGACATCGAATAAATATTGTAATAACAGTCAATTCGAAATATCATGCACACACACGAATACGACATATTTCCGCACAACACATAACCTCTCACCACGATCCGAATCATTCATTTCAAAATCAACAGGCTCTACAAAATGTTTCGATCATTCCATTCAATCCCGCGCGCCGATCGCCAGACGACACCGCAAACTCGCCGATGCGCGCCGAATATCATACAATCTCAGATCTAGAGCCGAACAACTAATACACTTTTCGAATCTACTACTTAACAAACGCGAATCAGCTATATAATAAACAAATACATACCCAAAGATGCGTGAAGTAAAACCTTCGACTGTTTCAGGCCTGTCTGCCCATCTTGGCCGTTGGACAAGGTCCGGTACTCGTTACTCTAATCAGTCGATCTGGTTACTAGTCGTAGTTCTTAAACTACAAAATTTTACGTACCACTGTACTGAGCATTCTGCTCTCAATCGTCTATTCTACCATAGACCATAACACGGCATTTCTCTGCCCACTACACCTCACAAAAAAACAACTTTTACTCGAGAGCAAAAATCTCTCCTGACTGACTGTCTTCCAAACGATTCACAGTGACGTAACTCTTCAAACCAACATCGTGCGTCACATGTTCCAAACACACATCTTACGTCATATGTTCTTGACGTCACTAAAAAGTACATGCCATAACCGCAACACACAACAAAGAACGAAAGTTCTCCACGAAAGAAAATACTGCATAATGATTAAAATAAATTGTGACAATGGGTACCATAAAAGTTGCATGGTCTGCCGTGCAAATTTCATGCAGTAACGTTTGATCGTGCAGCGCGTGCGGTAAGCGTGGAGCGACGTAGGCGAACGTCACCTGACTCGGTCCCTCAGCCATTTCTCATCCGCAAGTGGCATAGATGGTCATTAGCCCCTACAGAGCAGAGACTCTTGACGAAATGTACTTTATTTCTGGCGTGGGAAAGGTCTTTGCAGTATCGTATATGAAAGGGGGGGGGGGGGGGGCAAGCTGTATACCAGGGACACGCCACACGTGACCTAGTTCCTCAGCTAAACAATGCTTTATTCACGAGCACCTACATCCGCAGGGATTCGTGACAATTTATGCCTCCTGCCGGCTAGCCGTCAGATATTTTTATGCTGTCTGGTCTCGTACTAAGGAAGTTGGCACCCGGCTGTAACACAGACCAGCATGGATGGACCATTGCCATTAGCTTGACAATTTGACTGCACGGCCGTGTGCGTCTTTTGCTCATCTGATTTCATCGACGGTGACCACAATGGACATGTGAACAAAGATTTCTTAATCGTTATGTTGTGGTAGCCCACTCACAGTGAGGCCTACGTTGACCCTAGGACCTTGGGTACTATACGTGGTTATTTTGACCACCAGCTTTTGTATTGCTTGCATTTTGGGCGGACGCCATGTTGGTCCACGTGGAGCCGCAGAACCACACCATCCGGCGCCGCATTTGTTTGCTTGATGCCATTTTTAAGAATTTCGTCGTCAGCATTTAATTGCCTAATAGTCGACAAGGCTCATACAAGTATCTAGGTGACAATCGAGCCTGCGACGATGCCGCTGTGAGATGGCCTTAGTCGCCTGTTGGGCGTTAAACCCAGCAACTCAACTGCGACAATAGACAGCTATTCCGGGACACACAGCTTCACCGAGGCACAGACGAGGGGCAAGAATGCAACATATGCCCTAATACGGAGCCCTGAGGGACTCCACGCAACAAAAGACTGACTAGAAGCAGATAGCTGGCCATTAACAATAACAGCCTGAGAACGATCCTTAACGTATGAAGTAAACCAGGCCAGAGCGGTACCACGGATGCCAAAAGTCACCTCTAGCCTCATCAGCAGAACAGAATGACCGAGCGTGTCGAATGCTGCGCTGAGGTCCAACAGAGCAATGAGAGAGACAAGTCTCTCGTCTGCCTTCACTAGCAGACCATCTAGGACGCTCAGCACAGCAGTCTCCGTGCTGTGATCCTTTCTGTATGCCGACCGAAGACTGAGAAGAGTTGCTTGGATGACGAGGTTACGTAGTACTGTCCCGGTAAGCAAAGATCATCGGGCCCACGACAGCCGCACTGCGGGCCCACGTCTTCGGGCCCACGACAGCCGCACTGCGGGCCCACGTCTTCGGGCCCACGACAGCCGCACTGCGGGCCCACGTCTTTGGGCCCACGACAGCCGCACTGCGGGCCCAAGTCTTCGGGCCCACGACAGCCGCACTGCGGCTGTCGTGGGCCCGAAGACGTTTTGCTGCTGGGGGTAACCTTACTGTACTGTAGCTGTTTTACATGGATGATTTTTCATGACTGGAGTGCTCGTTACGACCATTAAATCGGTTGTTTATATATTCACGGATGCGTATTATAACGACCCCACAGACACATTTGAATGCAATTTTCCCCCACCCGGGTCTGCCATGGGGGAACTTGGGTGGGGTTAACTACTTTTTAGTTCCCAGGGTCACCCTGGTCAGCCCCACAGGGTGGGTTTTCCCCTCTATTCTGGGGCATGCGTTTCTGTCTACCCTTGGTTCATTCACCTGTATTTGCCTTTTTAAAACTCTCCCTACTGTCTGCACTGCCTGTAGCTCTTGATATTGGATGTGTGTTGCTCAATGGTCTTAGCTTTATTTAGGTCCCATGTCTTAGGTTTATTTAACGTATTGGACCGGCTGGCGACATACATTCAATGTTCTGTTTAGTTTTTTTCACAAGCAGTGCAGGCACGTCCTGAGAAAGTCTTGTTGCTGTCGGGACGTTAAGCAATGTACAATCAATCATTGAATGCAATTTGCAAAGCAATGCAGAACAAGCAAAGGACCTTGGGCCCACGACGGCGCTGGCCCACTGAACCTTGGGCCCACGACGGCGCTGGCCCACTGAACCTTGGACCCACGACGGCGCTGGCCCACTGAACCTTGGGCCCACGACGGCGCTGGCCCACTGAACCTTGGACCCACGACGGCGCTGGCCCACTGAACCTTGGACCCACGACGGCGCTGGCCCACTGAACCTTGGGCCCACGACGGCGCTGGCCCACTGAACCTTGGGCCCACGACGGCGCTGGCCCACTGAACCTTGGGCCCACGACGGCGCTGGCCCACTGAACCTTGGACCCACGACGGCGCTGGCCCACTGAACCTTAGGCCCACGACGGCGCTGGCCCACTGAACCTTGGGCCCACGACGGCGCTGGCCCACTGAACCTTGGACCCACGACGGCGCTGGCCCACTGAACCTTGGACCCACGACGGCGCTGGCCCACTGAACCTTGGACCCACGACGGCGCTGGCCCACTGAACCTTGGACCCACGACGGCGCTGGCCCACTGAACCTTGGACCCACGACGGCGCTGGCCCACTGAACCTTGGACCCACGACGGCGCTGGCCCACTGAACCTTGGGCCCACGACGGCGCTGGCCTCATTGAACCTTGGGCCCACTGCGGCCGTCGTAGGCCCGAAGATGTTTTGTTACTGGGGTGAAATCAAAACAGTAATGTAATGATTGACACAACAGCACTGGTCTGCAACTAGCAACAAGCTCGCCAATAGCTCGGGATTGTAATGGTTGACACAACAGCACTGGTCTGCAACTAGCAACAAGCTCGCCAATAGCTCGGGATTGTAATGATTGACACAACAGCACTGGTCTGCAACTAGCAACAAGCTCGCCAATAGCTCGGGATTGTAATGGTTGAGTTACCTTTACATGACTGAGACATCCTGACGCGACATCCAAACAAAAACGGATGCCAGTCCTCAGGCGGCTCAACACTGACTCCAAAAGGCGTACACAATTGGCAACGAGCACGCTAACAGTACACGATGTATGGACTTTCTGAATTTCCAACATTCCAGGGCGTGACAGTTGTCTAACACTATCAAACGGATATTATATGAACGCCTTGTGATATAATCTAGTTATGATTATTATGCATACCTGTCCCGCCGTGTCCGTGAGATGGCCTTAGTCGCCTGAATTATTGTACTTACATGTCCCACTGTGAGATGGCCTTAGTCGCCTGCTCGGCTTTAACTCTTTCGAGACGTGCCGCATCCGGATTCGCGGCGTAAAGCCGCGAATCCGGATGCGGCACGTCCCGAAAGAGTTAAACCCAAATCAGTAACTATATATGCATACCTGTCATCTCTTTATGCAGCTCATACCTTGTAAACCTGTTCTTACTTACTTATGCCTTGCACCCCTACTGGGGCATAGGCCGCCTACAAAGGATCTCCAAGAGTCTCTGTCCCAGGCTCTCCTTTCCACTTGGTTCCAGGTCATCTTCATGGTCTTAAAGGTCCGGGTTCAGCAATTAGTCAGTAGAGGACATCGAAAAAAAAATTTCAAAGTCCCTACCTGACACAGAAAGTGCAACCCTGATAGGGCCCCGTGTGATAGGATCCCCGAGCACGCACGTTACTATAGCTGCTGTAGAGTGTCAGACGTCCTTGACGGCTGTCACAGTTCACGAAAACAGGTATACACCATCCAGCTGCCTAAGGTCACTTCCAGTTGCATCTGTCCGTGCGCGGTAACATCCAATTCCCGTGCAACTACGACTGAAAAATATCCAACTTTCATTTTGCCGCACTGGTGTGAAGCCTGCACCGAGCCGCGACGTCCAGAACGTCCAAAAAAGGTCCAGCGAATGGTGGCGGTAAGTCCAACATGATATGGTGTGGTCTTTTCACTTTTTGTGGTACAAATATTACTTTTGTTGGTAAGTATATTTCCAACAACAACAAACACCTATGCGCGTGTAGCTGACGTCGTGTTTACAAAGGGAAGGTACTCGTAAATATGTATTATCAGGGGACACCACTCTAATGACCACTTCCTTGTCAACAACAAGAAGCCCTAGCGATCGTAATGTTATGTGTGTTCTGGTGTACAGGACACTAATTTCGGGGGAAATGATGACTGAGGAAATAACAGCAGACGACAGTGGTGAGAAGTAGGCAGAATACATCGATGAACAAGACGAAGAATAGATTGGAAATCTTAGCCTCACTGTTCGTCTCTTCTGTAGTTACTATATATACGTCACTATAGTAACAGCCTGAAACTTTGTTTTTAAATTTTCTCTCCTTTATAAATAAGTGTAATAGTTTCTGGGCAATTTTCTATTACACATATTTGTGTTATATACATAATGAAATATGCGATATATTCTGAGCTCTGGTCTGATGTACATTTAGAAGTTGCCACTTTTAGTTGCGATTTGTTTTGGGGGTTCGTGGTGGTTGTCAAGTTTTTGTGTAAATATCTTCAGAACGCCACGCCATTTTCTAGTACAAGACCCGTGTGTGCATTACATAACTATACAAATACCAGTCATTTGATTCTTTTTCAGTGCCACACCAAATGAGCTCACAGAGCAGCAAGCAGCTAATGTGTTATTTCTGTGGATACATTTGTGAAGCTAGTACAAAGTGAAGGTGCATCAGTAATGGAACAACGCCCAATCTCATCACAATACATAACAGATAATCGCAGTGGCAAGGTAAGTTGTGAACCTAAAATGTGTGTGTGTGTGTGTGTGTGTGTGTGTGTGTGTGTGTGTGTGTGTGTGTGTGTGTGTGTGTGTATGCTTGGGACAAAATGTACAGCTGGCTTATATTTAGAACAAAATATACAGCTGTCTGAATAGAATTAAATATACAGCTGTCTGAATAAAAAACAAAATATACCTGCAGTTGTCTGAACACAGACAAAATGTTCAGCTGTCTGAATGAAAACAAATGTACAGCTGCTCGCTGTATGAAAACAACATCAGCAATTGTCTGGATGAGAATATAATCAACAGGTCTAGGTAAGGATAAAATAATTATACCACTATAATCAACCTAAAATATATTTGTTCACAAAATAACAGCACATTTCAGTGTGATGAAATAGAGCAATACATGTATGTGCATAATTCATTATGAAACTCACAATCAGGTATATAAGTGGTCTATTGTAAGTTGGCTTGCCACTGATACAATGTATTTCTCATATTTTCCTGAAACCACAAGCTTATGAACAGGAGAAATATGAGTGACAAAAACTTATACTATCATTCTTGTATACCAAAATATTTTATTGCTAGTTTTTCTGTGAATCATGTAAATACATGTATGTATATATTGCTCCATATCATAACACTCAAATGTGCTGCTATTTTGTGACTAAGCCATTTTTAGAAAGCCACACGTACATGCGTATGTGCACACATGCCTATTTTCTGTATTTATTTCTTTTTCAACAGGTTTTGTCCATCCATGACTGTGTTTATGGTTTGTTTCTAGACAGCAGGGCTGTCACAAGGTCAGGTGACTTGAAACTGGTGAATGCACAGCATGGCATCGAGTTTCTGAAGACAGCAAGACCTGTCCGATAAGTTGTCACCGACAGAGTTCTACTGTAATCTCCTGCTACTTTCAGGTAATTATCAGTTTGGTGGCATTTGATTTTGAAGTATGGTACACCCGTGCGCTTGCACAAAATCATTTTTGTTTGTAAAAGTGTTATCACATCACACATAAAGTAGCTTATAGTGTCCTGGAAATATTGCTGTCACAACACTAAGTTATGATTTACATATGACTGCTACCTCCACACTGTAAGTATGTTTACAAGTTGACAGTAAACATTATTATCATGGTGCCATGGTGGTTTTTCTCCCAAGTCTTCATAACAGCTAGTGCTAGCTACCGGTCAGTTTGCCACTCTGTAATGCATGTATCTTTTTTCCAGTATGAAATAGATTTGTATATTATTACTGACTTGATCGCAGCCACTGAAACATCTGGATCATTACTTTGATGTGTGGCACAAAGGCAAGCGAATTGCATAAAAGGTTTGAGTTGAGCTGTGTGTTTACATGGAGGATTATATCCTTGAGTGTATGCAGAACAAAAACACACGAAACTGTCCTGTCATCGAAATAACCTACTCAGTATAAACTGCTGCTGGTACATTTTCACTTTTGTGCTTTTTTTACTTTCAGGTTTTGCTTTATCTATTATATTGGCCATCTGTTTTCAGTTTCTTTGCTGCTGCCAAAGGCTAAACACCACTTGAAACAAGGGATAAAGCCTGTTATCAACCATCACCACACATTACGAGTGTCCTTGCCAGGCATGATCAAGGTATCATGTCTTATTTATGCACTTATTTTGACTTAGAGTTTAGATATGTTTCAGTCTCATCATTGAGTGTTTTGAGTGTTAGTCAAGGGGATGTATCTATGTGGCTGAAAATGAAATGGCCCCCCAAAAAAACTTTCATTGGCTACAAAGGCTACACAATGCGCAACAGGCTTACCATCCTTGACTTCAACCACCAAGTATGCAAGCAGTATACCAAGATTAGCAACAGGCACTCTGTGGCATACCAGGTAGCACAGCAGAAATATGCATAGTACATGTATGTTACACACTTGTGCAATTTCTGGTACAAGTGCAGTATTGTACATGTCATTTTCAGTATCATTACAGTACATGTATTTGTAGAAATATACTATTTAGGATTGTGACACTGACCATGAAAACTAATTCTTTCTTATGGCAAGTCAGGTGCAGAATTCCTGTTCATGTGCACTGTTTACAGTATGTAGTTATAACAAGGATGAAAAATGAAAGCAGACATGTATGCAATTTATGAAGAAGAATGTCCAAATGTATTGAAAACAAAAAATGTCCAACATTTTGCTTTTACATTCAACTTTAATACTTTCTTGTATAGAGAGTACAAAGTGCACAATATGGAGTATATATTACATGCATGTGTCCATTTATTCATGTCCCAACTACTTGTACAAACAGATGTAAACAATCTCCATGACAGAAAGTAAATTTTAAAAGTTAATGAAAATGTTCTCTTCATTCTGTTTTTCTCATCAAGGAATGTGCTCCGTGGCCTTGTATCCCCAATGCCTCACTGATGAGAAGCTCTCCAGTTCGTTACATTACCTACGCAGTACAGATGACAAGATTGAGCGACGAGTGTATGTGGTTTTTCAGCAGAAGTAAAGACTTGGAGGTTGGTTTCACACACATACACAACCAGATAGTGCCCTCAGGTAGTTTAGATTGGGGCTTAGAAACTGCCATCTGATTATGGCCACCTGACAAGAGCAACAGTGTTTGCTGTTGCCAAGCCCCATATGGCTCTCATGCCACAACTGAAAAAAATCTGTATGTAGAGTGTTGGTGATGTTTGATTGCTATTATAATGTGGGAATTTTATTTGCAAATGTGATGCTATAATTTTTGACGCTGCAAAATTTGACTTCGGTCTGCTTCTTACAAATATCTAGAAAAGTTGGTTCTTCTGTTAACTCGATCAGCTGGATCAAATTCAGTAGTTCTTGTTGTCCATTATTATTAGATGATTCCCACACAAACAGTAGGCCGGATTGTCTTCACTGGTCACGCGCTGATAAGGTGTCGCCGCTACTCCCACATTCGATATGGTCACCAGGGGCTGCTCATCGGTTGAGTGCATCTTTAGTCTCCCCCAGGGAAAAGTTGGTTATGTTGGCCTGAAAACATATTCATATAATATCATGTTACCAAGCAGCATTGCAAAGCTACAATGTCTTTTATTATTAGAACAAAACTGTATAAATCGTTTGACCATCACCAAGACAAAGAAATTGTTTGTAAAAGTTATTTTGCAAATCTGTCTTGTATGGAGTTTATTGATTACACTGGCTGTGATTGATTCATTACGGTTGGTTTCATGTTGAGTAGATTATACTGGCTGATACCCGGTAGCCAAGTAAACTCATCTAGAACAGTGTTTGCAGTACATCTTCACATGTACTAACTGACCTTTGTTCTTGTCTTGCAGCTGCCTGCTGAGAGCAAGTTGGGGCACACTGCACTGCATCAGGCTGTTTGCTGTTCCAAAGTTTCTGTGTGACATTGCTGCTAACGCCCCTGCAGTTTGGTGACATGTTTGACACTGGCCAGTCTGTTGTCTCTTCACTGGTTGGACCTGTCCATGAAGGCTGTCTGTCTGCTGTGGAATCAAGGCAATATTAGCATTTTGGTGGATAACAAAATTTAGCATATGATGATAGAACTATATTGCCATATGTAACATTACATTAGGAAATCGTTGCGGTATATATATATATATATATATATATATATATATATATATATATATATATATATATATATATATATATATATATATATATATATATATA
Source organism: Semisulcospira habei (assembly GCA_036245525.1). Lineage (NCBI taxonomy): Eukaryota > Metazoa > Mollusca > Gastropoda > Semisulcospiridae > Semisulcospira > Semisulcospira habei. The sequence continues at coordinate 17,275,355 of BTPG01000005.1, forward strand.
TTATATCTCCCTCACTTACCAAAACACAGTGACCAAGTTTGAATGACAGCATCATAAGCAAAATATACCATGCATATAATTCAATGACATCACTGAAATTGTTTCTTTATAATTAAAATGGTTGTCTCTGTTCTGTTTGTGTTTTTGCCTCATGTATTATTACAGTTATATATGGTGCAGGAAGTAAAAGTGCACATGTATGTTGTTCTGTAGAGAAGAACCCTATGAGGAAAGAACGTCGCTTAGAAATGACAGTTACAACACAATTTATTACTAGATAATATGAATAAAATTGTGTTGTAGCTGTCTTTTCTAAGCGTCTTCTTTTTTTCGTTGAGTTCGTCTCAGCATTACACACGCTTCGCAGTCACCATTTTGATCTGGACTATGTGGTTCTGTAGGGTACATAGACTACTTGGTCTTGTTGAGGATAGACATACTCATTTCATAAAAAAAATCAGCTGTATTTTTAGGAATTATGACAATCATGGTAATTGTGTTTTATTTATGTATACACTTATTGATGTAAACCTGCCTGTCCCGGATTGGCCTCCGCAGCCACGAAAATGCCTGCAGACGACGTGGGCAAGCCCTATAGAATCTTCGTTCGTGAAGTCAAGCCAAGAGACACTTATTGATGTACTTGACGATTTTGGTAAACTCATAAGAGAAGCCTCACAATGAAAGGCATTTTTAACAGTTTCACTCAGTACAGATATAAACAAATAAACCATACGTTGAAGTGTATTTGAAAACAATGTTTTTGTCACAAAATGAAGATCAAGTGAGATATACCTCTTGCTGTTGTGAACTGATATATTTCCTTGATATTTATTTTTGCGGGTTGAGTCATTTCAGTTTTCTGATAGAGAACATTGCTATATGGAGTAATCAGAAATAAATCCCACATGGTTTGCTGTCAGTGCAAACATAGATAAACTATGAATGAAATATATTGTGGTTAGAATACCAATTACATAATATATATATATCTGTTTCCTAACATTTATTTCATATCTCATAACCATAGCACGAGGTGAAAGAAACCTAATGCTCCAGCCGAAGGGGTGCATGCCTGCATGATGCCAGCTTGCTTTCATCTGCTTCCTAAAGTCAATCGGGCAGGGGGGGGGGGGGGGGGAAGAATTCGCACAACCCCCCAAAAATGGAAAAATTAGTAACATTTAAATTAATTTGGGTCGAGGGCATAAACAGACATAATTATATGGTCTTGTCAAAAAAATGTATACATTATTGGTATGGCGAAGGCCGGAACCATCTGCTGCGGCCCTGTATCTAATTATTTTGAAACTTGCCTCTCGTTTGCTCGTGCACCCTTTAGCTTGTAGTTGGTGTATCGGTGTTTGCTGTCAGGCACCTGCATGAGGTATGCATTGGGCAGGGTGCATTGCGTGTGCATAGACAGCAGTTGGTCTGGGGAGAAAATATTATCACTGAACTCATCAAGTTTGCAGACGGTAATTATCTTTTGTGATACAAAAAAAAACAAAAAAAAACAACAAGATGAGAAGTAAACGACAAAGCAAAATATTACCTAGTGCTTAGATTCTTATCATGGAATCAAATTTTATGTCCGTGTAACACACACGAACAGGCACAATCACATCAATGGGTGACCGTCTTCACTCCTAGAAGCTGATTCAGCTTTTCAAAATCCCGAAAAGCTGAATTTCAGCTGTTTGGTTCAGACAGAACAGGCCTTCAGCCAGCCTGTTCCAAATGCAAAAGTCATACATTCTCATGAGCCCCTGCATCCGCAGGAGCTCATGGGAAAGTATATCGCTTGCTGGCCATGGATTTATGGGGCATATTTATGTCCCGTTTACATTCATTTCATATTCTCGCACTGTCACCCATGCACATCACATTGTTGCATGATGACCTGTAAATTATCTCCCAGGCTTTTGTGAAAAATAAAATCGTTTTGAGGTGGGCGTTTGCGCGTTGCTTAGCACGGGAGTGCTGTCCCTTACACACACATTATCTAGTAGCTTCCCTTCGTAAAAATGGCGACTACCATAAAGACTTGTTGTTTGCAAACGCTTTCGAGGAAACCTTGTTTTGGATAAATGCGAGGACATAAGAAATGAGAAGACCACGATATAGCATGTTCGACGTACCGTCACCATTCCCTGGGCCATTTTTGGACGCTGTGGACGTCGCTCAGTGCTTCCCAGTACCGGCCCAGAAGTGAAAGTTGGATAGTCATCTTTCGTTGTTGTTGCACGAGAATTGTGGGTGTTACCGTGTACGGACAGATGCAACTGGAAGTGACCTTTGGCAGCTGAGTGGCGTATACCTGTTTGCATGAACTGTGACAGCCGTCAAGGACGTCTGACACTCTACAGCAGCTATAGTAACGTGAATGTTCGGGGATCCCATCTGATGAGGCCCTGTCAGGGTTGCACTTCAAGTCAGGTAGGGACTTCGAAATTTTTTTTCGCTGTCCTCAACTGACTAATTGCTGAACCAGGACCTTTAAGGTCTGCATCCAGTAAGTCCCGGCGCCACGTGTTTCTTGGTCTGCCTCTTTTCCGCGTACCCTGTGGATTCCATGTTAGGGCTTGCCTGGTGATGTTGTCTGCTGGCTTACGTAAGGTGTGAAACCTGTTCGCGGCGTCATATATGTCTTCCAGTAGTCCGTATGGGGGACAGGTCTTCGGGTTGAGGATGGCGTCCTCGGCGCCGTCATAAGACACCTGACACCCACACGAGGCACTTCGAAATTTGTCTGGTCCCAACAAACGCCACAACCCAACATCGGAACGGCCAATGACTTAACCCATTATTGCCCACCGTCCCATTTTTGGGACGCAACTTATTTTAATTACTGTATCTAAGTGCTTGTGTCACTGTGACTCAGCAGCCTATTGTGTTAATCAGGGGACATCACTGCATCCAGGCATTGTTTTTGTTTGAGTACTTTCTCTTCACACTAGCAGTGAGAGCTGCCATTTGCAGAAAAAAAACCTGGTGCCTGCAGCATCAACATGGCAACAAAGAAAAGGTAAGGATTACTTTTTTTACATTACACTTTTATATATAACAATAAGAACAAAACCTAGAGACTATACTGTTATCTGGATATGTTTTTGTCAGTTTGATGATAGCTTGACTATGTACTGATCTGTATATGTTAGAGTTACCGTCCCAAAAATGGGACGGTGGGCACGCGAGGGGAGGGGTTTTTGCTTATACTACATACACTGTTTTTTTCTGCTTTTGTCCAGGATTTTTACTGTTCATGAAGTGGTATCAATGCTGGAAGATGATGCTAACTTTGAAGAAGCTGACATCTTTATTGAACCCCCTCCTACAAATGAAGACACCGATGAAGACAGCGGAGACGAAGATGAAGATGGTACTGTCTCCAACCTAAACAGAAATCAGCTGCAGGCTCCTGCTACTGTCACTATCCGGAGACAGGGTGAAAAAGTGTCCTATGATGAGATAGAGGAATCTGCTGATGTTTTAGAGAATATCAGTGCTCCTGTTCAGAGTGCTCCTGCTGCCACAGGGACAGTGCAAGATGCATCTGGGGATTCAGAATCCTTGGAGTCAGACGATGCAGCACCTATTCCTTCTACATCCATGGGGAGAAAAAGGAAAGTAACACGGCCTGCAACAACTAAAGCTCCATCTTCAAAGAAAGCAGCAATAAATCAGCGAAAGTGGAGAAATACAGATCTGTCAAATAGGCAAAAGCAACGCTTTTCCTGGAACAAGACAGATGTTGTCCTGTCGAAAATGCCTTCTTCTCCAGTTGATCTGTTTGAGCGCTTCTTTGACAAAAAAATCCTTGAAACCTTTGCCGATTTTAGCAACATATATGCACGGTCCAAGGGCAACTTGACATTTTCAACCACACCTGAAGAGATCCAGACCTTTCTTGCCATTCTACTCCTGTCTGGATACAGTCCTGTGCCCAGGAGACGAATGTATTGGTCTTCAGATGAGGATGTGGGGAAGGATGCTGTTCAGTCTGCTATGTCAGGAAACCGCTTTGAAGAAATGCTGCGGTATTTCCATGTCAGTGATAACGCACATCTGGATGCTGCTGACAAAATGAGCAAAGTTTGGCCGTTGCTGACACACATGAATGAAAAGTTTCTGACCTTCTTCAAAGCTGTCCAGACACAAAATCTCAGTATCGATGAGTCGATGGTGCCTTATTATGGACGGCACAGTTGCAAACAATTCATACGAGGCAAACCAATCAGGTTTGGGTATAAGATGTGGATGCTGAGCACGCCTCTGGGCTATGTCGTCCAGTTTGAGCCCTATCAAGGTGCAAGAGGACGCCAAACTGAATACCCAGGACTTGGAATGGGGGGTTCGGTTGTTGTTGATCTCATTGCAGAGCTGCAAGAAGAAGAGGGCAGCTCATACCATCTCACGTTTGACAATTTGTTCACAAGCCTGCAGCTGGTGGATGTTTTGACAGAGAAAAACATTGCTTGCACAGGAACGATACGTGCAAATCGCCTTCAGGATTGCCCTTTGAGGGATGTAAACGAGATGAAGAAGACACCAAGGGGAACCTATGACCATGCAACCGACACAAAGACTGGCCTCACTGTTGTTCGGTGGAATGACAACAACATCGTCAATATTGTTTCAAACAATGTACGAGTGCATCCACTTCAGACAGCCAAGAGATGGTCAAGGGCTGAATCAAAGCAAGTCACCATTCCTCAACCCTTCATGATCCGCCATTACAACAACACTATCGGCGGTGTGGACCGCACAGACCAGAATGTGGCAAAGTACAGAACGGTCATTCGCTGCAAGAAGTGGTGGTGGCCCATCTTTGCCTATTGTCTGGACCTCAGTATCCAACAAGCCTGGCACCTCTACAGGAACACAGATGTAGCGAAAGACAACCCTTTGGACCTTCTCCTTATCCGCAGGAGCGTTGTCAGAGTCTATCTTGCACGAGCTGGTCATGCAGGGCCTGGTCGTCCAAGAGGATTTGTATCTCTTGACAAGCGTGTCCCAACAGAGGTCAGGTTTGACCGTGTTGACCATCTTGTTCAAAGTTGGCCTACACAACTGAGATGTGCATCATGCGGGAAGAAGACTAAGCGCCGCTGTGCTAAGTGCAAGGTTGGCCTCCACGACAAATGCTTCCAGCAGTACCATACTCACTGAAACTCTTAACAGCTTATGTGGTGCTAAAATCACCTAAGACAGTGACAGATGGACATCACACAAAAATTGACAAAATTGAAACTGTCCTTTACTTGCAATTGTTTCTTCTTTTTTTTCTCCTTCTTTTAATAGTTATGATTTTCTTCTTTTCTAAAGATACCTAAAAGCAATTTAAATTAAAATATTGTTTTGTTGTGTTTACTTTGTTTTCACCTCAATTATTACATTTTCTTTCAATAAAAGTTTACTAGTTTCAGTATTTTGGTTCTTGTGTTCACTCTTTGAAAAATGAAAAACCCCTACCCATTCCTGCCCACCGTCCCATTTTTGGGACATCTACATTTTATTGTCTAAATGATAAATTTCAAAGTTTTAATCAAAATTTGATCAACACATGTCCATTGTAGACAATTATCCATAATATAAACTAATTTGCACTTTGAAAAAAAATTTGGGCATTAGTGGGTTAAGGTACACACAGTAGCGTGACGTCACGTCGACGTAGTGCCCATGCTTTCGCACACTTTTAGTATAGCAATTTAGAACAATTTGAAGACACGAGACAAAGCTAGCACGAGCACGCTCGGTGGTGATAAATCTGTGAATGTTGCCTGCAACCCACACCAGTGTGTACGGATGTCCGTGCTCACCGGCAAACAACGATCTGGTGTAGTGAAGAGGAGTGTGGATGGAAACGGCGTCCCACTCGCGTAACTTGCGACCAGAAAGACATTAGGCATCGCAATCCTTCTCGTAGATTTTCTTAAATTTTATTTTTAATAGTGAGATTTCGTTGGCAACGAATGTCCCCCAACAACGAAAGAGAGGGAAGTTATGGCGAATAACCAGATTCCACTGTAGGCATAGACAACACTCCAAACGTCTCCAAGAGGCATAGATCCTCATGAGCCCGGAGGGCTCATGAGGATCTATGCCTCTTGGAGATGTTCAGTTATGCCTATTTTGGGAGTTTAAAAAAAATCTGTCATGATTTCGCTCTCGTTGTTGGAAGTAGTTCGTTGCAAACGAGACTTCACCAAGCTCTCTAAGATCAGTGGCAAACCGTCTGGAGAGGCCCGCGGCGCCATCGTGTCGCAGGTCGAGAGTGGCATGTGTAACACTTGAACGTTCTATGAAGCATGTCGGTTGAGGGCTGACCCATACTTGGTAGGCTGGATTGATGTCATGTATGATCTGACCTCTGTGTAGTATCATCTTGCATGCACAGCTGTCTGTTTTGAAGGGGGAGCTTCACAAGATACTCGTAAATTCGCATGCCATGATCCAGAGGCTCATGCGGATTTAATTCTATTGCAGTTGGGTAGCGTTCGCCTTGCAGTTGTGTGGTTAGAATTTAAAAAAACAAACACATACCAATCTTTTCAGAGTGCTCATGATGTGAACTGGCAACATAAAAAGCAGAAATGTATATTCTTGTCTCTTGTCCACTACACATTGTACGAACAACATATTCACCGTGTCGTAATTTCTGAATGCGCAATTTTGTTCTGCGAATTTTTGCATCGATCTATTGTTCTAAAATACATATAGTTAGGCTTTAATCATGGCCGGGCAAAATGGTTGGCAAATGAAAAGACTGGAGTAGTAATTTCTGTGGTGGGAGGCATTTATACTAGACTGTTGAGTTTGGTACCTTACCGGCGCCGAACTATTACCAACTTTAACCCACAACAACAGAAAAGGATTACATAACTATTTCCGGAGCAATAAAGGCTTATCAGTCTTGCCGGTGCCGGCCTAATTTGACACCGACTCGTTAAAGCTGAGAAACAGTCAAAAAACTCCGCCCCGCACGTGTTTTAAAAAAACTTTGCAGGACCCAGCGAGGGCCCTGTCTTCGTGAACGTTCGGCTAACTTCGGCAAACCGGTTTGGAACTCAGTTGACTCAGTTTTCAACTGCGTTTGTCGTGCTGGCAAAACTCCCGTGAAAAAGACAGGCCACTTCCTGTATGCAGCGCGGAGTGGGCACCGCGATCACTGATCTAAACCAGCGATATTTCTACTGACAGCAACAGTAGCAGACGACACTCGACCACCCGACGGACAGAGCAGGCCATTTGTGTCTTGCCTGGACGCACACTGGATATGGACCAGGCCGAGCTATCCGTAAGTTACACAGCACAGCCTGAAGCTTTATTCGATATCGGAAGGGTGAGGAAGGAGGGGTTATTTGTCGTTTTGTGTTTGTTGTTATATCTTTTCATCTGGAGTGGCCTACAGCAAAAAAAAATTCTCCATACGAAGGGCAGCTACTAAAAATCAGCTTGACCCATGGCGACCTTGTATCTTTTGGCATCTATGTAAACAGTCGATTCTCTCTCTCTCTCTCTCTCTCTCTCTCTCTCTCTCTCTCTCTCTCTCTCTCTCTCTCTCTCTCTCTCTCTCTCTCTCTCTCTCTCTCTCTCTCTCTCATCCAATTTACTGTGTTGGTTGTACATCACAATGCTTCTTTATTTATTTATATTAGCCTATATTGGACTGGAGGTACGTGTTGAAAAAATTCGTTCACAACTACAAAGTGTCAGGAGTCATACTTACAGCATGTACAGCCGTACATTCTGCCATCATAGTCCCCAACGCGTAAAATCCGTGGCTGTTGGTCAGTTTCAAAGTGTCACAGAATCGTCTGCTGTTGTCCGATCTGCTAATCGCGATGATTTCCGTGCAACAGGAAGTGGTCTGTCGTTTTCCGAGAGTTTTGCAAGCTCGGGATACGCAGTTGCCAACTCCGTCAACTGTGTTACGAACCGATTTGACCCACTTAGGGGCAGGGCCCAAGCTGGGTCCTGTAGAGTCTTTTTAAAACACGCGCTGGGCGGGTTTTTCTCATTGCACCTCAGCTTTAAATTAAAAATCTACTCACCTCCGTGTTTACCACCGCAGATCGTCCTGAAAACAGACAATGACAATGACAATGATCCTTTATTTGACAACGGTAAAACTTTTGGTAATAACAACCATTTTTCGAACTTGCCGTTGCTAATCTACTGATTACAGAGTTACTATCGTTCTAATTGTTTTCTACTACTAAGAAGGAAGAAAAAAATGACATGACACAGCACAAGCCAAGAATTAAAAAAAAAAAAAAAAATTAAAAAAGTAAAAATAATGTTGGGGGGAAGTGACATAGGAATTACCAACTTTACTGGTCGGGCATAATGACATGTTGTGAGGTTTAATTAAAAGCAGTAATATAATAGGAATACAGACAACCTAATACGCATACATAACGCATGCACATTTGAGCACGCCACTCTATCTCTAATATACACGTGCGCACACGCACACACGCACAACGCACACACGTGCACACACACACGCTTACGCGGCTTAAGCTAGTCAGTCATAGGAGTAGCTGGCTACATACAAGCTGTACCGAATAAATATTATGAGTCATCAGTCGAAACCTGTGATACACGCAATTAATCTAATGAGAAATAGTATTTTTCAATATGTGCACAGTCACGGGGATGCTGCTGACAAAAATAAGTACTTGATGAGACTGACTTTAAACGAGGAGAAAGTAGCTGATGTCGTGACGTTTCTAGGCAAGGCATTCCAAAGACTAGAGCCAGAGAACGTCAAACTCGTTTTATAGAGATCAATTCTAGGTCGCGGCACAATAAGGGATTTTCTTGATCTGGAGTATGTTGATGACTGGACGGTAAATAGCGATGTGATATATCGGGGTAGCTTATCGTTTAATGCCTTGAACATAACCATTCCCTTATTGTAAATTAGATGATCTTTCAGGGGCAGAATTTTTAAGGCTGCCAATTTTTGGTCAGTAGTTAAGCTGGGATCAGGGAGTATTAGTTTGGCAGCTCTCCGATGTAGAGAGTTCAATCTTTTCAAATTGACATCTCTCGACCCATCCCACACAGTAGAAGCATAGTCTATATGCGATCTAATATGGGCATTGAAAAACAGTTGACGTGTCTCCATATCAGTAATGTGTTTAAGTTTTGCTAAGATGTACAGATTTCTGGAGACAATTATTTTTACAAACGTTACTGATGTGTAGCTGCCACCTAAGCTGGTTGTCCATCGTGACTCCTAGCAGGCGATGGTTAGTAACTTGGCTGATGGGTTTGCCTTGGAGGGACAGACTGAGTGAGAGAGAGCCAAGCTGGTGTTTTTGGCGAGTGCTAATTACCATGCTCTCCGTTTTTACCGGGTTTAAAATCATAATATTATGACTGCACCATTCATCAATATCTTGCAGTGTGTTTTGCAGTCGTGAATTGATGTTTGATATATCCTTATCTGGCGTGTGTACAGCAGCATCATCTGCAAACATATCACATGTAACGCTTTCATTTTTTATCGCAAGAGGAAGATCATTTATGAACAAGCAGAATAGAAGGGGACCAAGAATAGAGCCCTGTGGTACGCCATGCTTCACTAAACCTTGATTCGAGTATGAGCCATTTAGTAATACCTTTTGTTTTCTACCTTCGAGGTAGGATTTGAGAAACGATGCCGAGTTGTTGGTGTACATGGATACTTTCTTGATCAGTATTTCGTGGTTTACTAGATCAAAGGCTTTACGAAAATCCAGAAACATGACTCCTGTAAGTTTTGAGTCGTTGATGGAAGATAACCAGGTGTCTATCATCCGTATCAGCGCAGTGTGACATGAGTGTTCTGATATGAAGCCCGACTGCAATGAATAGATTAATTTTCGGCTTTCCAGGTATATAGATAGATGCTTGTGAATATGCCGTTCTAAGGGCTTGGACAGAACAGGTAGAAGTGATATGGGCCTAAAATTATTAATTTCACTAAGATCTTTAGATTTAGGTAGAGGTATTACTTTCGCGTCTTTAAATGCGTCTGGAAAACAAAATTAATACAGAGGTTGTAGATATAAGTGATACTCTCTACAATGTATGGGAGGGATATCTTGAGTATTTTCGCACTAATCTCATCCAGTCCTGATGATTTTTTATTTTCCAAGGATGTAATTAATTTACCAACTTCATGGACCGCTATAGTGGGTATGATGAAAGGTTTTGTGCCGGCAGTTCTCTGCTTGCAGAAATCGACTAAGTTGTCCGGGCATACATAGTCATGCGACTCAGTTCCCGGCGGGATTAATGATTCTGCTACGGAGACGAAGTGGCTGTTGAAGCTGTTTGCTGTGAGATGCGGCGGTAAAGGAGTTGTGCTTTTATTCGTGCCTCTAGTAACTAAATTTATCGCACGACATATTGTGGCACAGTCTTTACTTTCGTGAATAACTTTATCGAAAAGTAATTTCTTTGCCTTCAGAACCATGGATTTTATTCGATTACGTTCTTTCTTGTAATCGGTGAAGCGCTTCTCTCTTCTCAGCTTGTCCCTGTGCTCCATGGCCTCGATAAGATCCGCAGTCAGCCAGGGTGGTAAAGTGGCGTATTTAACTCTTTGTTGTCTCAAGGGCGCGTGTTTATCTAGCACTCTGAGAAAGATGTGATACCACGTATCTAGTGCTTTATTTGGGTCGGTTTCATTGTACACTTCAGCAAATTCTGCAGAAGCTAGATCAGACAGAAAGGTATTTTCATTGAACTTTTTAAATGATCTGTATGTTATGCACGTATGTCCTTGCTTTTTTAGTTTTGGAAGCTTGGACAGCCACGTGCAGCTTACCGGATAGTGGTCACTTACGCTAAGACTACCAACGTGAACGTTGCTAATTGCCAGTGGTTTATTTGTATATATATGGTCTATAACAGTGGCTGATGATGGCGTAACTCTAGTGGGCGATGTTACCATTTGTTGAAGGCCGACTAAGGTAGTGGTACACTCCCATGATGGGTGAGGTTTAAGAGTGTCAATGTTAAAATCCCCTAGAAGGAGTAGTTTGCTTTTATGAATATCTGTTTTATCAATCAAGTGTACACAGTTGTCATACCACTCAAAATTGGCCGCAGGATTTCTGTAAAGAAACCCAACAAGTAAAGGAGGGGATTTAGATTGCCTAATCTCTATCCAAATACATGCCACACTGCTAGTTTCTAAGTCTCGGCGCTATTTAGACAAAGCGTTTACGTTATCCAAGACAAATAAGAGAATATTTGTGAGGCTGGAAAAATGTAACGAGCACTCGCCAATATTCACTGATCTGACTTGCTCAGATACGCTTTAACGGGAAGAAAGAAAAATATTAAAATAATAATAATAATAATAAAGGTAAGTTGACTTTTCCCGTAAAATCTATAGTCTATATAGACAGTCACATGAGCAATAGAAAGTAAGTCGGCACAAGACAAAAGTGCGCTGCATGTAGTAAGGAGTTCGAGTCGATTATAAGATACGAGGTCCCGTAAACACACGTCTCACGGCACTGCTATGATGGTATTTGACCAAACATGCAGAGATGAAATGATTAATATCATCTGTTTAAGTCACGAGCAGATCAACATAAGATATCTGCAGTACAAGTTCACTCAGTTTAAACCCTTAACGAGTAAGAACAGCACAGAAATAACTTTATTGCTGTGCTGTAAACATGTCTCTTCTCGTGTGTAGGTGAGTGTAGAGTTAACTGGGTACGCGGCCACTCATGTGGCTTAACGTCAGATCAGCAAAGAGAACAAACTTTAAGAAAAAAGTCACTGTTTCAAGACGAGTCTGATTGATGACACCTAACTCACACACACACACACACACACACACACACACACACATACACATACACATACACACACACACACACACACACACACACACACACACCGCACACAAACACGCACACACACACCCGCACTGACTTATGCGTCCGTGTATGCACGACCCCTGTCATGCTCAGTTCAATGTGCGGACGGATAGATGACCAAGCCGACAAAGGTGCCGCATCTGGCGAGCCATGCAAAGGTGCATAGCTGACAAGGCGCAACACCCACGCTGTCATGGATTACCCTTCGTCCGCCATTTGTGTAGTTCACAACTGCAGAAGATTCGTTCAGTGGGAACTGAATGTGACAGGAATTGTGGGACGCTGATTACGACAGTGATTGTAAAAACTGCGCGAGCAGCTTTAGTGCTTGGATTTGTGGTTGGTCCAAAAACATGGCTCCAGCCGCTTGCATCGCGCCCCAGGCGTTCGTGGGTGATGCCGCCGCTGGTGGGACCAATGGGTCCTGTCCCTGACGGCTGCAGCGGCGGGAAGTCGGTGGTCTGGAACCGGGGAGTCGCGTAGATACGGCCCTGCTGTACGCCGCCGGGCTGTGAACCTGACATGCTCTCGGGTGGTGGTTGGTTAGGCTGATTGGTGGGCGTCTGGCGAGTGACGGGCGGCCGCTGCTGGCTCAAGGCGGCAGACATCAAAGACGGGTTGCTGAGCCGTCTGCTGCCGCCACGTAAACCGTTTCGGCTGATGGCTGGATTAGGCCCGTCCCCTTGGCCGGGCTCCCCGGCATTTCTCACTGAGCTGGTGGTAGGGGGCGTGGGGAGGGTCACCGTAACGGATCCTAAGGGCAATCAGCTTAATGCCCTCGTCACTCGGGTGGGTCATTGTGTTATCGCGTCTATACATGACCTGCTTGGGGGCGCCGTTCTTGGTCAGGAAGCTGGAAGTGTGGTCAACAAACTGTACTCACGCGTTTGTTGACAGGCCTGTTTCAGGTTGGCGTTTGACATGCGCGCAGGTCGTGATAGGGCGTGGTGACTGCTAAAAGGAGGGACGATGGAAGAGGCCTGTAATGTAGCGCGCGGAAAAGCGGCGGACACCAGGCGGATTAGTTGTAGCCACGCGTCAGTAGTAACGTGACCCTGAGTGTCCCTACAGCTGTTAATCCCGACATGAAACACAACGTGGCGTACGTGTTGAGAAGGTGAGAGGGTGGCGAGCCATTTGCTCAAAGCCTCAACACTGAGGCCAGAGACCGCCAGGTTTTGTACGACACAGTCTTTGGACGACATCTTCCGCTCGCTCACTCGCTTCATAATAGAGACAGTGAGCACTAGCCTTGATCGGCGGACAAATTACTTGATCAGCCACAAATCGTAACTACCCAATCAAACTGACTTCAGAACAAGTCTATAAACGAATCGGTGCTGAAGTGAACAAGTGAGATGAAAGGCTATGTAACTGCAACCTACGATACTTAAAGTGGTCGATAAACCGCCAATACGCATGCGCGCAATCGGCGAATAGCCGACAAGCTCTAGTCTGCCGGAGCCGCCGTGAAATTGACTTTTAGCCCCTCCCCGGCCTACCATCACCACCCCCCCCCCCCACTCCCCCTCCTCCCCTACCCGGGTCTGCCCTGGGGGACTTGGGTGGGGTTGACTACTTTTTGGTTCCCAGGGTCGCCCTGGTCGGCCCCACAGGGTGGGTTTTCCTCTCTGTTCTGGGGCATGTGTTTCTGTCTACCCTTGGTCCATTCACCTGTATTTGCCTTTTTGAGGCTCTCCCTGCTGTCTGCACTGCCTGTAGCTCTTGATGTTGGATGTGTGTTGCTGGATGGTCTTAGCTTTATTTAGGCCCATATGTTAGGTTTATTTGATGTATTTGACCGGCTGGCGACGTACATTCAATGTTCTGTTTGGTTTTTTTTTTTCACAGGCAGTGCAGGCACGTCCTGGGAAAGCCTTGTTGCTGTCGGGACGTTAAGCAATGTACAATCATCAATCAATCACCCACTCCCCCTCCTACCTCCTACCCCGCATCGCCTCTTAGCCTTTTCATTCATACTGAAGCGGCTAAAAGCTTCAAATTTGTACACTGCCATATTCAAGCTACAGTATAGTACTTGCAGATAAGGATGTAGACCAATGGCTTTAGTTAAAGGATGGAGCCAGAATAGCTTGGCGCCAAAGTATTCCGGCTGGCACTACCCTTGAACTATTTAAGTGAAACACACATTTCACACACTGGTGTATTCCGAATGATAAGGGTTAAAGGAATACTGCAGTTGTAGATCTGTCAAACTCAGATGCTGACTACTTCGCAGAAGTGGGTCAGTTTGTTTCATGGTGTCATAACAACCATCTACAGTTGAACGTAGGCAAGACTGAGGAGATGGTTGTCGACTTTCGGAAGCCCACTCCCACCTTCTCAGTCCCTGGTGATTGGCGGCACTTTTGTCACACGCACAGAGGTTTACAAATACTTAGGGACCTTGATTGATTCACAGCTATCCTTCACCGACAACACAGACCTAATCTTTAAGAAAGCCCAAGGGAGACTGTATATGCTGCGCAAACTCCGCTCCTTTGATGTGAGCTTCCTCGGGTTGGGTTACAAACTGATGACATTATAGAGGTCGATAAGAACACAATGACCTGTACTGTTGGATTCTAGAGTGCTTTGGCGCTTTTATTCATGGGCACGAAGCGGGTATGAACTAGCGTGGCTTAAAAAGTGAAAACGTTTATGGAACTATTCGCGTATTTGGTCGCGCCTCTGTCCTGAGACAAATGCAGCACTCTATAGACTCCATAAAGCATACTTAGTCAGAAACGATAATATCGGGTTATTATAGCCTATTGATGTTAGTTATAGTGATAAAACGGACTTTGTGTGTGATATATCTTTAAATCGCCGCCTAACGGCACCGCATATTTAATCTTGCTCGGGACGCACTTTTATGATATCGGTGGGGTTACAAACATGTAGCTGATGACACTTTATTGATTTGTTTGGTCACATTGTCTTGTTTTGTTCCATTCTAGAGTGTATAGAGTGTTTATTTATGCATCTGATTATATCAGGATGTTAAGCAATGTACAACCAACCCGCAAATGAGCATCGGATTATATAGAAGTTAAATTTAATGTGTTCCTCCGCTTCATAATAATAATAATAATAATTACTGTATTTATAATGCGCTTATCTTATAATAATTATAACTCTATGCGCGCACTCACAACTCGCGCACGCATGCGCACGCTTTAGACAATGACTTGCGTACCACAAACAGTGGAATACATTACGACGGTCAGCTTGGGGTGGGGAGTGTGGTGATATAGTGCTAAAACTGTTGAAAGAGGTGAGTTTTGAGGGCGGACTGGAAGGAGGAGAGAGAGTGTTTCTGACGGAGAGACAGTGGGA
Source organism: Semisulcospira habei (assembly GCA_036245525.1). Lineage (NCBI taxonomy): Eukaryota > Metazoa > Mollusca > Gastropoda > Semisulcospiridae > Semisulcospira > Semisulcospira habei. The sequence continues at coordinate 17,290,591 of BTPG01000005.1, forward strand.
GAGTGTTCTAGGTGGATGGACCGTAGACGGAGAAGGAGCGGGGGCCGAAAGTGTTAAGTTTGGTGCGAGGGATGTGGAGGCGGAGAGGGTCAGAGGCAGAGCGGAGGGAGCGGGAAGGTGTGTAGGGGTGAAGTAAGTTGGAGAGATAAGCAGGAGCGCAGTTGTTCAGGGATTTGTAGCAGAGAGACAGAATTTTGTATTGGATGCGTTGGGGGATGGGGAGCCAGTGAAGGAGTTTGAGCAGGGGTGTGACGTGGTCGGATTTTTTCTTTCTGAGGACGAGGCGGGCAGCATTGTTCTGAACGCGTTGGAGAGTGAAAATGGTGGAGTGAGGGAGGCCGGAAAGGAGAGAGTTGCAGTAGTCGATGCGAGATAAGATGAGAGAGACAGCAAGTTTAGTGGCAGCTTCGGTAGTGAGGTATTTTCTGATCTGACTGATGCGGCGGAGGTGGAAATAACATGCCTGGGCCGTGGCGGAAACGAAGCTGGTCATGGACAGAGAGGAATCGAGGATAACGCCGAGGTTCTTGGCCGAGTCAGAGAGGGAGATGGGGGTGCTATCGAGTTGAAGGTGGATAGAGGGAGGGAGCTGGGAGAGTTTCTGGCGAGTGCCTACCAGCATGGCTTCCGTTTTGTCGTTCAGTTTTAGCTTGTTTGCTGTCATCCAGTTTTTCACGTCTTCGTAGCAGTCAGCCGTGCGAGTCAGTAGTGACTGAGTGTTGTCGAGTTTGTCTTTGTCTAGCAGTTGTGAGTCGTCAGCGTAGAGGTGGTGGTGTATGCGGTGAGACTTGATGTTGGACAGAGGAGAGGTGTAGAGTGTGAAAAGGACCGGGCCCAGAACGGACCCCTGTGGGACTCCGCAGGAGACCCCACCCGGGTCTGCCCTGGGGGACTTGGGTGGGGTTAGGTATTTTTTAGTTCCCAGGGTCACCCTGTTCAGCCCCACAGGGTGGGGTTTTCTCTCTATTCTGGGGCATGTGTTTCTGTCTACCCTTTGTCCATTCACCTGTATTTGCCTTTTTAAAACTCTCCCTACTGTCTGCACTGCCTGTAGCTCTTGATATTGGATGTGTGTTGCTAAATGGTCTTAGCTTTATTTGGCCCCATGTGTTGGGTTTATTTAACGTGTTTGACCGGCTGGCGACATACATTCAATGTTCTGTTTATTTATTTTTTTTTTCACGGGCAGTGCAGGCACGTCCTGAGAAAGCCTTGTTGCTGTCGGGACGTTAAGCAATGTGCAATGTGCAATCATGCAATCAATCCGCAGGAGAGCGTGACTGGGTTGGAAGAGACGCCGTTGATGGTGACGGACTGCTGTCTGTCGGAGAGGTAGGAGAGAAACCAGGAGTGAGCAGAATCAGTGATGCCAAAGGAGTGGTGGAGTCGGTGGAGGAGGATAGAGTGGTCTATAGTGTCAAAGGCGGCAGAGAGATCGAGTAGTGTAAGAAGAGAGATGTTGCCCGAGTCGGTGGAGAGAAGCAGATCGTTTAAGATATGTAGAAGGGCTGTTTCAGTGCTGTGATGTTTGCGATAGGCAGACTGGAATGGACTGAGGAGGTTGTTGTCGGTGAGGTGGAGGTTGAGCTGGTTGAGAACAACCTTCTCAAGAAGCTTGGACAGGAAAGAGAGATTGGAGACTGGGCGATAGTTCTTGAGTTCGTTTGGGTCGAGGTTGTGTTTTTTTTAGGAGAGGACGGACGATGGCGGACTTGAAGATATCGGGGACGGAGCCGTTTTCTAGAGACGCGTTGATGATGTCGGTAATGAAGGGCAGAAGTTTTGGAAGGCCGTCACGGTAGAGAGAAGCTGGGAGGGGGTCTAGCTTCATGTTGGGTTTACAAATTTGTAACTGATGACACTTTGGTGGTCGATTTGAACACATTGCCTTGCACTACTGTTCGATTTTGTAGTGTTAAGCGCTTCTATTTAGGCATTTGAATATATGGAATAGGTAACAGCTAATGTGTTCCGCCGCCTTCAAAACGGTCAAGTGTGTCAAGCCGATTTACTTTTTCAGTCGGGCCTCGTTCCTGAAAACAGTTACCTGTTTACTCAACCATGTTGAACTCTCGAGAAAAAAATGATCATAGCTTACTGACAGTAGAATCTGGTGAGATACTTAGTGATGTTAATGTCTGTGGGAATATATATGGGAAATTTCCGATCAGCCGCACCGCAACTGTAGACCTACGTCAGATCATTGTTTACAGGCGGTGTGGGTAGTGTTATAAACTTGATAAGGACAAAATAGCTTTTGCTGTTTATTTCTAGAATGTTTGGCGCTTCAATCCAGGTGTACGATTATAATAAAACATTAAGCGGATGTGAACTAGCGTGGCGTTAAAAGTGGACACGTTTATAAATTTCGGGCGTAGTTGGTCGCGCCTCTTTTCTGAGACAAATTTTTATTTTTCAGTTTTTTTTTTGTGTGTGTTTCCATTTTGACTGATAACTGTTAACTTCGCGTTCGTGGGAAAAAGTAGATTGGCACACTTCTCTGACTGACAACAGACTGTGACTGTGACCTGTCAGAAAAGACAAAATATCACTGACGAGGTTCCGTGTGAACACCATTGATGTGTGTGCTCAGTTCTAAGTCACAGGTCTCGAGACATGTCGACTGTGATAGTTCAAAGGTGATGTCCGGCGGAAGAGTTTACACCGCCCTTAAACTGTCATGGTCGATACACATCCTGTCGTAGCATGTCTGGCATTTACGGGTTAATATGTGTGTTGTAGTCTCCCGTTATTTCATCCCTTTTTGCATAAAAAAACTGTCATTGTTGTAAAAATATAGTGTGTAGTGTGTGCGCGCGCGCGTGTGTCCAGTAGTAAATCCGACGTACGGGTGTGTGTGAGGGGGTGGGTGGGTGGGGGGTTCGGCGGCAAATTTGGGGGCCCCCTTTCAGACCCCAACTAGATCCGCCCCCGACACCTGTGAGACGTGCACGGTTCTCTGTTAGAATGGTCTGTATTGTTTGTGACGTCGTCTAGTAGTGCTGTACCTCGGCTGACGGGAACGCGCGCGCATAGTTATCCGCTGAGTCTTTATCCCATATGTATTGTTTAGCCGTGTCTGTTTGTGCCGTGTAGTTGCTGGGGGTTTGTGCTATGTTGCTATCGCGCTTGTTTTTGGTCTTCAACGTCGCGTATATCCCGAGTTCTACCGGGCAGTGGTCGGAGTACGGTGTTAGGTCTTTAACAGTAAGCTTCACTACGTCCGAGAGCTGCTGGCTGCAGACAAAATAGTCAACAACGCTGCTCCCCTGTGGCGTGTGACATGTGAATTTACCTGTCAAGTCGCCAAGGGTCCGGCCGTTTAGGATGAAGAGGTTGCTATCCAGACATATATTCGTTAGCCGTCTGCCGTACTTGTGGACCGTGGCGTCCATGGATGTTCTGGCATGTATGTTATCGAACTGGTAGTGTTCCGGCAGATGGTTTTGGTTTCCTACGCTGTGTAGGTGGATGAAGTCGGCATGCGAACCTGTCCTGGCGTTAAAATCTCCGCAGATTATAATGTTGCCGGATGACGATAAGTGATCAATATCCTGCTGTAGTTTATCCCAGATAGCCGCGGTATGGTCTCTGCCGTATGTGGAGTTTTCGGGGGGAATGTATACACTGCCGATGTATAGTGTCTCGCGTGTTTCGTCCGTTTTAATTTGGAGCCAAACAATGTCGATGTTGCTACAGGGCAGGCATTTGACGCTCTCTCGAAGGCTTTCTTTGATCAGTACTAGTATGCCGCCCGAGGCTTTGTGTGATCTTCCCCTTTTTTGTCTGTGGAATGATATAGCGCTCGAGAATCCCGGAACCGACGTTTCACAACTATCGTCTTGGTGGGTTTCTTGTAGGAATATTATGTCATATCTTTCAAGTCTTCTGGTTACTTCGGGTCCTACGAGTTTGCTTATTCTTAGTCCGTCTGTTGTCTCCTTTAGCCCCTTAATGTTCCATGACAGAATCTGAAGGTACTTTATTGTCATATATCCTATGCAGCATACAGTGCATCTACAAGTAATCGAAGGGTTACAAAGCATAAAATTCTCGTAGTAGCTTACAAAACGAGTCACAGAGACATCCGTAGAATATGATATGAAATTAAGTAATAGACGTGGGTTACGATGAGTAAGTGTAAACATTGGTAATATGCAAGGTAAACAAAGATATTTGCTGTAGTTGCTTACCTTTATATAATCATACTTCTCAGTAGGTTAGTAATCATTAGTAAGTTAGTATATCAAAATGAAATGGTAGCGGTAAACAACGTGAGATGGAGTATGTATCTATACAGACCTGACAGGTAGGTTGTCTATCGCCTGTAGAAACTCTCTCGGTCGTCCCGCCGGCCTCTGTAGCCGTTGCGTCCTGGAGGCTCCTGGTACCTGGAGTTCTGCCGGTCGTCAGCGTGGTGCTGTCGCGGTCGTTCCTGGTAGATGGTTTCGGCCCAACGGTCGTTGTAGTTGAGATCTCTTTGGTTGTAGCGCTCCCCCTCCTGTTTGTAGTGGCTGTCGTAGCGGCGGTGGTGTGGAAGGGGCCTGTACTGTCGTGGTCCCCAGTGTCGTGGCTTGGCGTAGTGTCGTCGGTCGTTGTTGGGCTGGTGTCGCTCTTCGTGCTGGTTTTGCTGGTTGTGCTGCCTCTCCTCCTGCTGCTGCTGGCTGGCTGGCTGGCTGGTGGTTCCTGCTTCGGCGTCGCTTCTCTTTCGGGGTGTGCCACAGCCGGGACTTGAGGTGGCGGCCGATGTTGGCCGCTAGCAGACTGGCCCCACTTTCTGACAGGTGGATGGGGCCGTCATACACAGGTTCTTCCTTCCCGCCAAGTTCTCGTGGCTGAGGAAGGAGACCCTGTCGTTGCCGTGAAGCCCTGCAAATACCAAGGCGTTGGCTTGCAGGTCAGAGCGGTTGGTCGGCACTACCCTTGAGATGACGATAGCGCTGCGGGGGTGCCGGTCCATGAGGTCGAGAGTGGCCGCTACGAGTTTGGAGCTGGCATCCTCCGCACTCTCCGTCTTAAGGTTGTTGATGCCAGTGTGGAGCAGAACCGCCTCCGGTTCACACTGGCTGGCACTGTTGACGGCGAAGTTCTGGAGCTGTTCGGCGGTGTAGACCCTCTCTTTAATGACCTTCAGGCCGTAAGAGCGGCCAAGGCGGTCAGAGTCGATCCTGTTCAGCACAGATTCCTATGAGTTCGGTTCCCTTCTCTCGGTGGGTGTTAAGGATTTCTTGTTGTAGGGTGGTTAGGTGGTCGAGCGTGCTGCGCTTCTTTCTAAATCCACTTTGTTGTGGGGGTAGAATGTGGTGTTTATCGCAGTGGATCATGAGTCGGTGTTTTAGTATTTTTTCTAGTTTTTTGCCCAGCTGGGATGTTAGCGCAATGGGCCTGTAGCTGTCGGGTTGGTGCGTTGGTTTTCCTGGTTTCGGGAGGGGAAAGACTAGTGCTTTTTTCCATTGTGTGGGGAAAACTCCTTTTGTGTAAATGTCATTAAACAGGGTAACTATTGCTCATTTCATGGTGGGGTGGCTTTTTTGGATCATCTCGTATGTGATTAGGTCGATGCCGGTGGCTTTACCTTTCCCGGCGGTTCTTAGGGCTCGAGTATCGTTATCTCCTTATCTAGTTCGTAGTTGTTTGTCTGGGGCGGTTGTTCGAAGCAGGTACTCAAATGGGGTTTGAGATCCCTGAATTCTGGTGTTAAGTTGTTGTTTGAGCTAGCTTGGCTAAAGGTGTGGGCTAGTACTTCTTTTTCTTGGTCTGTGGCATACACTGTTTTCTGGGATGGCATGCTAACTCTCGGACCGTTGTTGATGGCTTTAATTTTGTCCCAGCTTTCTTTGATCTTGATGTTGATGTTAATTGATTCTGTGAAGGCATGCCAGTCTTCCTTTTTTGCTTCTTTAATGGTGCGATCTGCTATGGCTTTGGCACGTTTGTATTCTATCCTATTTTCGGGCGTTTTGTGGTTTTTTTTCCAGATTTGGAGCTTTCTTTTTCTGTTTTTTACTTCTCGATCACAGGCCTTGGTCCACCAGGATTTCCCTGGCTTTCCAATATCAGTTCTGTCAGGTGTGCATTCCGTGACTGACCTGATAATGTGGTCTGTGATGTGGGCCGTTGTATCGTCTATGTTGTGGCTCTCATCCCAGTTTGGGGTAAACCTAGTTACTTCGTGGTATGTTTTCCAGTCTGTTCGTTTGGATGTTTGGAATTAGGAGACTGAAGATTTGTAGATTCACTGGCAGGAGATTTCAGCTCCATCTCGGAGCCTACTCACCTGATAAAGGCTCTGAAGTGGAGCCTCAAGCTCTTATGCCAGCGAACATTGAGGTCGGCCTTTGAGATGTCGAAAGTTTGTCTCAGAGAATCTAGTAGTATTAGTGTCGGTATCATAATCATTATTAGTAGTTTTTATTATTCATCCCGCTGTAGGCGAGGTTTTCCTCGGTAGAGCCTCGGAGCCAGAACGTGTGTGTCAAAAGCAAGTTTCGGTTCGTACTTCATAACCACACATGGCTTAACGTATACTTAAGTGGGTTTTAAAAAAAAAATATGTTTGCAGGGTCCTTATGTACTCGACGGCACCACATTCTACAACATAGAAGTGCCGCTTGAGAAGATCAGCCTCAGCAAGAGAGAGTGGCGCCCTCTGGAGGTGAGAAATCCTGCCACCGGGCTCCCAGTGAAGCTTGTCGACCTCGCGGAGCAGCCTGCAGCCTCCTTCGCAGCGGCCGACCCAGGCGTCGAAGCAGGTCGTGATCTCACGACTTCTTCAGGGTACTCAAGCAAAGAGTGTGTGACGTCGGCTGGCAACATCACCTCTACCACCCCTGTGAAACAGAAGATGGCTTAAGTTTTCAGAGAGCAGAATTCATCAGGCCGATGTCAGCTGGCGTGGGCTGAGGCAAAGATGTAGGCAGATCAACCGCAGATAATAACGTTTGCACCCGCTAATCGACTACCTTCGTCTGACGAATCGAATGAACGTTTTTCAGTTTGTTGGGGGTGGGAAGTGGGGGGGGGGGGGTATGGGGTGCGGGGGGAGGGAGGGGGGGGGGGGGTAGTGGTCGTCGTTTTTCAGCGAGTAAAACCATCAGCGTATCCCTATGCAGTAGGCATAGATACCCATATTAGCGGGGACTCATAAAGATCTTTGTCTCAATACAAACAGCTGGCACGTTCGACTGTCATTTCCTTGTATTGCTCAAAAGAATTCTTTTCTACACGTGTCTCTGATTTTTTTTGTTGTTGTGTGTGTGTGTAATCTTACGGTCCAAAATTACAGACCACGTGCAATGTTTTTGTAGTTTTAT
>BTPG01000005.1:17298403-17421306 GCA_036245525.1 Semisulcospira habei
ACTGAAAGTGTGTGTGTGTGTGTGTGTGTGTGTGTGTGTGTGTGTGTGTGTGTGTATTTGTGTGTGTGTGTGTGTGTGTGTGTGTGTATTTGTGTGTGTGTGTGTGTGTGTGTGTGTGTGTGTGTGTGCGCGCGCCCGCGAAATATTTCTGTTTATTATTATTATTATTATTATTATTATTATTATTATTATTATTATCATGTCTTCTTTTTATTGTTATTTATTTGTCATGTTATCTTTTCTGCTGTTATATTTATTTAAAATGCTATTAAGGACAGACGTGTAAAAAGGCCTGCGTGCCTACTGTCTTCATCCTTAGAAAATAAAGTTTCAATTCAATTCAATTCAATTCTCTCTCTCTCTCCAGTCCCACATTGACTACGCATCTACTGTCTAGCACAGGTGTAGCGATTCGTGCTTAAAGATGCTTAATTCCCTTCACCGGAGGGCAGCCAAGCTAATCCTTCCTAACAGCAGGGACGGCACTGACGAGCGACTCAGAGCCCTTGACATGCTTCCGTTATGTAACCTCTTTCTGTTCAATAAGTTCGTGTTAATGTTAAAGTCCGCATATCCTAAACCCCGCCGTACGTCTCGGATTTGTCTAAGTATGCTAACATACCATACAAGACATCAAGGAACAAACTATCAGTACCTAGGCCACGACTTGATATATTCCAAACTAGTCCGTCTTACTCAAGAACCAAACTTTGGAACTCACGCGTTTCCGGCCAATATTACCGAGGCATCTTTATTGTCCACCTACAAGGCAAGACTATTCCGGCACTTAATGGAGCCGCTGAACAAAGCGCACGCGACTACTGCGTTCTGAATAATGACTGTTGTCAAATAATTTAAGTGTATGGGCGCGTGTGTATGTGTGTGCGTGCATGTGTGCGGAACAGTGTGTTTTGTGCATGTTTGTCTATGCTGGTGTGTGGGGGTGTATGTGTGTGTGTGATTGTGTGTGATTGTGTGTGTGTGTGTGTGTGTGTGTGTGTGTGTGTTTGTGTGTGTGTACGCAAAGGAACGCAAAATGATCCAAAAATATTGCTTATGTCATACTACTCTGTTTAATTATTTTTTTGTTTCCAGTTTTCTTAACAAAGTATGCATATTGAGTATACAAATCTGTGATCATTTCATTAATTTAAATGTGACCCATCAATTTAATTGTAACTATTTTGGAATAAGAACATTAGGGCGGGGAGGAGGGGAGGGGGGGGGGGAGTCTGTAAACAGCTGCTGCTGCTAAAGCTTCTACCGTCTGGAGTTGGAGGCAAGATGTACCGATGGCTGAAAGACTTCCTCTTCATGTTTCTGTCTACCCTTGGTCCATTCACCTGTATTTTCCTTTTTTTAAACTCTCCCTACTGTCTGCGCTGCCGGTAGCTCTTGATATTGGATGTGTGTTGCTAAATGGTCTTAAGTTTATTTAGCGTATTAGACCGGCTGGCGACATACATTCAATATTCTGTTTAGTTTTTATTTCACAAGCAGTGCAGGCACGTCCTGAGAAAGTCTTGTTGCTGTCGGGACGTTAAGCAATGTACAACCAACCAACCAACCAACGTCCTCTTCAACAAAATTGCATGATTGAAGTCGACGGCACACTCAGCAGTCTTGTCAAACTCAGAGAATATGTATCTCAGGGAGGTGTCGTGTCTCCGATCTTTTAATTTCCTTAAAATATGTGGAACGTTGGACTGTATTCTGATCAAAATGTGTCCAATCAATTTGTTTTCTGTTTGTTTAGTGGAGCAAAAAAGGAAAAATGATAGACTGAATGAGTGAAACTAGCTGATCTTTTTGGAGATATTTTACCTAGCATAAGGCAGGTCTATTGTGGTCTTTTCGTCTCATTTATTTTCGTCTAGAAAGGTGTAAGTATGAATATGTGTAATAAAGTTTCATGTTTCCTAACAGCCAAAACAATGTTAAGAAAATACTCCAGACAGCTCTAAGAATGTCACTGCATCATGAGAATGACCCATGTTCTGCATCTTGTCAAGCCTGGCATTTTTGGTTTTGCAGGGAGTGTTTCATGTTGTCGAAGTGTCATGGTACCGCACTTTTGGTCTGACCGAACTAGTGTTTGCTTGCGCCAGGATGCTGTAATTTGCGTCAATGTGGTCCCCACGAGTTTCTTCATCAGAGACATTTTTCCGCAACTCTAGCTTCCATGGCTTCGATGTGAGGCCTCCACATGAATCTAGTAATTTATTTGTTTTGTGTCTGGTACTGGAAGGTCTCCAGTTTTCAAGGTGACCTCTTCCATCTGATTGAAAGAGATGGTCTAGCTCAGTTTGAGTGGCCATCTTTCAGTCTAGCTGCTGAATCTATTGGCAGCATCCTGGATTCTGCAGGATGCTATTTCAGTATGTTCTGCTGCGCTCCACACTGCAATGTCGTCCGCATGGAGGATGTTCGAAACAAACCTTGGTACTGCTGTACTGTACTGATGTCATTAATGTAGACCAAGAACAGCATCAGACACATCACCTCCCTGAGGTACACCTTCCCTGATTTTGACAAGACTTCTGAATGTGCCGTTTACTTCAGTCTTGCTGTTCTCTTAAAGAGGAAGTTCTCCAGCGGCAACCCTTGTTTACAGACGTTTCCCCCTTGTTATGCTTTAAAAAAAAAAAAAGATTTACAATTAAATTGATGGGTCATATTGAGATTAATGAAATGATCACAAATTGTATGCTCAATGTGCATACATTAAAAAACTGGCAACAAAAATACTTAAACAGAGGAGTTTGACATAAGCAATTTGTATGATCATTACGTGTTCCTTTGCGTTATGGTAAAATGGGGGTAGGGCAGCAGATTCAGCCACTGTGGCCCCTAAATGAATTCCAGCATCATAAAATCAGATTGGGAGTAACTGTGGTACTCTATCCTAACCATTAAAACGTAAAAAAATACCTATCAGTTGTATACAAAATTTCTGAGGGAATCGAAGACAACATACGTTTCCCAATGTGGCAAGTTTAAATGGGAAAAATCATTCACCACAAACGTATCCTAACGGATGCCGACTTCCTCATTTTCGTGCACTTTATGCTCAAATTATTAAGACTTAATAGGAACAAAGAGGTCAAAATGAAATGGAATAACTTTAGTATTTTTTTTCTCTAATTAATTTTGTGTATTTTTACAACTTGGGGGTAGGGATACAAAATCAACCAATGTAGCACTCATAGTGATCACAACATCACCTAGTTAAGTTTATAATAATTGTGGCATCCTGTTTTAATGATGTAAACCTGAAAATGGACGGCCAGTGCTATAGAAAACATCTGACACATTATTTTTGTCTTGTTTTGCGATTTTGCGGAAATTGCCATTTACTGGGTGCACAAATACATTCTCTGTGAGCCACAGATTCAATATTTTTTTCTTTCTGTTTTTTGCAGAGTACGCAGAAGGCGTGCCTCAACATAATATTGTCTGATTTTGGCTTCTGGAATAAATTCAGATTTATTTAGAAGAAAATGTTTCTCAAGCTTATTTTTAGCATCCGCGAAGAGCGTGAATGGGGGTACCCTTGCGCCATCGGCTATATCTCTGGTGTGTTCCTAAGGATTTTAGGGAAACATCGCTTAAACATCTCAAGACATACTAAGGTACACTTCGAAACTCATCTTATTGAATAGGGGGGGGGGGGGGGCGGGGGGGGGGGGGACCCTTCACCTGCCATAGTCAAATTTATTTCTTGCAAAAGCATATCAGCATGAAAAGGTTTAAAACCACGGTATGTCCAAAGCTCAATGTCCTTTGGCCGACGTTGCTTGACGTATGTCAGTGCTCGGGTCAAAACGGGCCGAGGGCCTTGCGCTTGCTGGGTACGAGCGGTTACGCCACACAGGACATCAGTGAGGTTTCGTTTGCAACGAAAGACTAACAGCATGGAACGAGAGCCAGCGATAACCAGCGTGTATACATTAAGAACGGACATAACACTCCGACCGTTTCCTTAAGGCACAGATCCTCGTGAGCCCCGAGGAATGTTCGGAGTGTTGATTGTGAGCTCCCCCCCCCCCTCCTACCCCCCCTCCCCCCCCCCCTCCGAGGGGGGGGGAAGGGGGAGAGGAGGAGGGGGACTCACAGACGACACTCCGAACATCTCCAAGAAGCATAGATCGCCATGGAGATAATTGGAGTGTTGTCTGTGCTTATGGTACAAGTTGTCATGTTAACGCCGGACGAGTAACGGCGGGTAACAACTTGGCTGGTTATTCGCCGTGTCTTCGCTCTCGTTGGCTGTTGGGAGTCGTGCGGCGTATACGCAACCCCTCTGTTTACATTTTCCGTGTTCTGTAATGGCATCTCTCAGTCTGAAGAGCAAACTGGCGAACATACCTAACATTCCTATCCTTAACCTTCACGGATGTTGACCTGCTGAACTTTACAGCATGTGCATCATGGCTGTCTAGATAAGGACCAGCCAAATTCAGGATGCACAGCACTTCATGACGCAAGAGGCATGTACAGTTGCATCGTTATCAGCTTGCGAAGACTGCGCCAATTGTTTAGACGGATGGTTAGATATAAGGGCTTAACGCCGAGCAGGCGACTAGGGCCATCTAAAAAATTAAACGACTAGGGCTTAATCCCTTCATTAAACACCACCCAACTGCAAGAGGTATAGATCCTCGTTAGCCCCCGCAGTTGCAGGGGTTCACGAGGATCTATGCCCCTTACTGAAGCCATTTTATATCGTCGTTCCTTTCGCGGACGGCAATCTTTGACGCTGACGTTACTACGATTTCAAAATCACAATCTGCGTCCATTGATAGTCAACGGGTTCACATCTTTGGCACTGCGTTGGTGCAGTCAAAACTGCCCGGATCGTAGAGAAAAGAGTTTGAACAAATTCCGCATAAAACGCTTTCCAGTTTAGCGGACCTGCAAGTGTCCCACATCCGTACGCATGACCCGGCCGGAAGACCTAATTCTGGAAGTTTCAAAATCACAGACCATTACAAAATTTCTTTACGCAGCTAAATCTGTTTCTCTTTTGAATGTCTTGTTAGATTATGTTAACTTGTATATTTATTTAATAGCTTTGTACTTTTAGCAGAGTTGTACCTGTGTAGATTACAACGGCAAGTGTGAAAACTGCTAACTGCTTCTTCCGTTGAGAAATAAAGTTTCATTTCAATTCATTTCTCTTGTATACTGAGGAGTCTGGAGTGAATCCCCCAAGGAAGTTATTCCGTTGAAAATCGCACGATGTAAGCCCACCTACCACCCATTCGTTCTTTTTATCCATTTTTTTTTTTTTTTTGTCTATCTGCACCGAGGTGATCAGAGACTAACCTACTACCCTACGCACCGCTCCTTTTATACTTCCGTGTGCGTGAACCGGACGGAACAATTAATTCTGTAGTGCCCTTGTGGCGAATACAGATAGGAGGAATCAGATGCTGAAAGAGTTCTAAGGTTTTAGCAGTGGCGGATCGGGGCAGGGGGGCTTAGGGGGCACAGCCCTCCTCTCCCCTCCCCTCTCCGTCAGCCCCGACCCAAACTTTTCTTTTGTTTGGGTGGTTATTTGTGGAAGCTGGTTGTGGACGTTATCTTTTACAATTCGATATTCTTCTTTTCTTGTACGGTGTATTTTACGCTTATCTCACGGGATCGGTGGGTGCGTCTAGTGTGTTCATAGGGCTATAGTCAAATATTCTCATTTGACTGCTCTCCGAATACCTTCCTTGGGGGATTCACTCCAGACTCTTCAGTATACAAGAGAAATAAAATAAAATGAAACTTTATTTCTCAACGGAAGAAGCAGTTAGCATTTTTCACGCTTGCCGTTGCTAATCTACACAGGTACAACTCTGCTAAAAGTACAAAGCTGCTAAATAAATATACAAGTTAACATAATCTAACAAGACATTCAAAAGAGAAACAGATTTAGCTGCGTAAAGAAATTTTGTAATGGTCTGTGATTTTGAAACTTCCAGAATTAGGTCTTCCGGCCGGGTCATGCTCACGGATGTAGGACACTTGCAGGTCCGCTAAACTGGAAAGCGTTTTATGCGGAATTTGTTCAAACTCTTTTCTGTACGATCCGGGCAGTTTTGACTGCACCAACGCAGTGCCAAAGATGTGAACCCGTTGACTACCAATGGACGCAGATTGTGATTTTGAAATCGTAGTAACGTCAGCGTCAAAGATTGCCGTCCGCGAAAGGAACGACAATATAAAATGGCTTCAGTAAGGGGCATAGATCCTCGTGAACCCCTGCAACTGCGGGGGCTAACGAGAATTTATACCTCTTGCAGTTGGGTGGTGTTTAATGAAGGGATTAAGCCCTAGTCGTTAAATTTTTAAAAGTGAGCAAAGGTCATCAGGACGACGTTGGCTGGTGGACACCGTCGCAAGTTGACCAGGTAACGCCTGAAACACCGTGAGATGGCCCCAGTCGCCTACTCGGCGTTAAGCCCTTATAACTAACCATCCGTCTAAACAACTGGCGCAGTCTCCGCACATGCCTCTTGCGTCATGAAGTGCTGTGCATCCTGAATTTGGCTTTTCCTTATCTAGACAGCCATGATGCACATGCTGCATAGTTCAGCATGTCAACATCTGTGAAGGTTTAGGATAGGAATGTTAGGTATATTCGCCAGTTTGCTCTTCAGACTGAGAGATGCCATTACAGAACACGGAAAATGTAAACAGAGGGGTTGCGTATACGCCGCACGACTCCCAACAGCCAATGAGAGCGAAGACACGGCCAATAACCAGCCAAGTTGTTACCCGCCGTGATTTCCCTCTCGTTGGTTGTTGGGAGTCATCCGGCGTTAACATGACAACTTGTACCATAAGCACAGACAACACTCCAATTATCTCCATGGCGATCTATGCTTCTTGGAGATGTTCGGAGTGTTGTCTGTGAGCCCCCCTCCTCCCCCCCCCTCCCCCGGGCGGGGGGATGAGGGGGGCTCACAATCAACACTCCGAACATATTCGGGGCTCACGAGGATCTGTGCCTCATGGAAATGGTCGGAGTGTTGTGTCCGTTCTTATGGTATGCACGCTGGTTATCGCTAGCTGTCGTTTCATGCTGGTAGTCGTTCGTTGCAAACGAAACCTCACTAATGTCCTGTGTGGCGTAACCGCTCGTACCCAGCAAGCGCAAGGCCCTCGACCCGTTTTGACCCGAGCACTGACATATGTCAAGCAACGTCGGCCCAAGGACATTGAGCTTTGGACATACCGTGGTTTTAACCATTTTCATGCTGATACGCGATTGCAAGAAATAAATTTGACTATGGCAGGTGAAGGGTGGTACCATTTTACTCGTTCGTTCCGTGGCCGGCACCAAGGACGGACCCCATGCTCTCTCTTTTCTTTCCTCTCACTATCACTGTAAATTCACAACAAAGAAATTTCGTCCCTTTGTCTGCTGAGTGTGTCGCGCTGACTTCGCTGACCCACTTGGCAGCCTACTATACGAACTTTACAGGCTATTACGACAGTGTTGAATCTTACTAAATACATCTTAGAAATGTTAAAAGTATCCTACCAACTCAGTACTGCCTCGGTAAAGTCTGTTGACCGGCTGCCCTACTGGCCCGATATTGGGCACAGCCCACGCTTGCGTGCACATTCCAAATATCGGAACTAGGTGGCCTCCGTGCGACCTTGCCCCCTCTCTCCGTCACCTTCCGCCATAGCTAGACAAAAAATCCGCCAATATCCCATGTGTAAATAGTCTTATTCTTAACCATATGAGAATGAAATTTTAACTGTGGTCCTAAAATTTTAACTTATTTTATACTGTATGAATAAAATATTATTGCTTAGCATAGGACCGTTGTTGTTGTTGGCTTTTATCTTACCCTACCTTTACTCTATTTTTAACCTCGCTGCGACTTGTAGGCCTTGGCCCTAACGCAATATTAGACTGATCAACCTCTTCCAACTTTTCGGCTCGGAAGATACTATAGGCCCTGGACCTCGAACTGAAATATAGTGGCAGAAGTCTTAATAATAATCTATGAAAATAAATTTCTCCTTCGGTTATTGAAACCCCATAGAAACACTGCTATCACTCAAATCAAAGTAAACCTGCTAGTCCCTGACCATCTCTGATGCCATAGGGACATGAAATTTTAACTAATGAAATGAATGCGTGTCATTTGAGTATTGGCCGTTAGTGTGAATTTAACGCATCGCGCTACTGGTTCTACGTCACTTGACTCTTAGCCGTCAGTATGAACGCATTGCTCTGCTTCAGTTGTGTTCTAGCCTTCAGTATGAACGTATCGTGCTGCTGGTTCTACGTCACTTGACTCTTAGCTGTCAGTGTCAACGTATCGTGCTGCTGTTTCTACGTCACTTGACTCTCAGCCACCAGTGTGAACGCACTGCTCTGTGTCAGTTGTGTTCTAGCCTTCAGTGTGAACGCATCGTGCTCTGCGCCTGTACAAAACGGCTTTTGAAAACCGACCCTTTAACCTCTTGACTGTTACTGACGTTACCGTTCGGCGGAAAAGACGTGTATTCTACGTGTCTTTGCGCCGAACAGCAAAGTCTGCGGAAGTCAAGAGGTTCAAAATTCTTGCGCATGGAGTCACCAGTGTTGTAAACAGTACCGGGGACTACACGCAAAGAGGGCAGGCTGTTTCACATTAGGGTCCCCCATGCATTCAGTGTGATCGTGAAACACAAGAGGGATAAGTGCTCCTCACTTTATATTGTCAGCATTAGATTTCCGCGCTTTGCAAAGACTATAAGGAAATCAATGTGATCGCGTCATGAATACCATTGGCCTGGCCCAGTTTATATATTAAAATAACGGAGTAGCGTGCTCTCTTGGCTTGACTTCGCGAACGAAGATTTTATAGGAGTTGCCCACGACGTCTGCAGGCTTGTTCGTGGCTGCGGAGGCCAATCCGAGACAGGCAGGTTCGACCGCAGTGGCTGCAGGGGAAGGTATGGCCAGGGTTCTGAGCTGCGGCATCTCTGTTTTTTCTCCTGAGCCGCTTGTCCTTAAGGCTAGCCGTGGACGTTTCCTAAAGCCTGCGCGGTGGAGCTTTTTGGTGGAGTGCAGTGTGCGCAGTACTGGCCCCACCCTTTAAACCCTTGGTTCATCTGCCATGGCCTAGCAAGCTGGGACGATGGCATCGAGGTCCTCGGGTCGTAGGTTTTATATCAGACTGTCCTTGTCCTAGTCTCTGGCTCAAAAGCCTTCCCCGGAGACACGGGGGCTTTGATGTCAGGGGTTTCCTCCCTTAGCCTTTCCGCAGCCAAGCGGCCAGGCCTGCAAGGCAGCAGGCGACTCGTGGAGGGCGGGGTCGTCTATGTCCCGTGCAGATGTGAACATCTGCCCACTGCCCACTGCATGCTACGCATGCAAGAAAATGTATCATGGTACCGAAACTCTACAGCGGTCTATTCAACTGCCGGAGTACAGTATTTTTACTAGCAACAACTCTGTTCAGATGTGCGCATATATATTTTGTATTTCTGTCCGCAGAGTTTCACGAAGTTTGCGGAATGGATACTAGAGAGAAAACATGTATCAGGGCTTCACCGGCCAAGAGAAGACTGTCCCGCGCGACGAAGCTCAACCCTGTCCGTATTCTACACCTTGCATTGACCAGTACTGGACACCAGAAATGGACACCGGGGAAGTAGTCAGCAGCGACATCTCTACCTCTAAAAGAAGACTGTCCCTAGAGGAAGATTTGCCTCTTTTGAGTCAGTTTGTCAGCATTGATGTTTCCCAAGCCAAATGTAGGAGACTCTCCGGTGACGATAACAGCGAGCGTCAGTCGTGCCCGATTGTCACCTGTGTGGAGCAGTATTGGACGAGCCCAGAGGTAAGTGATATCAGGAAAATAGTATTATTTACAAGTTAACGGTTTTTTTTTTCAGAAAATAACCCGAAAGAGAAAAAAGAAAGCTTAGAGAAGACAGTTACAACACAGTTGTGCTGTAGCTGTCTTTTCAAAGCGTGCTTCTTTCTTTGTTGTTTTATTCTCTGCACTTTACACACTTGGCAGTCACCTTTTTCGGTCTGTATTTTAAATGTGTGTGTTGTTGTTGTTGCTTTTTTGTTGTTGTTCCAACCCCCTTTGTAACTAGTGAGGCTACGTTTGCGACAAACGACTCCCAACAACTAACGAGAGGAAATTCACGGCGGATAACCAGCTTGCACCATGTGAAAACAACACTCAAAAACATCTCCAAGAGACATAGATCCTTATGATCCCGTCCGATCTCATGAAGATCTATACCTCTTGGAGATGTTTCGGGGATATTGGGAACGTTGTCTAGGCTTGTTACAGAAACTGGTTATCCCCGTTACTTCGCTCTCGTTCGTTGCTGGGAGTCGTTCGTCTCTCTCCTGTAAGCGTGGTTCTTCTCTACATTTTACTCGCTTGGCAGTTACGAAGAAAGAATCACGTCTTTTTAAGCGTGTTTCTTTCTTAGTTGGGTCCTGCGTTTCATTTCATTTAATCCTCCCAGGACCTATGCATCTTGCGTTGGTTTAGGATACGCTGCCACAACGATGGAGCCAACTGTTTTCAGGAGCTTTATTTTTCTTTCTGATTTAAACATTGTATTACAAATAGCAACGAGTTTAACATCGTCCTAGACTGATCTTGAGGGACGTAGATTAATGTTTATGAAAACCAGTAAGAGGCAAAGATTGTCATGATCTCTCGCACATGAAAGGAGTCATACACATCCAAACATCCTGCATGTTTAACACATATAGTTTGATTCAAGATTGATCGCTTTGTTCCTGCTCCTCACTGAGAACTAGCAAGATCCTCATGATAAAGGAGTCCGATATTATATTTCATAAAAATGTCTCGTTGGCTGATGAAAGCCTCGACGCAAAATAGCAATATTGCTTCTCGGCTTTATCAGGCCGTCTCCACATTTTTATAAATCATGATAGCGAACTCATAAATCTCAACAACTCATAACGTCTCTACTCGTTAGCTTCGTAACGTATTTACTTGACCCCTTCATTGCCGAGAAATAATGAACGAGATGCAGCTGCAGGAGACATATATCCTCATGTACCCGCGCAATAGCGGGGGCTCATGAGGCTCTATGCCTCTTGATGACACCACTTTGTATCCGTGTTTTCTGGGGCTCTTTGGCATCGAAGTGGTTACGTTTTTTCTATGTATCCCCCCCCCCCTTCAATAACTCCCCCCCCCCTTTTGCACATGTAGTGATCGGGACAAAGAGTAACCCAGGGTGTGGGGTTAACCGCAGTATCTTTTTTTATATCTGCCAGGGACGCCCGAAAGAGACACAAGACTCTACGGAGGCCTCTTCCACTTCCCAGAGGCTGACGAACACGTTTGACGAGCTGACCGGATTGGAGAACGACGTGAACAGTTTGGAGGAGACCACACCGGAGAACTAAAGCTGGATCGAGGTAGGCTCCGCTTCCGCCTTATTTTGCCGCTGAGTTATTTCGGAGCCTTTGCATCCTATAGAATGTGAGCAGGATCCAGCTGCAAGAGACATAGATCCTCATGTTCCCCGCAGTTGCGGGGGATCATGACAATCTATGCTTCTTGCTAACACCACATTGTATCTATTTACCCAGTACGGTTGGGGCTCTTATTATATCAAACACAGAATCTGCGTCCACTGAGAGTTAAAGGGTTAATGATTAATGGTTTAGTTTAAAACTGAATGTCTTGCATTTATTAGAAAGCAAATAAGGCACGGCGCGAGGTCGGGGGGTCAATTGTTTCAAGGCACGATTCGCTTACACGCACATGTTCTCCGACTTTTTGTTTAACTCATTCAGCCCCGACACACCACAACCAGGCATGGATCGAGCATGATAGTTCAAGTGGTGCCAGAATAGCACCATAGGCGCCAAGCTATTCTGGCACCACCCTTGAGCAATCATACTCGATCTGTCTCTAGAATTGTAGTCCTTCAGAGGGCAACTTCAAACTTTTGGGGCAGAATGTGTTAATAATTGCGTCGGATATTCGCGACCTTAGTACTCGTCCTATTAAGACTGATTATTATACCACGAAAGAGGTCGCCTTGATACTTTCCTGTTTGTGCATAAATTACTTGTTATGCTAGCCCACGCCATCCAATTTAATAATAATAATAATAATTACGGTATTTATAATGCGCTTATCTTATAATAATTATAACTCTAAGCGCGCACTCACAACTCGCACACGCATGCGCACGCTTTAGACAATGACTCACGTAACACAAATAGTGAAGATACATTAGGACGGTCAGCTTGGGCTGGGGAGTGTGGTGATATAGTGCTAGAACTGTTGAAAGAGATGAGTTTTGAGGGCAGACTGGAAGGAGGAGAGCGAGTGTTTCTGACGGAGAGAGAGTGGGAGAGTGTTCCAGGTGGTTGGCCGTATACTGAGAAAGAGCGGGGGCCGAAAGTGCTGAGTTTGGTGCGGGGGATGAGGAGGCGGAGAGGGTCAGAGGCGGAGCGGAGGGAGCGGGGAGGAGTGTAGGGGTGAAGTAAGTTGGAGAGATACGCAGGAGCGTAGTTGTTCAGGGATTTGTAGCAGAGAGACAGAATCTTGTATTGGATGCGTTGGGGGATGGGGAGCCAGTGAAGGAGCTTGAGCAGGGGAGTGATGTGGTCGGATTTTTTCTTTCTGAGGACGAGGCGGGCAGCATTGTTCTGGACGCGCTGGAGAGTGAGAGTGGTGGAGTGAGGAAGGCCAGAAAGGAGAGAGTTGCAGTAGTCGATGCGAGATAAGATGAGAGAGTCAGCGAGTTTGGTGGCAGCTTCGGTAGTGAGGTATTTTCTGATCTGACTGATGCGGCGGAGGTGGAAATAACATGCCTGGGCCGTGGCGGAGACGAAGCTGGTCATGGAAAGAGAGGAATCGAGGATAACGCCAAGGTTCTTGACCGAGTCAGAGAGGGAGATGGGGGTGCTGTCGAGTTGAAGGTGGAGAGAGGGAGAGAGCTGGGAAAGTTTCTGGCGAGTGCCTACCAGCATGGCTTCCGTTTTGTCGTCGTTCAGTTTGAGCTTGTTTGCTGTCATCCAGTTTTTCACGTCCTCATAGCAGTCAGCCGTGCGAGTCAGTAGTGTCTGAGTGTTGTCGAGTTTGTCTTTGTCTAGTAGTTGTGAGTCGTCAGCGTAGAGGTGGTGGTGTATGTGGTGAGACTGGATGATGTTGGACAGTGGGGAGATGTAGAGTGTAAAAAGGACCGGGCCCAGGACGGACCCCTGAGGAACGCCGCAGGAGAGCCTTACTGGGTTGGAGGAGACGCCGTCGATGGTGACGGACTGCTGTCTGTCGGAGAGGTAGGAGAGAAACCAGGAGTGAGCAGAGTCAGTGATGCCAAAGGAGTGGTGGAGGCGGTGGAGGAGGATAGAGTGGTCTATGGTGTCGAAGGCGGCAGAGAGATCGAGTAGCGTAAGAAGGGAGATGTTGCCCGAGTCAGTGGAGAGAAGCAGGTCGTTTAGGATATGTAGAAGGGCAGTTTCAGTGCTGTGATGTTTGCGATAGGCAGACTGGAAGGGACTGAGGAGGTTGTTGTCGGCGAGGTGGAGGTTGAGTTGGTTGAGGACGACCTTCTCAATAAGCTTGGACAGGAAAGAGAGATTGGAGACTGGGCGGTAGTTCTTGAGTTCGTTTGGGTCGAGGTTGTGTTTTTTGAGGAGAGGACGGACGATGGCGGACTTGAAGATATCGGGGACGGAGCCATTTTCTAGAGATGTGTTGATGATGTCCGTAATGAAGGGCAAAAGTTTTGGGAGGCCGTCCTGGTAGAGGGAAGCTGGGAGGGGGTCTAGTTCGCAGGTTTTGAAAGGCATGGACTTTATGGTCTTGAGGACTTCATCCTGAGAGACGGGGCGGAAGGACGAGAGGGGAGTGCCGGAAAAGGGGGTGTCAGGGAGGCAAGGCGAAGAAGGCAGAGTGTCGAGTGTGTTGCGCAGAGTTTGGATTTTGTCGGAGAAATAGGAGGAAAAGGCGGACGGAAGTTCTTCTTTGCTGTGTGTGTTGGGAAGAGGAGAGTCTTTAGAAGTGCCTAGGAGTGTGTTCATGGTAGCGTAGAGGGTTTTGGAAGAAGTGGATTCCAGGATTTTGTTTTGAAGGTGTTTGCGTTTGGAGTCGGAGGTCATTCTGCAGACTTTGGATCTGGTGGTTTGTCACGAGCACCTAAGTGTTGAAATACAGCAAAAATTATCTCTCATGTTCTTGTGAAGGTTGCTTTGTTGAAAATGAACGTAGGCAGACAGCAACCGTTTTTTCGAAGTACGCATAAAATCTAACATGTATTTTGTAACCAATAATAATTCGTCGATAATACAAGAATACATTCTTTATTACAGATTGACGTGGTGAAGTGTGGGTACTGCGGATGCGCTGTGCTGCGGACATCCTACGACGATCGAAGCTACGACAAAGTCCACTACACCTCCTTATGCCGGGGATGCAAGTCTGAGCTGCCGCCCTCGCCTCTGTCGTATGAGCCCCCAGTCTCCGCCGCAGTGATCGTTTGCAGAGAGACGCTTCCGTGGACGCCATTAAGTCAGCAAGCGAGATGAGGACAGGCGGTACAGGCGGATGACGCTGTACCCAGATGTGGTAATAAGACGTTGTTCAGAAAAGTAGGTCAAAAGTGCAGTTGGTTTGAGGAAAACAGTTGATTAAAAGCCCGGACAAACATGCGATATCGCATGTTTGTCCGGGCTTTTTATCTACTACGTCAAAAGACGCGCAACTTTGACCTACTTATGAAAGAAATCGTCTAGTTTATGTGTGTCTTTTTAAACCCCACCCATTAAACAAAATTGTTTAGTTGCTCTCTAAAACGACTTCACACGTAGATCCTTTTCAAAGATAAAACAGCCGCTAGCTATTCTTCCATTACTCTTGAGCTATCATAGTCATGATGTGTGTTTGAAGGTATGCCGAGCACAACTGGTTAATTAATAACGAAGACAGCATTAATTTCAGCCGGGTATCCGGAGGCGGCACGTCTCGAATGAGTTAACGGAGCCTAGAGATGCTTTTTGCAAATCAGTTAGTTATTGGGGTTCAGGCGCGACCCACAGTAATAGTAAATTCGTTTCTCTGTTACATAGCTTTTGGCAGAGTAGCCTTATGCCACGTTATCACGTCCTTGGGTCAAATGTCAAATTCTGGAGATGTCCTCTAAAACCTCATTACACTACACTTGACGAGATCCACCCGCCAGGATGTAGTTCAAGGTTGGTTACAGGAAAGCTTCTAGACGCCAAGCTTTTATGTAACCAAACTACATTGTATCATGGTCAAGCCATATGTTGTTGTAGCGAATAATTATGTGCTAAGGCTGAAGTGGCCAATCTTGATCACATTTATCTTATCTTGAGGCGCCAAGATGTTGAGGCATCGATCATATTGATTTATATCTTCCGGTAAAGTGTCATGGCAGCGTAGTTTAACTGTGCAAACAGAATGTCTTTTTTAAAACCAATGTAACGCCTGCGCCAAATACACGTATCCCCAGCCGTCAAAATGCCAAAGATCAATACGTCTTTGGTGATGTTTAGTTTTTCTTGACAGTAAAGGGGTTGATTAATCTTCCTTTTGCGTTTATCTTACAGGACGAAGAGGAAGAGATGGTCCAAGCGAACAAAAAATGGAGCATTGAACACTGGGTTGAGGTGGATCATGAGACGCACAAGCCAGTTCCTGTGCATCTAGGCTCCAATCCTGAAGATGATGACAAGGTCCACAGTTTCTACTTATATTCAAGATGCATGTCAGAAAATGAAGCTGTTGTACGATGCGACAGTGTACGTTGAAACAGCTCAACAGTCCTATGAGTACGCCGAGCAAGAGCAGCTGTCCAATTATCTTCCTGAGTGTGAAACTATGAGGAACTGGAGCAATCCGACGATGAGGTAGGTGACGAGTCTGATGAGGTAATGGACGTGTCCGATGTCTGTAAAACGGATGGCGGCCTGTCCGATGAGTCTGATGAGGGATGGGACATGTCCCATGTGTTTAATGAGGATGACGACCAATCCGATGAGTCTGATGAGCAATGGGACTTACCTGATGAGTATGAACAGGACCTATCCGATGAATCCGATGATGATAATGATCTATCGGATGAGTCTGAGGACGGTGCAGAATCTGAGGGCAGTCAGGAAGAGGACACTACGGAGAGTGGAGGCTTGGAGAGTTGCCATACCCTTCGTGAAAAAGATCAAGAGGTCAGTGTACGTTTTCGCTGTCAAAAATTAAAGGTGACCTCTCCCTGCTACAGGGCATGAACAAACAGCAGCCAGGTACAAGAGGCATGGATCCTCATCAGCCCCCACAGACGCGGGGGGGGGGGGGGGGCTCATGAGGATCCATACCTCTTGCTCACAGTCTGATCCTTGTCCCTCAGTCTGACGTGTTTATTGTGAATCTGAATTGCTTTGAATTTAGAAACGTATTTTCTAGATGAAAGTGATTTACATACAGAGCATGAAAATTCTTTTTGTTTAAGTAAATAAAAAGTCACTGCCGATTCGGCGCATAGCATTTCATTGCAGACTGCATATAATTCTGCTTTTTGAATTTAGTACTTCAATTTTGAAATTTAAAATTTGAATATATATTTTGATAAATCTTCGATCTCGCATTTGAACATTTTCCGCGGAGTATTACCAAAGACAATACATTATAAGACAGATCACTCCTTCATAAGGCTTACTGAAAAAAGCGAGGTCAGTGTAGCAGTTGCGTCCCATGGTGTAATCGTGTTGTGGCCATACGTCTATCACTATCTGGTAATGGACTCGAGCTCTGACGCGAGGCTTTTTGAAGGGTAGCAGGTGCTTTTTGTGTGTGCATTGCGGAAAACTGTTTTAAAATCACATGAGCTCTGCTTCTAAGATATTTTTTTTCTATTCCTAATCGAAAGATTTTTCGGAAAAGTGGTAATTAGCACGGAAAGTGTAATAGAAAAATAATAAATCAGGCATTTCATTGTTGCCGTGGGTGTGAGTTGATGTCTAGTACACACGCACACACACACACACACACACACACACACACACACACACACACACACACACACACACACACACACACACGTGCACGCAAACAAACACATGCACACAAACGAACACACATACAAACAAACCACCAACACAAGACTAAATAAGAAATAATTTACAGCAAATATCAGTTGTTTTGAACAATCTCACAAAAAGATCAGTTTATTAATACAGGTTCAACTTGCAGCCGGTATTATCAAGAAAACCAAATAGTGATTATACACAGGCCACGCTAATCACCTTATGCATACACCCGTTAGAAACTGTAAACAGTACCTTCGATAGTATGCACAAAGAGATTAATAAGAAATGATCACTGATTACCTGTTCTGTCTCCTCCTCTCAATTCATCCATCCACCCAACACATGTAAATGTATGACAAAATTATTCATCATACACAAAATAGCAGGCCAGCATGAATATACGCATTAGGCTGAATTATCATAAGACGTACAACAGACAATACCATCAGTCACATGCCCACCGCCTTTAGATCTAAAAGTCATTACCAGGTAAACAGATAAACATGTCATCACCGATCAGAATTATGTTCTCCAACAACTCCCCCCTCCCTCACCAAACCTTCGGCTGCTTCCAGTGGGAAACTAAACCCCTTACAACAAAGGCAGTCGCATGGTTTGCCACAAGCTTTGTCCTCTCGTCCTCCCCAAAATTCTCTGCCCCTTCTATTTGATCACGTTTTTTGTTGTAGGTGACTTGTTCTTTTATTGTCATTTCGTCTAGTACTATTGCACACAGATCTGACTTTGGCGGCAGTACAGACACTTTAATCTCAGTGAAGAGCTTTCAGAATTTTGGCACTAAAGCCGGGGCAGACTGAAACCTTTCGCATAGTTTTCCGTAAGGTTGAAACTGACAGGAGGACAAAGAATTTTGCAAGCATACGATATGCCTTGGGGCTTGTCCATCTCCGGCCTTGTTTCATTTTGTGTATTTCACGCAACTGTGCTGAAATAAACTTAACAACGAATCAGGCAAAAAATGGGCCAATCGGCTCTTCGCTGCTGCATCCTTCTTCTCTTTGAGTGTTAATGTCTTTTCTGTCCTTGTTTGCCGTCTTTCTGTCGTAATTACATTTCTTCTGAAGGCAGTACAATCTGTTGCGCACAGTTTTGATACTTTTCTTCAAAGCCTGCTTTCTTGGTGAATCGCTGTCCTGACCACCTGTTGCTGCAGTTCCCCCCACATCAGTTTCTCCACTTGACTCATCTGCACACACACAAGCAACCATGCATTAAATCATTAATCATGCAGGCGCTAACACACACAAAAAGGCCATCGAAAATTCATCCAAATTTAAAATCTGCTTGTCTGATTTTAATAGTCAACAGATTTTACGACCCCAGTTGTGAAAACAACTCACACAACTAATCTTTTGTGCTGTCATTGTTTGGTAATTTTTTATAAATTAAAAATTTCAGCTTACAAATTATAAATCAAATTATATTTATTCATTGAAAATGCCTGGTTGCAGTGACATGCGTGCCTGCTTGTGACGCGGGGCTTCTGAATGTGTAGCAGTATCCCTCGTCTCTGTTGTTAGTTGTGGGGGGTGGGTTGGGCATCGAAAACACAGTCGGCGCACGTGAACTGGCTGTTTTCAAAATGGGCACTGCACAGCCTGCAGGAACGTGAACGCAGCTCAGCAGGTAAAAGTCCCAACAGATCTTCTCTGCGCGAATTCTGCACCCGGACATCTGTTGGGAGAATAACAAAGACTGAAATACAAGTACTAAAACACCACCAGCTAAATACTGTAATCTGTAGGCGTAGTTCGTGAGAAGAGTACAGTGGACAGAGTTCTGCATGACCTTTTATACTTTTGTATTTTAAGTCTTGATAGACAATGAAAGCGAAGTAACTTTGCAACGACTGAATTTTATCAACGACCTTACAACTCAAGGTTTCTTTGCTTAATTTCTCACCAGTACTTTCCTTTTTTTGATCGGAACATCGGTCTTAAAACAACTCGATTAAGAACGTGAAACTTACACAGGATTCTCCCTATCAGTTGTATTGCCTTGAACGAAAGGGAAAGGTCCCTGTAGCCTAAAGAATACTTTTTCTCGCCCAAGTTAAGCACGTGTGGCACAAATGACTAGATCTAACTTGAGTTAGTCCACCATAAAGTGGATACAATGGGACAGGAAAACTGGTCTATGTACATATTGCCCTCTTCTACATTTGAAAACAAAATTACTAGAAACGTATAATTACTCTGGATCTAAATGGTCGTTAGATCACTTTTCCACTGACATTTCTCGGAATTCACGGCGTGGAGAGCCGGCTAGGGTCTGTTTGCAGTTGGATCAGTTTTCCACTCTCCCAGATTTAAGCTCAAAGATACATATCACACGAGGGACCTATGCCTGAGTATCGCCCTGGCAACTCTAATTCAGAATCGAAAGTTTTCGAGATAGACATCCTCTGCGCCATGAAATTATTATACGGTCGTAAATTTATGCATTTATGCAAAGATAAGACCACAGAGTAATCAGCTTACCTTGTTTCTTCATTGGGAAAAAGGAAAACTGACATGCCGGTGAAACTTGGCTTGTAGCGGGCGTTCGAACAAGAAATTGCGCTGCAAAAGTCAGCCCTTGCCTCGTTCGGTCAGCCATGATTCAACACGATTACAAGGGAGAAAACTCTCAAAGCACGTCCTCGCACTCTCGGGGCGAGTGATTTGTCTTATAATGTATTGTCTTTGGTATTACGTGTGCGGCTTTATATTTGTTTAATTTTCTTGTTTTATTTGTTCATCAGCCCCTTTAACTTTCAGGTCTAGACGACTTCCCTTCAAGACATTTTAGTTCTGAAAGTTATGCGGTTGAATTTTCTTCCATTTCTTTATTCTTATTTGGTTACTTCTTTCTTTCAGATGTGGTGCCGCATTTGTGGTCAGACCATGAGCGAGGCAAACTTGGAGGTCCAGAAACATTACTTCAAGAGGTACAACAACCACAGGTGCAAGTGCTGTCACAGTCTGTTCGCTCTCACCCTCCAGTTTCTCCACAGATCCACCTCCCGTCCCGCCTACTGCCGGTTGGTCCCCTACAGACCCAAGAGGACGGAGCCAAGCGAGAGGATCATGCTGCTGGTCAAGCTACACAAACAAGGAAGCCCTTAGATGTAAACAGACATTAACGTGCGGCCTGGTCTCCCGTTATATACTGACAAGCAAAAGAAATACGACAATGTTTTGGAATCATCGGAAACACTTCTTTTGCTCGTCAGTATACCTGGAAAGTATTCCATTTTATCGGTTGAACTGAGAACGAGTGATTTATTTTACGTAACAGGAGGTCAAACGTGATACAATTTATTTATACAAGGACGTTTTAAACGTGTTTTTATCTAGACTCGTCATGTGTTTTCCATCGAAACGGCGCCAGGCTATTTTGACATCGTCTTTTAAATATCGTGTCCACCTGTCTCCAGAAATGTAATGAAGTCTTTTCACAGAAAGTCTCCTAAATGTGGCAATTTGGACCTTCTGGGCTAACCTCTTGGCTGCTACTGAGGAAACCGCTCAGCTGAAAAGACGCGTAACTACGCGCCTTTTCCGCCGAATGGTATCGTCAGCAGCTGTCAAGGCGTTAATGTGTTTTAACCACTTAATTGATAGTGGAATCATTGCGGTATGTCTGGGGTGCGCGGACATTTGTAGGGTCACAAGGAGACACAGATCCACGGGCCCCGCAAACGCGAGGGCTATTAACCCCAACACTGCCAGTGGGGGCAGATTGCGTTTCTAAAATAATTGTAACTAAAACGTCAAAGATCCCCAGCCGTCAAAGATACATGGATTCAAAATGGTTTCAGCAAGAGGTGTAGAACCTCATGAGCCCTGGGCGAATGCGGGTGCTCAAGAGGATCTATGCCTCTTGAGGTTGGATGGTGTTCAGCTTTTCTCGGCAAGGAAGGGGGTAAGGATCTATTTCTCTTTAGCCGCGCGCGGTTGGTGCTTTATTGCATGGCCGGTTGCTTTATTGCATGGCTGGTTGCTTTATTGCATGGCTGGTTGCTTTATTGCATGGCCGGTTGCTTTATTGCATGGCTGGTTGCTTTATTGCATGGCTGGTTGCTTTATTGCATGGCTGGTTGCTTTATTGCATGGCCGGGTGCTTTATTGCATGGCTGGTTGCTTTATTGCATGGCTGGTTGCTTTATTGCATGGCTGGTTGCTTTATTGCATGGCTGGTTGCTTTCTTGTATATACTGGGTGCTTAGTCGGATAAGATTAGGTGATTTTTGTGTGTCTTGTTCGCATTTTAAACCATTGTTATTATATCACGATTAGTAGTGTATGGATGTTGTGAAGCATTGTTGCGTGGCTTTATTTGTGTGTGTGTGTGTGTGTGCGTGCGTGCGTGCGTTCGTGCGTGCGTGCGTGCGTGCGTGTGTGTGTGTGTGTGTGTGTGTGTGTGTGTGTGTGTGTGTGTGTGTGTGTGTGTGTGTGTGTGAAGCATTATACCGCTACATGTTCATGTATTGTATTTTGTGTATGGCTTCGTATGTCGTGCTACATTGTGGGCGGGCGGAATGTGGTATGGTGAGGTGCGCTGTATTGTATTGTATTGTATTGTATTGTATTGTATTGTATTGTGTTGTATTGTGATATAATAATAATAATAATAATAATAATAATAATAATAATAATAATAATAATAATAATAATACGTTTACTTCAGTTTTTGCAGGTCATCAGGTCCATATAAACAAAGAATACAATTTACAACCAGAAAATACAGGAAGGTGGTTGTAAACCACAGTCACATAGCATTAAGGTCCGTTTATACAGAGCGAGAACGCGAACGCGAAAGCGAACGCGGTTTTTCGTCCTGGAATATTTTAGTCATTTGTAGAGGAACCGTTCAAATAGAGTGCGAACGCGAACACGAACAATTTTTTGTTCGCGCGAAGGACCGCCTTGATTGCCCCCAGAGCGAATTTTCTCAGAAGGTTGCGCGGCTTTTTGGCTATCAACCAATCAGCAGGTACTTCCCTTGCATCATTTCCACAAATAGAAACTTGTACGCCTGACCTGACAATGGACAAGACAGAAGCCATGATTCTTGAAATTGAGAAGAATCATGTACTGTATGACAAAGCAGACAAAGATTACAAAGACATCATTACAAAGACATCACGAAAAAAAGAGACATATGGAAAGCAATTGGACAGAGAGTCGGACTGACAGGTATGTGATTGAAATTAATTTTATTTTACCTGTGCCAACAATGTTATGGAACTGTAAAAAAAAAAAAAATTATCTCTCACAGCAAGAAACAGACGAGCCGCCTCGAAAGCCGTCGACGGTTTTCCGCGTTCGGGTTCGTGCTCTATTTGAATGGCAAAACTGCTCAAAAGTCGCGTTCGCGTTCGTGTTCGCGTTGGACGCGTTCGCGTTCGCGCTCTGTATAAACGGACCCTTACATCAACGCACAAGAAACGCACGTAAGTTGACAGGAATTTCATCTATAGCACGTGTTTAAATGTAAACACAAAGTTCAGAACAAATCCAACTACTTCCTTAATTTAAGGCAAGTTGAAATATATATAGTGACTTTATAGTCCAGTTTTCCCTTAACCCATTCAGCCCTATCGCACTACAACAGGAGATGGGTCGACCATGATAATTCAAGGGTAATGCCATATTAACTTGGCGCCTGTCGTCACCAAGCTAATCTGGCACTGCTCTTGAATTATCATGGTCGATTCATCTTCTGCAACTGATGTAGTCATTAGACGACACCTCCGAAATTTGGGAAATACGGCCGTCGGGCTGAATGAGTTAAGTTTTCACACAGCAGCTTAACTTTGAAATCGGATGGGCATCTGTAGTAAAACAGCGGAATGTACTTTTTACGTAAAAAGGCATACTTTGGAGAATCCAACAGAAAATGGCACAAATCTTCAGCGTTATGACAATCACATGATTTACACTCTGGGTTAGTGACGGGTTTAAAGGTAAACGGCTACATCTCAGTACACATAGTTCACAAGAAGTCAGCTGCCCTATGTCACTGGCTCTTAGTATTTCTGGGTGGTAATGGCAGTATTCTGTGTTTGAAAAAAGTGAAGCATGCCAGCCCTGTCGGAAACAATCCATCAGTCGATCTTTGAATATCTATATGAACAGAGGAGTGTTTCCAACTGACTGCATTTCCCAGTCCCTATGTACAGGGTGCAAAAACGGCCACCTTGCGTGCTAAGGTACTTTTGCACTAGTGACTGTATGCAGAAAATATTGTCTGTAGTACTGTACCCTATACAGAAGCCAGCTTGACCTCAGGAATACAATCATTCTCTTCACAAAAACGGTTCAACATGTTGTTGATGACAAAACTGTACAACTTACTGATAAGGTTCAGAAGAGAAATTGTCAACATTTCTAGGATTACCCTTGTGATGTGTTATATAGTATTGCATTATATTGTACTGTATTGTACTGTATTGTACTGTATTGTATTGTACTGTATTGTATTGTATTGTATTGTATTGTATAGTATTGTGTACACAAACCAAGGGGAATCACAATTGTGTACAATTCTGCCAGCGCTAGCCTGACATATCTGGTTTGTGAGTGTATTGTGTACAGTTTTAACCCAATAAAGACACAGATGCCTCCTAAAAGTTCAACCCTCACGGCCTCGTCTTTAGGAGGTGGTAACAGTACTGCAGTGAGAATCGACCACGTTAGTGGACATGAAAGGGTTAAATCTCACATCTTTAGTGGCTAACGAGGGCAATGGCAATCATAATTGTAAAAACAATCCTTTAAATGCGGGAGCCACTGAACAGCACCCATTATGCAAGAGGCATAGATTCTAAAACGTGGGCTTATGAGGATCAATGCCTCTTGCTGACAGCACTCGTGTCTGCGTTCGTGACTCAGAACGTGCGCAAGAAACATGGCTTATAACATGGCCGGACTTGTACCAATTCGATTGTATTATTTTCTTTATAGAGGGGACCAGGGAAAAGAAACTAATACATTCGAATTTGTACAAATCCGCCCATGTTATAAGGCAAGTCGTGGCCAAGTGTTAACTCATTGTGCCCCGAGGTACGAAATACCCACATTTTGGAGCTATCCTTTGAGGACTGCATTACAATTCAGGAGACTGATCGACCATGACAGTTCAAGGGTGGTGGCAGAATAGCTTGACGCCTATAGGCGCCAAGCTATTCTGCCAACATCCTTGAACTATAATGGTCGAGCCATATCTTGCTTTGGTGTGTCGCGGCCAGAATGAGTTAAAGCGCCGCACTTTCATAAGGTTTTGGGTTCGAACCCCGGTATGGTCAAACTTTGTACGGACCCTATTCGGCGCCCCGTCTTTGAAATCTTGCCGGCTGATTTTGCAAAACCCAGTAAGTCCATTATCGTGCAAAATGATATTTTCAACGGTATACAGTGAAAATCATGCTTTTTGTTGTTCCTATTTATAAATAGAGACAATTTTAAATGGGGCTCGTCGGAGCGCGTTCCGGAGCATACACATGACGTTTTGGGCGTGCTGGCCCGAAATTCTGGCAAAGAAGTAACAAGATGAAAATGACGTCACGTCTAGCTACGCAAACTTGTTGGAGAACGTACTTTTGGCGCTAAGCACCGTGGCGCGCGCGCGCGCGCGCGCGCGCGCGTGTGTGTGTGTGTGTGTGTGTGTGTGTGTGTGTGTGTGTGTGTGTGTGTGAGTGGTACAGTGACTATAGCCCGCGTTTGAGGACGGACAAACTAGAAATTGTATGATATTGTCTGTAAAAGAGTAATCTCGAGGTAGGTTTTTTTTTTTCTTTGATATTAAGATGCACAGTGGCGAGAAAATAGCCGTTTCACAAAAACCGGTTGATCCACACTGCAGTCGATATTTTTTCTTATAACAAGATAAGATAAGATATGGTAAAATAAGATAAGATAAACCTTTATTGCCATATGTAAAAATACATTAGGAAATCGTCTATTTTTTACTAGATATTTTGCATATCGATAGATCAAAGGAAGACATAGAATGAGTTCGTTAACCAGCATTGTACCTCTAGAACTTAAAAAGCAATCTTCTCTTTAATAATCAAATATTTTCATAAACGATATTTACATACGCCTACAGTTTGTCTCGGCTGTCCGGTACGATTAGGTCAAATTGTGCCCTGTAAGCCCTAGGTGTGTAAATCAGCTAATCTTCGGCACCAAAATTTTTGGAGTTATTTTTAAAACAGCTAACATAACTTTGATTTTTTTTTTACGAAAAAGAAATCTTCTCATTAATACCCGCATGATTGTTCATAAACAGTGTTTGCACAAGCCTGCTGTTTGTCCCGGCTCTCGGGTAGGATTAGGTCAAATTGTGACATGTAAGCCCTAGGTGTAAAAATCAGCTAGCAAATTGCAAAGTTTGATCTTCTAATACGTAAAATGTTAGTAATGCGATGAGTGACGTATAACATTAAGTCGTCATTATCAACACGGCGTCGTGGGACTAACGTTGCCATGACGTGAAACTTGAAGTGACGTCATTTCGCTGTTTGTACTATCATTCTTTTTCCAAATAGCTTTCGCTACGCCAGCCCATAGGCGCAGAGCTTACGAAAGGCGGGTAGCGCCGTGTGTCCGTCTTTATTTATGTGTGCCAGTGTGTGTGGATCAGAGGGTGGGTTAGGCTTGAAAATAGGAACAACTTTTGGCTGGGGTCCCATCTTGTTACAGGGCAGACCCCAGTAGCAAAACGACTTCGGGTCCGTGACGGCCGCAGTGGGCCCATGAGCCGGCGTAAGCCCAAAGGCGTTTTGCTTTTAGGGAAGTTAAGTGGATACTATTTGCTATAGCTTGCTAGAGTAGTGTCAGATTGTCAATTTGGAACAAATTGTGGAAATGGATCGTCTCTTGGCTTGACTTCGCGAACGAAGATTCTATAGGGCTTGCCCACGTCGTCTGCAGGCATTTTCGTGGCTGCGGAGGCCAATCCGGGACAGGCAGGTTCGACCGCAGTGGCTGCAGGGGAAGGTCTGGTCAGGGTTCTGAGTTACGACAACTCTGTTTTTTCTTCTAAGCCGCTTGTCCTTAAGGTTAGCTCTGCGAGAGTCCTCAAAGGAGACGGCTGCCTTGTGAATGGTGGAGCGCCAGGTGTCACGGTCCGCAGCAAGCGAAGACCACTGGCGGTGGTCGATTTGGCAGGCACTAAGCGACTTCTTGAGACCGTCTTTGTATCTCTTCTTTGGTGCCCCTCTGTCTCGGTGTCCGCAGCAGCAAAGCCTCGATGCTCACAGTTTCAGCCTGTTCAAGGACCTCGACGTTGGTGACATAGTCACTCCAGTGAATGCTGAGGATGGTACGCAGGCAGCGCTGGTGAAAGCGTTCGAGGAGTCGTAGTTGGCTGCGGTATAGGGCCCAGGACTCGGAACCGTACAGCAGGGTGGTGAGGACGACAGCTCTGTACGCGCTGATCTTGGTGCCTTTTTTTCAGCTGTTGATTGTGCCACACCCGCTTGAATAGTCGCCCGAAAGCCCTGTTCGCTTTTGCCAGCCTGTTGTCCAGTTCCTTGTCCAGCTTGGCGTCTGACGTGATGATGCAGCCAAGGTAGGTAAACTGGTGTACAGACTTCAGTTCGGACGCCGATGGTGATGTGGGGAGGGCGATGCTCTTCCTTGGGTGCCGGCTGATGAAGGACCTCTGTCTTTTTCAGACTGACCTCAAGTCCAAAGAGCTGGGCAGCATCTGCGAAGCAGGACGTAATGCGCTGCAAGGCTCTCTCTGTGTGTGCAACGAGGGCAGCGTCATCAGCGAAGAGCAGCTCACGAATCAGTTGGTCTAGGGTTTAGTTGTGGGCCTGCAGTCGTCTGAGGTTGAACAGGCTGCCATCGAGACGATACCTGATGTACACTGCGTCGTCATCGTCGAGGTCCACTGTGGCCTGCTTCAACATCATGCTGAAGAAGATGGTGAAGAGGGTCGGTGCCAGCACGCAGCCTTGCTTTACGCCGTTGCGAATGGGGAATGGTTCTGAGAGGTCACTGTTTAGTCTGACCTGGCCTTGCTGGTCCTCATGGAACTGGACGATCATGTTGAGGAACTTTGGGGGACAACCTAGTCGCTCCAGGATCTGCCACATACCTTGCCTGCTCACAGTGTCAAACGCTTTTGTTAGGTCGACAAACGTTACGTACAGCCCTTTGTTCTGCTCGCGGCACTTCTCCTGAAGCTGTCTCAGCACAAAGACCATGTCGGTGGTACTCCTGTTGGCTCTGAAGCCACACTGGCCCTCTGGGAGGTGGTCTTCAGCGATGGCAGGTACCAGCCGATTCAGGAGCAACCTTGCGAGAATTTTCCCGGCAATGGACAGCAGGGTAATTCCACGATAATTAGAGCAGGCAGACTTCTCTCCTTTGTTCTTGTACAGGGTGATGATGACTGCATCACGGAGATGGAAATGGATCGTATTCTCATAATTATTAACCCACTATGCGCAAAAGGCCTTCGGGCTGACGCCAGCCGCCGACGTCTGCCCGATGGCCTTTCAGAATTGGGAAGTTGTGTGTGTGTGTCTGTGTGTTTGTGTGTGTGTTTGTGTGTGTGTGTGTGTGTGTGTGTGTGTGTGTGTGTGTGTGTGTGTGTGTTGTTGTTGTTGTTGTTGTTGTTGTTGTTGTTGCCCTATCGACATCGGCCCGAAGACCTTTTGGCACAGGAGAAGATTTACGATTACAAAACTTCATGGTTCAAATAACATATTTTCTTGGCTTCAGTCGTGACCAAAGTGATGTTTCCCACATTTATGTCAGTGTATAGTTGGGTATGCATACAGGCACAGTGATTGTGAGCAAACAATGAGAAATGTGTGCATAGCAGACAAACAGATTGGTTGCTTGATTGTACACTACTTTAACCATACGATCAGGAGCCTGACGATCGAGTTTTAATTGAAATGCGAAACATATGCTGCGACACCGCTTGAGCATATCCCCCACACACACCCCATACAATAAAAACTGTTTTGTATTGAGTGTGTGTGGTGGATATGCGCACGCGGTGGCGCAGCGGTTGCCTCCCATTTCAATGAAAGTTCTTTCGTCAGGCCCCTATTATATCGCTTTAACGTACGGCAGCAACAAGACGTGCCTGCACCGCTTGCAAACCAAACAAAACAGAACATTGAAAGTATGTCGCCGGCCGGTCTAATATGCTAAATAAACTTAAGACATGCTAGGGACGATGCACCTTCATGATATTATATCGAATCCCAGTTTACGACTAAAATATAATTAAGCAATTTTTTTTAATCGATGAAATTATAAAATATGTACAAGTAGAGGACATATACAAAAACACTAAAAGCAGGCACACAACTTATCAGCTCTTAACTCATTCGAGACGTGCCGCCTCCGGATACGCGGCTTATGCCGCGTATCCAGAGGCGGCACGTCTAAAATGAGTTAAGAACGACACGGCATTTAGCAACACACAGCCGATATCAAGGACAAATGGCAGCGCAGACAATAGATAGAATACTCCAAAGATAATACAGCTAAATGGACCAACATACACAGAAACATAATCCTCAGAAAAAGAAATGAGGAAAATCCACCCTATGAGGCTGACCACGTGACCCTGGGAACTTATGTCAATGTCGTTGACCTCACTAAGGACACACTCGGATGGGGAAGCAGACAGACCGAGTCGTACGAGATACGTCAACTCATTCACACCTGACAAGCAGTGGTAGATGGATCGACCATGATAGTTCAAGGGCAGAACCAGATAAGCTGGGCGCCCACGAGACGCCAAGCTATTCTGGCACTACCCTTGAACTACCATGGCCCACTCATCTCCCATCACCAGTACGTCTACATCACACGAAGCTTTCCTGCTAAAATCGAGGTCTAGGCGCGAAGGTGTTTTGCTATTGGGGATGTTTCTGACGACACAACTTCACGTGTGCAAGTACACAATACTAAAGATGACTGACGAAGCTACGAAGACAATACCTCCAATGATGTTAAACACGAACCCAAAGCTCACACTCATCTCAAAGCGCTTCACTCCACCCCCGAACACGCCTGCAGCCAAAAAGATCAGTAAAGCTGTCAAACAGAAAAAAAAAGGAGTTAAAGGAATATGGAGAGGTTACCGCTTTTATTTTTTAAAAACCCAACTCTTTCGAGACGTGCCGCAACCGGATTCGCGGCATAAAGCCGCGCATCCGGTTGCAACACGTCTCGACTGTGAAAATATTCAGTTATTTTTAATTTATAAGGAACATGAAATGGTCGACGTCATATTGGCGCCTTCACGTGAAATGAGCCCCGCAACAACAGCTGTAGAATAGCGTTACCATTGTCAACACTACACGACCCTTTCGCAGCTAGAGCTAGACTAGTACTTCGTAGTGGCGGCATCACATCGGTCAGATTCGGGTTTTAGAAACCCAAAAAATCTTCGTTTTAGAAAAAAAATGTCTGTTTTCTTGTTACAAATAAATATTTTCGGCTATACAATAATAATAATAATAATAATAATAATAATAATAATCATAATTATAATAATCATCATCATCACCATCATCATCGTCATTCTGCACTATTTTCAGATAAGTAAACGAAGTACTCTGTGTTTATCGACATCACTTGTCACCCCCAACGTGTTGAAAAATCGCCAACTTTGATGCCGTCCAAGGGCAGTAATACGCTCCGCTACCAAAACTGCACGATTACTGCTTGAAAGTATGTCGTCTCCCCTTCCACAGAATAGCCTCTTTGCCTAAAAAACTTCCTTCCTTCAGAGTAATGACATCAGATGTTGAACATTCAGACGCATTTCACTGATTAACTGCCTCTTTCGATTAACTGCCTCTTTCGCTTAACTGACTCTGAAGCATGAGCGGTTGAATCCCAATGCCGCGTATCAGGAGGCGCCACGTCTCGAATGAGTTAAGGGTCGAGTCGATCCACATTAGCAACAGGTGCAGATGCTCATGAGAATCTATTTCTTTGGCAGAATGAGACTTGCTAAGAAGAAATCTGTAGGCTTAGGAGTGATTTGTATGGTATTATACATAGTTTCTATTCAACAATAGATAATAGTAAAAATAACATAAAAATAAACAAATTTAAGTTATTAAAACTAAAGAGTTAATCTAAATGGGCTTTATGTATGTATGTCATTTTACTGTACTATTTCTTAAAAGTCTGTCAATAAGACGCATGTGAAGGGCAGAGAGGGGGGGGGGGTACCAAGCCCCGCCCCTCCCCCTCCCCCCAGGGGATCAGCCTGGATACGGCCCTGGGGAGGGGGCAATTAAAAAACCTACTGTGCAAATCACCTCCATCAAATACCGCCGTGAGATGATCATAGTCGCCTAACTAACTAACCTCCATCAAATAAACACACGCAGGACTATGACTGCACTGTACAACTGAGATGCTTAGTTCCACAATGCCAGTATTGGACGCATGTCGATCTGTGTCATGCAAACTTACCGGAAGTGTGAACCCAAGTTTAAATAGTGTCGTTGATGTACTTAACAGCAGATGTACCGACTGTCGATTATTCTCTGTCTGTCTGTCTGTCTGTCTGTCTGTCTGTCTGTCTGTCTCTCTCTCTCTCTCTCTCTCTCTCTCTCTCTCTCTCTCTCTCTCTATATATATATATATATATATATATATATATATATATATATATATATATATATATATATATATATATATATATATGTGTGTGTGTGTGTGTGTGTGTGTGTGTGTGTGTGTGTGTGTGTGTGTGTGATGGGGTGAGGTAGTGGTCAGAATTAAGATTGGATGGTGGTGGTTGGACTTAGTGACTCGGAGACGTGGTCATGTTGAGATAAACTTTTATTTCTACCCGAAACAAAACCAGAAACAGAAAGCCGAAACAGAAAGCAGAAAGCAGTACCTGTAGAATAAACAAACAGGTAATCATTAATGGTGCCAAGAATAAAATAAACAAGGCACATAACTAAACTAAGGCATATATCATCATGCAGTGAACGTACAACACTTTGATTTTAAAGACTCTGATAAAATCAAAGTGATGGTCGTATAACATATAGAATGTGTAGTAAAATACATGATAGCAAATAACATGAACAAAGTCATGCAAAGCACAAGTCAAAGAATAAAGCAAAGTACCAATACGCAAATGAGCTATGCAGTCAGACATGGTAAGGCGAGCACGCAAATGACTAACAAACAGGTAGTCACTCTGACCGGAGCCTCCCTAACAGGTCAGACCATATCAAGTTAAATGCAAAGTACTAAAAAGTAACATAACAAAAGTAAAATACCAAATTAAATCAGATGCTATGCCAGCGGTACAATAACTATGTGACTAAGCACTAATGAATAGTATATAGAAAATAACTAGTATCAAGGGGAAAGTAATGTGTGAACATGACACAAAAAGGAACTCACAATACAACAAACTTGATCAAATGAATAAGGACGTACACACAACCTTATCATTCACTCGGTCTTTATTACATTCGCACCGCAGACACAAGCGCAAACATTGAACATCAACGAAGAACACAAACATCTACACACACGGCAGTCATTCCTGACGAAGAGGAAAGACAGGCAGAAAATGTGTGTACTTGAAGGGGAATTATGTGCATGTAACATAAGATAGCCTAGAATAAAGTATATCTACTAAAATGCGATCTAATGAATGTCACCATGCACTAAATAGAGGCATGGTCCACTTAATATGGCTACAAAGCAGCTTTAAGTTTCATACACATAGTAGTGAACAATGACCCTTGAGGTTGCATAACAGAAATGTCCTGTATTTCTTACAGTCACTCAAAGGCTTCACTTACGTATTACACATAGTAGTGAACGATGACCCTTGAGGTCGCATAACAAAAATGTCCTATATCGCTTCCTGTCACACAGGCTAATAATGCCTCTCAGCGATGTGAACCAAACCTATGTACTATGTCAAGTGAAATACTTAGTCATAAAATAGGAAGCAAATAATGACTAAAGTCAAAATAAATAATAAAAGACATATAAACAAATGACTAATGAATGGAATGAGTGACTGAATGAATCAATCAATCAACCCATCAGCCAGTTACTCGACCTATGGCTAGGCATGGCAAACGGTCCGGCATAGCAACGTATAAATGAACTTAAGCGAAAGTTCAAAATCAAAACAAACATGGCGCCTAAGAGACTGAGTCAGCTGTGAGTGACGTCACCAACGCGGGAACATCACACAAAGCTGCCGTCCTCCCGCCTAGCTTCGGTGATGGAGAAGGGAAGACTCCAGAAAACATAGAACTAAATAAAATAAAGATCATCCCTAACTATGAAATACCTTAAATCTCTACCACAGCAACAACTAAACAATCAACCAATATAGGATTAAATAAACAGAAGAAAATGCGCGCATTATGGTGCATCCACCATGCAAGCAATGTAGTCATTTGTCACGATTGCCATTCATTCAGCAAGACCAAACTTAGCGAATTATTTTAATTAGAGGCATAGGCGCACTCCCATTTACTCCCACGGTTATGCGCAGGGAAAACTATCGCCTAGTCACAACCGACTACGTGCGGTCGGTCATGCACGCCGTAAGCGCCGCATCATTTTGACACGTTAAGTTTTCTAAGGCAAAATTCATACATGATATCTTCCACATCAACATTGTTACAAAAGTTTGTGTACAAATTTCCACACTGCAGCATTACATGGAAATGTACTAGCATGTAGATAATCCGCGTCTAGCAGAAAACAAATGGAATCAAGCTAGCCTCACGGAATGGCTGGTGCCGACTGGTCTGGCAATCATGTCAATTTCATGCTCAAGAAAATCATCAAAACATCCAGCATCACAATGTCATCAAATAGTACAAAATAATAATGCACCAAATACAATATAAAAACTGAGTACTTACAGGGTCTCCAAAACCCGCGCAGTTAGGTTGAGAAAAAAATGTTTTTTTTTTCAGTTCCTCCAAGGCACCGGTGCCAGAAGTTAAGTCGGTCACAAGTACTGGTACTGTGAGTCTTGCACGTTTGATAAAAAAGAAAGTCTGCCACGCGAGCAGCCCCTACTTATACTGAGACGCGGCTGGCGGCTCTCGCCATCTCCGCGTCGGTACAAAGTCCACGCGTCGGTGCAAATTCCGGCCACGGGGGTCTGGCACTGATATAATGGCAAATCTGTATTATAGTACTGCCAGCCCTAAGAGCTAGAATATCTTCTGCACTACATAATGTAAAAATATAATCTTTGAATATAAATATTAAGAAGTTTTACCAGCTGTACTCTGGATTTAATTTGAATTACGGGCTATTAGTGGAAAGTTTATATTTATTCTTAAAGCGGTCTCAGATGTGCCACAGAAAACCAAAAAGGCTACTAAATCGCAATTATCACTCTGATAGGTTATAATCTTAACCGAAAGACATATGCATTACGAAAACTATTACCCGGGCCAAATCTAGCCAAATCTAACCATACTAAAAACTAAGCAATGGAGCTGTAGTTTGGCTACAATACACGGTCAAAACCGATATACCATACAACACGTACACTGAGCTATCAGGTACACAACACTTAACGCTGCATTTGGCAAGGCACCGCGAGCAGTGCGCGTTATCGCTAACAGTCGACACGAGTGAAATCCGAGAAGCAATGGTCATAAGTGCTATCGGCCTAGGTACACAGAGGAACATCGGCTTCACTCTGTTACACACACACACACACATATATATATATATATATATATATATATATATATATATATATATATATATATATATATATATATATATATATATATATATATATATATATAATATATATATATATATATATATATATATATATATATATATATATATATATATATATATATATATATATATATATATAAAACCAGCTTATCCATCTCAGGGACGCATATCTGGAATTGGCTTCCCGACCATGTAAACTCCACCTCCTCGCTTCCACGCTAGCCTGTTTTAAAAAGGGTCTCTGCAAGTATTTTGTGGATCACACGTAGGGCCGCCTAGAGATGCCTTAACTACATGTATTATATGTTTATTTCTATGCTGGGTCCAACTGATTTATTTCCAATTTAGCCAGTTATCCTTTTTATTTATCATTTGAACTACTGCGCTGTGTGTGTGTGTGTGTGTGTGTGTGTGTGTGTGTGTGTGTGTGTGTGTGTGTGTGGATGGCGAGGGGCGGGGAGGGGGGGGGGGGAGGGGGGTGTCTGAGAGTCTATGAGTATGCCTGCCTATGTGAACAGTGTTGTCAATTTTCTGCAAGTATTATGTTTACTTATATGTATGTGCATGTGTAGATAGTCTTGTGGTTGTTAGCAACGGCAGCTTTGTAAAATGGCTATGGCAATGACGATGTCAAAACCTTAACCGTTGTAAAATAAAGTTTCATTGATTCATCGATTCTCTCTCTCTCTCTCTCTCTCTCTCTCTCTCTCTCTCTCTCTCTCTCTCTCTCTCTCTCTCTCTCTCTCTCTCTCTCTCTCTCTCTCTCTCTCTCTCTCTCTCTCTTTCTCTCTCTCTCTCTCTCTCTAGTACTGTGTAGGTTTAAAAGGAAATAACAAACTAATAGAGATCGCTTGATACATTTAACCCTATTGTACATGCAGCCATCGATGAGGTTAAACGGGGGAGTTCGCTATAAGTAATATACTGACGAGCCAGAAGAAATGCGACATTTGTCGCATTTCTTCTGCTCGTCAGTATATAAAAAATGAACAATTTTGCGTACCTGCAACAAGATCCATGACAATGGACAGAAGCAGGAATCTCTTGGGTTGGCCGATGAAAAACAGGACGCGAAATGCGATGTCCACGATCAGCGCAATGAGGGCAAGACAAGCCAACGCTTGGGTGCCTCGGTACCACGCTGAAACTGTTTAATAATAATATGTTACATTTGTGTTTGTGTTATTCTTTGAGGGCATGTGTGTGTTAATCATAGGAAAGATCCAATGTTCAGCTGAGTTATTTTGGATAAGAATTACATACCTTTTTAGTAGGATTCGTTTTCTTTTGAACGAAGAATTGCGATCGACTTTTGTTGTGACGCGTAGTTTCGCTACAATAAACTGGAAATTTCGAGCAGGGTCGCGATCTTTCTAGTGACCTCTGATATGACGTCAAACTTGTCGGCAACATTTCGTAACATTGTATCAAAGGCGCTTAAAGGGTAGTGGAAATTTGTAGTAACTTCTAGAGAGTTTATTTTTAATGAATATTAATGGGTTTTGGTTATGTTTTCTTTTCTGATTGGTTGTGTTGGGAGAATTCGCTGGATTGTTCTGGATATCTGTAATAGTATAAAAGACCGTTTTAGGAAGTATGTGTGTAAATTGTATGAGAGACGCAGTGTGTCAAAAGTGTTGATGCATTGTAGAGGAGACAGTGTATCAGTGTTGGTGCATTTGTGGATGCAAAGTGTGGATATCACATCGCTGCAATAAATATTGTTGGAACTGTTACTCCATTGTGGTCTACAACCTTGTTCCACGTGTGACGAGTTGCAGCTGAGTGAAGTTTCTTTCAAGAATCCTACGTGCGTGCGTCTGGTGTGATTGTATCATACTACGACTACGACTACGACTACCACGTAACATTTTGGCACCTCCGACGGGACTTCTTCTTAAGATTGCTTAGTGGAAAGGGTAGCCGGAGACAACAGCCAGCAGCGAAAAGCAGAGATGGCGACATCGGAAATAGGGACATTCATGAAAATTGGAAAGGAATGTGCACCCGAAGGAGTCCAACTCCTCGAGTTTATAAAGGGGAGAGAG
The DNA here is from genome assembly GCA_036245525.1 of Semisulcospira habei. Lineage (NCBI taxonomy): Eukaryota > Metazoa > Mollusca > Gastropoda > Semisulcospiridae > Semisulcospira > Semisulcospira habei. The sequence continues at coordinate 17,334,277 of BTPG01000005.1, forward strand.
AAGGAGAGATTGAAAAGAGAAAAGGAGAGGGAAAAGAAAAGAGACTGAAGAGAGAAGGCGAGAAGAGATTGGAGAGTGAAGAAAGAGCCAAAGAGCGTTAAATCAAGAAACTCGAAATTAATCGAGATGAGTCAGAGAAACAGCGAGAAGAGGCAAATGTGGAAATTTCTAGTAACGCCTAGAGAGTTCTTTTTAAATGAATATTATTGAGTTTTGGTTACGTTTTCTTTTCTAATTGGTTGTGTTGGGAGAATTAGCTGGATTGTTCAGGAAATCTGTAATAGTATTTTTTTAAAAACTGTGTTAGGAAACATTTATGTACATTGTATGAGAAACGCAGCGTGTCAACAGTGTTGATGCATTGTAGAGGAGACAGTGTATCAGTGTTGGTGCATTAGTGAATGCATTGTGTGGAGATCGCATCGCTGCAATAAAATATTGTTGGAGTTGAACTGTTACTCCAGTGTGGTCTAAACCTTGAGCTACGTGTGACGAGTTGTAGCTGAGTGAAGTTTCTTTCAAGAACCCTACGTCGTGCGTCTGTCTGGTGTGATTGCATCATACTACGACTACGACGAAACATAATAATAATAATTAATAGCGAAATATCATCGTAACCTACCAAATGAGTCCAAGGAAATGACAAGGTGGTCCGTTATCTGGTTGGTCTTTCTTTATATTTATAAACCATTCCTTAGGCATGTACAATTGAAAGTCATTTCAGTACAAAAAAAGTGCATTTCAATGATATTACAAAAACAGAATTTATGACAAAGCAAAATGACGGTCACTTATAATGTTGTGCCTTAAGGCGTCAAGCTATTCTGGTATCACCCTTGAATTATCCTTGCTACGTTTTCTGTTTCGGCTTTGATCTTCCATTTCCATATGGCATAGATTCTCATGAGTCCCGACGGCTCTTGCGGTGGATGCCAGCCCTCCTCCTCCCCCCCCACCCTCTCTAACCCCTCCACCCATGCAGAGCAGATTTCTTGTAACCCCTGCCGGGGTATCCCCTTCACAATTATGGTATATGCTTTCATATCGTTCATTGCCGAGAGTAACCAAACACCACCCAACTGCAAGAGGTGTAGAGCTTCATGAGCTCCCGCAGTTGCTGGGGCTCATGAGGATCTACGCCTCTTGCTAAAACCACGTTGTCTCTATGTTCCTCTTTTATACACTGTGATAAATGTGAAACATATTTATAGTCAAAATCACCCGTTTGTACGTGACATGCTCGGGGGTGACTCCATACACTATATTTTGGCTGATAACTTACGGACATGCAGAGACTATGAGTGTGTCTTGTGTTTGTTGCACTGTATGCCTGACAGACCACATAGTCACGAGAAATAGAGGACTTTCATTACTTCAGGCTTAGCAGAGGTTAGTTCCCGTCTTAACCCTTTACTGCTCAGAAAAATGGAACAGCACCCAGCTGTAAGAGGTTCAGATCCTCAAGAGCATCTATGCCTATTGCTGAAGCCACTATGTATCCATGTTCCTTTGACGGCTGCGGATCTCTGACGTTGAAGTGACAATGATTTCTGAAACACAATCTGCGTCCACTGGCAGGGAAGGTGTTAATTCAAAAACAAGTTCTACTCTCAGTCACGCACCTTACAATGATTCATAGATGTCACGCATGCATGCAAAAACTACACATGGAGTTAACCCTTTTGGTGTCGGTAGCGGTTTTGACACGATGATTCCTGCATCCACTGATACCGTAATCATTACTCAATTTCAGTGACAATTTCAGTGACTACTGACATGCGCACGCTGGCTGTGGTGGGGTTAAAATATATATATATATATATATATATATATATATATATATATATATATATATATATATATATATATATATATATATATAAACATGTACATACATGACTGACGAGAGAGAGAGAGAGAGAGAGAGAGAGAGAGAGAGAGAGAGAGAGAGAGAGAGAGAGAGAGAGAGAGAGAGAGAGAGAGAGAGAGAGAGAGAGAGAGAGAGATTTACTTACAGATCAAGCCATTAATAGTGAAATAATCTTTTGCACAAGGCAGATCATCCCTGCAAGCCTGCCAGAGCCCGGCATGATAGCTGTCCCCGCTGTTGATGTCAGTAAATGTAATCCAGTCGGGTACGGAGAAACCAACCAGAAATATCACAATGCCAAAGGCAAATAGCGTGATTCCGATTTTGGTAGTTTTTCGCACATCTGCCATTGCTGTTCAGCCTGACTGTAGCGGATACAATTTCTAAGCGTTTCTGATAATTTCACCACACGGACGATCAACGGCTGATACGACTAAACTACAGGTCATTAGATTTCAGATACGGGCTTTTCAGTGGCTGCTTAAAGGGTGAGGGGAGTACGTATTCGGCCCTAAAATCACGACACGTAACATGCTTTGTTTCCGTTCTCTTCATTCGTGAGTCGATCGCAACTGCAAATTTTCATCCTTGTGATCCACAAAACAAGTATTAATAATAATAATAATACATGGTATTTATATGGCGCATTTCTCATATTTTGAATATAACTCAATGCGCAGGCGAAAAACGACGCACACACTCACGCGCGCACGCACACGCACACACACACACACACACACATACACACACACACACACACACACACACACACACACACACGCACACACTCAGAGTCTGCAGGGGGGGGGCGGGGGGGGGGGTACAGAAACCCATAGAGATTACACGAAAGTCTGCGAGAAAAGGTGAGTTTTTAACTTTGCTTTGAAATGCGTAAGGGGGGAGGCATTTCTCAGCTCAGTCGGTAAGGAATTCCAAATTAAAGGAGCAGTACATCTGAAAGAGCGTTCACCGGCAGATTTGAGATGGTACTTTGGAACTTTGAGAAGTTTCTCTCCCGATGAACGCAGTGCGCGAGAGGGCTGGTAAGTGATCAGACTGGAGGAAAGGTATGACGGAAGGCTGCCATCAAAGTGGCCATATGCAAGGGTCGCTATCTTAAACTGTATGCGGGATTGGATTGGAAGCCAGTGAAGGTCTTTCAGTATAGGGGTTACGTGGTCTCGTTTTCGCCTGCGCTTCACAAGCCTTGCGGTATTATTTTGAACTCGCTGAAGGCAGCTAATCTGCTCAGATGGAAGACCAAAAAGGAGAGAATTACAGTAGTCAAGACGGCTCGTGACCAATGCATTCACTAATTTTGCAGTGGCAGATTCAGAAAGACTGTGTCGGACAGATGCGATGCGTCTCAGAGAGTGTGAAGCACCACGACAGATTTCACCGACGTGATCGTGCATACTCAAAGACTTATCGAGCTTGACACAAAGATATTTGACCGAAGACTGAAATGGAATATCAGTGTCATCTATGCGTAAAGACTCAGTTTGAATTTGGTGAAGCCGGGATGCTGCGCCAACGGGCAGCAACTCTGTTTTTGTCTGGGTTTAACATAAGTTTGTTACTGTCCATCCATGTCGTGACATCGTCAACACAAGACTTGATGCCAGTTTCAGCAGACTGAAATTCCCCAGGTGGACTACTCTGAGAGATTTCGGTGTCATCTGCATACTTGTGATAAGAATACTGATGGCCGGAAATAACATCTGACAGCGGTTGTGAATACAACGTAAACAATACAGGGCCTAAGACAGAGCCCTGAGGCACTCCAAACTCCAGAATGGAAGGTCTAGAGACACTGTCTTTTACACCTACAAACTGGTACCGATCGGAAACGTAAGATTCAAACCAAGAGAGAACCGTTTCACGCAGGCCAAAAGTGATTTCAAGCCTCTTCATGAGAATGGAATGGTCCAACGTATCGAAATCAGCGCTGAGATCCAACAGGGCCACAAGGGAGACAAGTCTCTCATCTGCTTTACAAAGCAAGTCATTCAGAACACTCAGCACTGCTGTCTCCACGCTGTGACCTTTTCGATAGGCGGACTGATACACTTCCAACAGACCATTCGTCTCTAAGTGTTCCAGGAGCTGTTGAAAGACAACTTTCTCCATTACCTTAGAAATGAATGGTAGGTTGGATACAGGTCTGTAGTTTTTTTTAGGGTATTTCTGTCCAAGCCTGGTTTTTTGAGCAATGGGGTAACAACAGCCTGCTTGAAAGCTTTTGGAACAGTTCCGGCTGACAGAGACTTGTTTACAATAGCAGCAATCAACGGTGCAAAATCGCTGATGCACTGCTTTTGGAAACAAGTCGGAACAGGATCCAACTTGCAACTTTTTGTTGGAGACTTTGCAATTATGGCAGTAATGTCGCTTTCTGTAACAGATTTGAACTTTGCAAAACATGGACCATCATAAACAGTAAAAACGGGTGGATCGCACTGCTTAGCATCTAAGTTCTCACACACCAGTTTGATTTTGTAAGTGAAAAAATCACAAAATGTCTGCGGCAGTTCAGGAGAGGGGATATCAGCAGAAAGAGCAGTAGATTTGGGTTTTCCCAGCTGTTCATTTGATACTGAGAAGAACAGCTTGCTGGAAGAGGCAGCCGAGTCGAGCTTGTCCATGAAGAAATGTCGTCTGGCAGCATTTAGGCGCTGAGAGGCCGCATGTCTTTTACACGTGTATATCTGTCTGTACACGGTCAGTTTGTGCTTTCTCCACTGACGCTCGGCACGCCTCCTCTCACGCCGTGCATCTCTCACATCCTCAGACAGCCAGGGGGCAGACGGACGGTCCCTGACACGCCTCGTTGTCAGAGTAAACGTTAAATAACCAACATTAGATCTTTGTAAATCGGGAATACAACCTGGCTGTTCCCTGAAGTCTGTTGCCACACCGTTAATTCCACTCTGAAGCTCCCAGTCGCGTGAATTTCCGTCCAGTTGAAGGATGTTTTGAAAGCTGCCACTTCACCATCCAGTCACTTTCAATCGCCCTTTGCTTTCATTACCCCCTCCCGCCCCCCCCCCCCCCCCCCCACCACCACACACACACACCACCACCACCACCCTATTGTCTGAGATTTCAGTGAAAAGATGTAATGGAAGCGGTACCTTCTCACCCCAATGTTTCTTTTCATCATGCTCGCGAAACGTGAATGGTATTATTTGTTTATTTTGCGATTCGTGAATCGTTCAAAAAGTAAATTGCCGTGAATCTGTGACAGTCCCCCCCATGTACTCCCCGCACATAAAGAGTCGGATTACATCCTGGTCCCAACAGCGTGCGTGCACTCGACAGACCACTCCCACTTCCTCACGTGCTCACTCTCCCAAAAGAGGTTTTACCAAATTAGTGCGCAAGCCCACTCCGGCCGACATTGTCCCGAAGACATTTGCTTACTAGGATCCTAAAAGCAAAAGAGATCTTTACAGACACTTAACCCCTTCCCTGCCACTGTACGCAGGTTTTGTTTCTGAAATCTCTGTTCATTCAATGACCAACACCCACAACCGACCAAGGAACGTGGACACGTTGGTCTCAGCCAATAGATCCTCAGTGAGCAACCGCAGTCGCGGGGGCTCATGAGGGTCCATGTTTCTTGCAGTTGGATCGTGTCACTTTTTCTCGGCTGTGAAGGGGTTAATGTGTGTTCTGAAAAGGGGGGGGGTATAAGCCTTTTGACATGGGAGCACAATTTTGTTTTCCAAATATCTCCGCAAAGAAACATTTTACTTGATGTACCACTTTAGGAACATACATCGTTTAGTGCCAAGCGACCTAATAATTATGGGCTACCTTTCGCTTAACTCATATGATTTGCTGATTTTGCTGTACTGTCGTAAAAATTTGGTGAAAAGAAGAATAAGCCAATTTCAATACCCTAATAGTAATAGCGCCCCGGCGGGAAACGGCCAGATTTCAATATCGAGGTCAATCATGCAGACTTCATGTTTGCCTGCGCTGTGTCAGGTCTGAAAACCTGATCGTCTCACTAATTCACGTGAACATAGGTCATTCCTATAGTTGGATGAATATATCTGAGGCAGTGCAGTTATTCGTTTAAAAGCTCTGTAAAAACGTATGTTTTTATTTAAGTCTGCCTACTGGTGACTTGTACGTGTTAGTGTTGGTCTTAGTGTTACTGTGGTTTGTGTGTGTGTGTGTGTGTGTGTGTGTGTGTGTGTGTGTGTGTGTGTGTGTGTGTGTGTGTGTTTGTGTGTGTGTGTGTGATGGTGTGTGTGTGTGTGTGTGTTTGTGTGTGTGTGTGTGTGTGTGATGGTGTGTGTGTATGTGTGTGTGTGTGTGTGTGTGTGTGTGTGTGTGTGTGTGTGTGTGTGTGTGTGTGTGTTCGTGATCGTGATCGTGTATGTGCACATACATACCAGTGTTTTCAGTGTGGCTGTTTGGTTTCGTTCTTTTATTTCGTTAATATTTATTTATTTGTATATTTATGTTTGAATGATTGTTGTCCATTGTAAAGCGCCTAGGGCTGTCAGGAGATTAGGCGCTATGTAAATACCAATTATTATCATTATTATTACATTTAGGAATGTAACTGAAAATCAAGTCGTTTCATGAAATGATTAGATTTTCAGTTAATCAGATTTTTTACGACTGTACAGTAAAACTGACACATCATGAGTTTATTGTTGCTTTTGTTGTTGTTGGTTTGTGTATCGAATCAGGTCAGCTGGCACTGAATGATATTTGTTCTAAGGTTGGTATCGAAAAAGTGGTTCTTTGCGATGAGATTTTGCGAAAAACGTTTTGCGCTCCGATTTCAACTGACCATTTTCTATATACAGGTCTTGAGCACATTCTGGCAAAGAAGTAACAAGATAAAATGACGTCACGTCTAGCTACGCAAACTAGAGAACTTTTGGGGCGCCAATGCGCCGCGTGTGTGTGTGTGTGTGTGTGTGTGTGTGTGTGTGTGTGTGTGTGTGTGTGTGTGTGTGTGTGTGTGTGTGTGTGTTTATGTGTGTTTATGTGTGTGTGTTGTGTTGTGTTGTGTTGTGTTGTGTGTGTGTGTGTGTGTGTGTGTGTGTGTGTGTGTGTGTGTGTGTGTGTGTGTGTGTGTGTGTGTGTGTGTGTGTGTGTGTGTGACAGCGACTAGAGCCCGCGTTTGAGGACAGACAAGCTTGAAATTGTATGATGTTGTCCCTAAAAGAATAATCTCGAGACCTTTTTTCGCTTTTTATAAGATGCTCATTGGCGATAAAATGTCCGTTTCACAAAAACCAGTTGATCCACACTGGAGTCCGTAATGTTTCTTATTTTTACTAGATATTTTGCATATAGCTAGATAAAAGGGAGATATTGAATGAGTTTGTTAACTAGCATTGTACCCTTGCCACATTTTGAGTGATAATTAAATATTTTTAAAAAAAATATATATTTTCAGGTTTTTTTTTTATTAATTTCACGAATTATATGGGTTAATCTTAAAACAATTGAATCTTTTTTTCCATCTCATTAATAATCGCATGATCTTTCATATACGGTATTTACATACGCCTACAGATTGTCTTGGCTGTCGGGTACGATTAACCCACTACGGCACCGGCCTCTACGTGGCGTGGGTGGGTAGTCTCCTCAGTCACTTACTGAGTGGGCTAGCGAAGGGGTGCCGTCTTTGTCCAGGATTAGGACTTGACGTCAGCCGATATGTTGTTGAGTCTTTTTCACTGGTCCGGTTTTTAAGGAACTGTGCTAACTCACGTCTTACCGTGTTGAATTGGACCTTAAAAATACTTATTAGGTTTTGGTCCTTGGATTCCGAGTGTTTGCCGTGCTTGGAGACCCGTGTCGGGGGAGAAGAGGATCCTGGTGGCTGAAACACTCCACCTTGGCCTTGACTTCTACCTAAACGGGAGGCTAGGAGTACCGGCCTAGTCAAATTGCTCTTGTCACGTTGAGCCCTATCCCACTGTTGACATGCAGGTTGATATACGGAGCGCCATGCTATAGCCTCTGCTGCTGATTAGGTGCTTTACGCCAGTATTCCCCTGCATTTAACAATGTGATAGAAGGCGGTGGCCCAGACGGTTCAATCTGTCTTAACCCCCTGAGTATATATTTCGGGCAGTCTCCATCGTGCGTCGGCTGGAGACCCGCCGACAAATGCACTTTCCCTTGTTGGGCTCGGTGGCGGGCGGGGACCCCCGGGGGATGAATATCTATCATACTGTAATATGGAAACCACAAAACAAAAACTGGCACCAAAGCGGCACAAACCTGCCGATATTGTCATTGATAGCGACTCCGACTGTGAGGAAGCGACGCCTCAGGCGTCGGCCGTCTGGCATCGCTCCCTCATTGTCCATAGCAAAGTTAAAGAGAAGCCTTTTTTCCAAGCTGCACCCTTTTCTGGTAGGGGAGTCCCTCAGGAGCCGTGTTGGCAGGCCTGATGTCCAGCTCCTTAGGTCTGGACTTGCTGGTAGAGTGCCGCACCCGGGCACACTCCAACGGGCTACTGAGGTTCTCTTCTATTGGAGACACTCCTGTGGAGGTCACACCCGACAAAACGATGAATTCTTCCAGAGGCGTGATTAAAAATCAAACATTGGCAGAACTATCGGAAGATGAACTTGTACGGAAGCTGAAAGGGGCAGTTCTGACCTTTTTTAATGCTTCAGTTTGCAAAAAAAGCTTTTACTGGGATTCAGTATATACACCCACGGAGTAGGCAATAACCACCCTATTGTCCCACCAAATGCTTTCTTTCGTCCGTTCAAAGCGAAAAGAGGCCACCGGAATCTTGTGACTATACCTAGTCAAAAGATTGCTTCCGATAGACGATGGTAACTGACGTCATAACTATTCTATACGACCTTAGGTCATCTGCATAATTATAACCAATCAGAGACAAGATGGTGGATGAACCAGCGCCGAAGAAAAAAAGAAAGTATAAGTCGACTCGCGCCGGCCGACAATACAGACTCGGAATTGAAAAGAAGAAAGAGAAAGAGAGACAAGATACCCCTAAGTAGAACTGACATCGGACAAGGGAATATAGAGCTTGGCTTGACCGCTCATCCGGAATTTGTCGCTTTCTTGCTATGTCATCAGTAAGTAATCCGGCTACGGTCTTTGTCGATCTTCCTATAGTTCCGCGAGCGCAAGAGATTTTCAGAATTCATGATCTTCAGTAGAATTTATCTCTTACTGATTTTGCAAGATTTTAAACCTGTTTTATCATAAAGTTACGAACTAGTTCATCAGATTTTATGCTGCAAGTATGTGAAAACTACGGTGTGTGTCAAAATTGCGGCACTGACATCGCTGGTCGTGACACGTTTTTGTCTGTGTGGGCCGCTCTCATTCACTCGATTCACAGAGGTAGTGTTTCTGATGCGATGGTGCATTTGTCGTTTCCAGAGATGCTTTCAGTTACGTAGACTTCGATGTGTGAGATGTGAAATTGCATTGTTCGTTAATTAAAATTTCATGTCCCTATGGCATCAGAGATGATCAGGAACTAGCAGGTTTACTTTGATTTGAGCGATAGCAGTGTTACTATGGGGTTTCAATAACCGAAGGAGAAATTTATTTTCATAGATTATTAAGATTTCTGCCACTATATTTCAGTTCGAGGTCCAGGGCCTATAGTATCTTCCGATCCGAGAAGTTGGGAAAGGTTGATCAGTCTAATATTGCGTTAGGCCAAGGCCTACCAGTCGCAGCGAGGTTAAAAATAGAGTAAAATCCAGGGTAAGATAAAAGCCAGCAACAATAGCGGTCCTGTGCTAAGCAATGGTATTTTATTCATACAGTGTAAAAGGAGGTTAAAATTTCAGGGCCACAGTTAAAATTTAATTCTCATATCATTACGAATAAGACTATTAACACATGGAATATTGGAGGATTATTTGTCTAGCTATGGCGGAGGGTGACGGAGAGAGGGGGCAAGGTCGCACGGAGGCCACCTAGTTCCGATATATTGAAATGTGCACGCAATATCGGGCAAGTAGGGCAGCCGATCAGCAGACTTTACCGAGGCGGTACTGGGCTGAAGGAGAGCTGGTAGAATGCTTTTAACATTTCTGTAATTTATTTATTGAGATTCAACACTGTCGTAGTAGCCTGTAAAGTTCGTGAAATTGCAGTGCAGAAAGTGGGTATATATACTACTGTTCTGTTTCGTGACGCTGGCTCAGTCATCTGGCGCGGAGACCGAGTCGAACAAGCCACGCCCCCAGCACGATCGTTACTCAGGGTAGCAGGTCAAGCGGAACCCGCATTGATTTTTACAGCATAGCGAGTATGGAAGGTTTATTTTACACTCTCGTGAAAAATTATGTCAAAGGGATGCCGGAAAACATCAGTACATCTTTACACTGACACGTGTGTACCCACACCAATGACCTCGTCTGCAGTATTGACCGGGTTCTGCCTTGTGACGTAGGCTAGTAAATATGCACAAATTCAAAACGAGGCCGATGCAGACAATAATTTGCGCTCTCGGGTACAAAAACAACACACCCACCAAACGATGAATTTCGACATTTGGCATTGTATTTACATCATAAAGCTCTAAGTTAGTACACAAAGGACCCATACATAATATTTTCAGCAGTATCTGTTGCAGACAGTTTTCTGACTGTGTTGACTCGCTTGATCCTGGGGAGAATAACTTTAAGTCGCTGGGGGTGAGTTACGTCAGGAGATTCGCTTCCAAGCGAGGTGGTAGGGAGATCCGTCTCCCTACCATCATCTTGACGTTTGGCACCCCCATCCTTCCGGCTACCATCTGGGGAGGTTTATTACTCCTTGAAAGTGAAGAAGTACGTCCTTCTCCACCTCCGGTGCTTTAAGTTCCAAAGTATGGCTATGGGCAGCCAGACAGAGGCTTCACGCGCCCGTTGCACTAAGCCCGGACACTCTGCTGAGTCTTGCACAGCCACCCCCCTGTGTGTTAATTCAGGCGGGGGACGCATATGGTTTCGGATAAGAAATGCCCTCGTTGGATATCCGAGTGCAAGATTCAGCAGGTGCGTGTGGAGAAGGGGTTATTCTTTGCAGACGCCAAAACACTGGCTGAAGGCTCTGGTGCAACTGATGCTGCCTCAAGCAGTAGCATCTCTGTCTTTACTTTCAGTGCTGTGGTGGCAGGCAAGCGCCCCACTAAAGATTTCTCATGTCAAACCCCAACTTCTTGGTTAGGGGCCGAACCTCGGCTCCTCTCGCCCCTGGAGAGTAACCCTCTTCCAGTGGTGACGAGGAGCCAGGAAACGCAGAAGACGGACACTACCGGTCCGTTAGCACCGCCTTCTGCTGCCCCTAAACCTCAGCCCCCACTCTAGCCTGTCAATCTGTCTACTACAAAGGCTTCTGGCTCTGATCAGCCTTCGAAGGCCGCTAACTCTAGCCGCAAGAACGCTGCTCAGAACCAGAAGTCTAAGAAAGCTACGGGACTGGTGTGCGCACGGGCCCAGAAGGGGGACACAGATGTCCCCCCTTCAAAACAAATATGCTGCTTTGGAGGAGCAGATAGAGGAAGTGGCAGTTGTCGTAGCTCGTGCTGCGGCAGCTCCACTCCCCTCATCTCTGAAGAACCAGAGGAAGCCCGGGAGCCGACCTCCCTCTGTTTCTTCGACCCTTCCAAAGCAAAGGAAAAAGGGGGAAAACTTGGCTCCCCCACATTGACATAATCATGTACTCTCTGAGTCAGTGGAATTGTCGTGGTTTTCACGCTAACTTTGAGGAATTACGTCTTTTAGTCAAGTCCTATAACCCCTCAGTAATATCTCTTCAGGAGACTTACCTGAAGACTTCTGATCCTGTGTCTTTTAATGGGTTTAACGCTATCCATAAAGACTCTGATTCGGAGAGGCGCTCGGGTGGAGTGGCTCTTCTCATTAGTAGCCAAATTTTATGTAGCCCCGTTAGCATCGACACCTGTCTTCAGGCTGTCGCAGCTCGGGTTACCTTAAGTAAGACCATAACCGTATGCAGTGTTTACCGGCCACCATCCGCGCGAGTCTGTAGTAATCATATTTTTAACTTAGCAGATCAGCTGCCCCCTCCTTTTTTTCACATAGGAGATTTTAATGGTCGCGCTCACCTGTGGGGTAGTGACCACTGTGATGGCACAGGTCAGATGTTAGAAGATGTTTTTTTTTCTCTCAACTTAACTTATGTGTCTTTAACGATGGCTCACCTACCTACTTTAACCCAGGTTCAGGATCTAGTTCTGTTCTAGACCTCACTGTGTGTGATCCTTCTCTCATGCTGGACTTTGACTGGAAGGTTCACGACGACCTGTAGTCCTGTCATTGGTCAGCTGTTAGGACAGGGGGGGGGGGGGGCCTAATGGGCCCTGCCCCCCCCCCCCCCCTCAGCCCTTACAAAAATAATTTTTTTGATGGCTATTTGTGGAAGTTGTGTTTTACTATTCGATGGTTCTTCTTTTCTTGTACGGTGTATTTTACAATTATCTTACGGGATCGGTGGGTGAGCCTAGTGTGTTCATGGACCTATAGTCAAATATCCTCACTCGGCACTCCTTACCTGCACCTGTCACAGTACTTCACGCAGACATAGAGCGCCATGTGCCCCGCACTCACAGTAGCTCATGTAAATCAGTGCCTCTTACTGTGCGATACAATCCTCATTGCATCCTCAGACTAAGGCAATAAGCCGCTGACTGCTGGCCAAACTCAGCGGTGGAAAAGTGTCCGATCATTGCTGAACTGGGGCCCAACTCAGTCCCTCAGCCAGCCATAGATTTTTATAGGCCCCTTCAGTCACAGGGGCTCATGAAAAGCATTACCTCTTTCTGTGCCATACGAATGGTACTGCATCCTCATACGTGCAGTACACATGTACACGCCAACTGTGATCAGAAAGCGAGAAATCAACTGCGCTGTGAGTGTCTCCCTCGGGGTGAGCAGCCGACTGGCCCGGGTGTCACAGGTAATTGCTAATTGCTAATCCCCTAATCCTGTCACACAACACTCTCTGAGCACAGTGGGTCTCCAGCCTCACACAGATTGCATAGCTTTGTCCTTCGTGGACATGCACACATGCCCATCGATGATGCGTGTCACCAGAGGGGAGGTGTGAAATGTCTTGATTTTGATTAACCTTGAACTAACCCTTAAGTAATCGTCAGTCAGTGTGAGAGGTATACATCATGAGTGATAATGACTATTTCTGTGATCTAATAATTATAATAATTACAGTATTTATAATACGCTTACCTTATAATAATTATACCTCTAAGCGCGCATTCACAACTCGCACACGCATGCGCACGCTTTAGACAATGACTCACGTACAACAAATAGTGAAAATACATTACGACGGTCAGCTTGGGGTGGGGAGTGTGGTGATATAGTGCTAGAACTGTTGAAAGAGGTGAGTTTTGAGGGCGGACTGGAAGGAGGAGAGAGAGTGTTTATGATGGAGAGAGAGTGGGATAGTGTTCCAGAATGATCTAAACCTCCTCCATATGAGGGACACAGGATCAGATCATTCTGGAAAACTATCCCATGTAGAACATTTTTTTTCAATAAGAAAATTAACACCATAAAAATTATAAGAATCAGAAGTGCCAGATTAATCTTATTTTGTTAGAAATCGAGGTGGCGTGGAGGCTGGGAGGAGGTAAAGTGCATGTAGATATGATCAGTCCCTACTTTTAAACTTTTAAAAAGTGTCAAAAGCGGTGCTGTCTCTCGAGATGAAAGAAGAAACGTTTTAACAAATAAAAATCGTAACCTCTGCAAACTCTAAATGTCTCAGAAAACCCCAACAAAACAAAACAAAACAAAAATAAAAAAAGAAAGAAACACGCTTAGAGAGAACGGTTACAACGGGATAGCACAATTTTAAAGAAAATCCCAATAACAAAAGCCCCAAGAAAGAATAATTTCAACACAACTTATTTGTTATTGTTCTTTTTATGTGAGTTTCTTTCTTTGTTATCATTTTATCCTCGCCTGATAGTCACTGTTTTGGTCTGGATTTCTTTTATATGACACAGTTTGGAAGACGGGGGGCGGGGGGGGGGCTGTCGGGCCTCCCCCCACCCCAACCCCCCACCCCCCTCCCCGTCGAGACATCCCTGAATCCGCCCCTGGAGGAGGATCCACCAGTGGGGCGCTGGAATCTCAAGAAAGCCAACTGGCCTCTGTTCGCCTCCCTCTGTCAGTCTTGTATTACAGAGGAGATGATCATGTCAGCTGAAGAACCTGTTTCTTGTTTTACTTCTATTTTGTTGGACGTAGCAGGTGAAACCATCCCTAAAACTTCCACGTTAGTCCCTCGGAAGCCGAGAGTACTATGGTTCAATGAAGAGTGCCGCAAGGCCAAAACAAACGCGCAAATCTGCTCAGCGACGTGCTTTTCGTAATCCGTCACAAGCGAATATTTTAACCTTTAAAAGACAGAGGGCGAAAGTCCGTTACATTTTTAAACGTGAACGCTGTGCTTCCTGGAGACGTTTCGTCTCATCTTTATCTTCTAGGACTCCGTCCCAGAAAGTCTGAAAGGTTGTTCGAAGAATTAGAGGCACGGGTGGCTCGGCTCCTGTCGGCCATCTTAGAGATAGTGCCAGTTTGGTCAGAGATAAAAAGGCTGTGGCCAATTTGATTGCTCCACCATTGCCCATAATTCTTCAACAGAGCATTATTCATCCTTCTTCCAGAGAGAGAAGGTGAAGCGAGAGTCTCGTATTTGTGATTTTAAATCGGTTAACTCAGAAGACTATACATTATCAGAACTGTAGCAAGCCCTGCAAAAATATAAGGACTCTGCTGCTGGACTAGACACCATCCACTATCAGCTCCTAACGCATCTGTCTTAGAAGTCACTCTTATACTTCTCAAGGCCTTTAACTATATCTGGACAACTGGCCATTTTCCGCCGTCTTGGCGCCAGGCTGTGGTTGTGCCGATCCCCAAGCCGGGTAAGGATCCTTCCGACCCGGGCAACTACCGGCCAATCGCTTTGACATCATGTTTATATAAAACTATGGAACGCCTGGTTAACGCCCGCCTGGTGTGGCATCTTGAGTCACCAGGGTCTCATCACAGACCTCCAGTGCGGTTTCCGGCTCTTCCGTAGTACAACTGACCATCTAGTCCGCTTTGAGTCGTTTATTCGAGATGCTTTTGTCAATAAACAGCATGTCTATGCAATTTTCTTCGATCTTGAAAAGACATATGACACTACTTGGAAGTATGGTATAATGTCGGACCTGTTGGACATGGGTTTTAAAGGGCACCTGCCCGTTTTTATTCAAACTTTTGTCTAACCGGTCGTTCCATGTCCGTGTGGGTTCCCGCAGGGCAGCATTCATCTCCTGTTTTATTTAGTATTAAAATTAATAACATTGCAAAGGCCGTCAAGGATGACTGTGAATGCTCTTTGTTTGTTGACGAGTTTGCTTTGTGTGCACGAGATCGAGGACTTGCGTCCCTTGAGAGGCGCTTGCAACTGTGCGTTGATCGCATCTCCAGACGAATTTTTTTCCCAGAACCTAGCCTGAGCATTGCTGGAGTGCCAGTTAAGGTGGCCGAGGAGGCAAAGTTTCTGGGGTCATCTTTGACAAAAGACTGACCTTCCGCAACCATATTAATTACCTTAGAACCTCTTGTCAGAAGGCTCTCGACGTTCTTCGTGTCGTTGGTCGTACTGTTGGGGTGCAGACCGCATTGTGTTACTTCGACTGTACTGGGCTCTTGTTCGGTCCAAACTAGATTACGGCTCTGTGGTATATGGCTCAGCTTCCAAGTCTGTTCTACAGCGTCTGAACACAATTCACCACCAAGGTCTGCGAATATGTCTGGCCTGGGGGCCTTCAGGACATCTCCAGTTCCTAGTCTGTATGCCGAGGCAGGGGAGCCTTCTCTCAAGCTCCGCCGCATCCGCCTCATGCTCAGCTACGTTCTGAAACTGAAGTTAGTTAGTTAGTTATTTGGGTTTGACGCCGAGCAGGCGACTAAGGCCATCTCACGGCGGGATGGGTAAAAATCTGGTCAGCCAGACTAAAAGCAAGGTCTTAAGACAAGATGTATATATAGCTTTAAAATGTCAGGCTAAAATGTCGCACAAGTCTTTAAAAGAAACGTATACAGACTCTCAAAAAGGGCAAATAAAAAATATTTACAAAGTCTATGAATGCTCAGATCTTGTTAAAAAATATTGCATTCTCTCAAGAAATTGAACATTTTGTCCGGGGGAACATCCCGGAACAAAACTTTCAAGGAGTCTGCTGTGAAGTGTTTATATCTGGTGTCAATTAGATCAGCACAATACAGCAAAAAGTGTCGAACAGAAAACTGCTCATCACAGGCAAAACACCATGGACGCTCATCCTGTTTAAGTAAGTAAGAGTGCGTAACATACGTGTGCACGATGTGGAGCCGAGCAAGGACAGTCTCCTCACGGCGGCTGTCGCAGCGGAAAGGTAGACTGTCAGACAACGTAGGAAGAGCTTCATGAAGCTTGTTTCCGTCCTCTTTGTCCCACTCGGACTGCCACTCGCGGGCTATGTACGCACTAATCACAGGTTTAAAATCACTATAAACAGTCTGTGTGTCAGGGACAGGGACACTGCGGGCACTGTTGGCAGCAGAATCTGCGATTCTGTTGCCTTCGATGCCCAGACAATCCTGCCTATGATTGTGTTTTTAAACCACCGTATACAGAGATTTACGATACCCATCCCGGAGCTGTCCGTCCACTTTCCTTTCGTATCTGACCTCATCTGCAGGCGGCCGGAGTGGACCTGGTCAAAGTTTTGAAATCTCTGCAACACATCACTCCACCCTGGCTATTACCAGTTCCTGATATCTTGCTGGACTTGACCGCCCACAAGAAGGACTCTACTCCACAGCCATATACCAATAGAGCCTCAAAGAACTCCTTTCAAGTTTTCCTGGCTATTGTCGTATTTATACGGATGGGTCAAAGTCTGAGGATGGGAGAGTGGCTGCGGCCGCAGTGTCCTCTCGCCATCCTAGACGCCCATTTAAGCACCGCCTCCCAGACCATTCATCTTATTTAGAGCATAACTGCAGGCGGTTCTGCTAGCACTCAAGCATGCTTATCGGTCTAGGAAAAGGAACTGCCTGATTCTGTCTGACTCTCTTTCTGCCATGCACGCCCTTCAGGGCGCAGGAACAGACCACCCACTGCTGGTGCAGATAAGAGATATCTACGCAGACTTCATGAAGGAATATTATGACATCATTTTTATTTGGGTCCCGGGACATGTGGGCATCGAAGGCAACAGGATTGCAGATTCTGCTGCCAACGATGCCCGTAACGACCCTGTCCCTGACGCACAGACTGTTCGTAGTGATTTTAGTGCGTACATAGCCCGTGAGTGGCAGTCTGAGTGGGGCAAAGAGAAAGCTAACAAGCTGCATGAAGTCCTTCCTAAGGTGTCCGACAGTCTACCTTACCGCTGCGGCAGCCGCCGTGAGGAGACTGTCCTTGCTCGGCTCCACATCGGGCACACGTATGTTACGCACTCTTATTTACTAAAACAGGAGGAGCGTCCATGGCGTTATGCCTGCGATGAGCAGTATTAGGTTAAACACTTTTTGTTGTCTTGTGCCGATCTAATTGACACAAGGTATAAACACTTCACAGGAGACTCCTTGAATGTTTTGTTCAGGGATGTAGCCCAGACAAAATTTTCAGTTTTCTGAGAGTGCAATATTTTTAATAAGATTTGAGCATTCATAGACTATGATAATTCAATTATTTTGACCTTTTTGAGAGTCTGTAGGCGTTTTCTTGAAAGACCTGTGCGACATTTTAGCATGAAATATTTTAAAGATATATTTGCATCTTGTCTTTAGACCTTTCTTTTAGTCTGGCTTGCCAGATTTTTACCCATCCCTCCGTGAGATGGCCTTAGTTGCCTGCTCGGCGTTAAACCCAATTAAATAACTAACTAACGGGTACGATTAGGTCAATTGTGACCTGTATGCCCTAGGTGTGAAAATCAATTTTCTGCACCACTTTTTCGGAGTCATTTGTAAAACAGCTAATATAACTTTAATTTTTCTTTTACGAAAAAAGCTATCTTCTCATTAATACCCACATGATTTTTCATAAACAGTGTTTGCATAAGCCTGCTATTTGTCCCGGCCCTGGGTAGGATTAGGTCAAATTGTGACCTGTAACTTCTAGGCGTGAAAATCAGCAAGAAAATTGCAAAGTTGATCTTCTGATACGTCAAATGTTAGTACTGCGATGAGTGACGTATAACATCGAGTCGTCACTATAAACACGGCGTCGTGGGACTAATGATGCCATGACGTGAAGCTTGAAGTGACCTCATTTTGCTGTTCGTGCTATTGTTCTTCTTCAGAATAGATATGCTACGCCAGACCACAGAGCTTACGAATGGCGGGAATCGCCGTGTGTCCGTCTTTATTTATGTGTGCCAATGTCTGTGGGTCAAAGGGTGGGTTAGAGTAGAAGGAGATGGATTCCTGTCGCTACACGAGCCCATAGAGCATACTAATGGCGGGAAGCGCCGCGTGTCCGTCTTTATTTGTGTGCGAAGACGTGTGTGTTGATCAGAGGTTGGCTTAGAGAGGAGGGCAATGGATCCGCATTATAAGCTTAAAAATATGAACAACTCTGAATGTTCCTAAAAGATAAACGCATCTGAGCTCCAAACAATGCGGTAGACTTTGGGCTGAAATCCTCATCTTGTTGCTTAAGTGATGTCACTCCTGACACAGCACATCTGCGGCACACAAGACACTGAATGTCAGAGGCGGATCTGAGAAGTGTGGGAATGGGACGGGGTTTCCAGGGCGTCTGTCCACAGCCGACATTTAATTTAACTTATTGTGTCCGAGGTACGAAATACTCACATTTTGGAGTTATCCTCTGAGGACTGCATTACAATTCAGGAGACAGATCAACCATGATAGTTATATATATATATATATATATATATATATATATATATATATATATATATATATATATATATATATATATATATATATATATATATATATATATATATATAATATATATATATATATATATATATATATATATAATATATATATATATATATATATATATATATATAATATATATATATATATATATATATATATATATATATATATATATATATAGGCGCCAAGCTATTCTGCCATCAACCTTGAACTATCATGGTCGACGCATATCTTGCTGTGGTGTGCCGCGAGCAGAATGAGTTAAATGCTATGCCATGTTCCGTCATTTGTTATTGTACAGGATGCGTCTGCTCTGGAGATGGTGGCGACAGCTGTACTGCGCTTGCGCTGGAACAACTTCCGGTTGGCATGAAACCATTACATGGTGAGCTCTACCAACAGCTTGGTGTAGACCGGTGACGTCATCCACGCCCACGCCTTGTGGACTCCAGGCATCGTTGTCTCAGAACTCAGAACACTATATTCGGTAGGTCAACGACCCGTTCGAAATTGAGGAAGATTAAATAACTGGATAAACAAATGACAAAACGAGAAAGGAAACAGACAAAATAGAAACAAAAAGCCATTTCGTCTTGAATTGGTACTCATAATATAATAATCACACACACCCACCCACCCACCCACCCACACACACACACACACACACACACACACACACACACACACACACACACACACACACACACACACACACACACACACACACACACACACACACACACACACACACACACACACACACACACACACGCACACACGCACACGCACACACACACACACACACACACACACACACACACACACGCACACACGCAGCATAGATGCGCTGTATCAGGGGTCTACCACACTATGGGGCAGACTGAACAATTGTTTTGCGGCCATCGGCCCATAGATAATGGCATATTACACAGATAGTTGCTCATTGCGTAATTTAAGTGAATAGAATATGAACATTGCAACTTGTCTGATAGAGTCACAGTCCAGGTTTGCAAGCAACATGCTTATGTCCTCATTCTTTGTATCATTTAAAAGGCTACCCAAGTACTTATTCCTCAATGCTGTGTATCTATTACAATACAAGATAAAGTGTTCTTCATTCTCCACAGGTGGTTAAAGTCCGTCTTGAATATCATTTAGACAAAAAATAATTGTATCCCGGCCTGTCAGGCCGGTTTCCGCAAGCACCGTTCGTGCACTGATCAGCTTACAGTTTATCCTCTTCTGTTAAACATGCTTTCAGAAGAAAACTAAAAGTATTAGCCTGCTTTTTTGATGTCCGAAGAGCATTCGACGTAGTTTGGCACCAAAAACTCCTATCTAAAATTTAAAAAATAGGCCTCTCCGGACACCTATATTTTTTCATTAAAAAATTTCTTTCCCGTACTCTTCAGGTCAGGGTCAATAACTCTTATTCTAAAACACACAGCACTGACTGCGGGGTCCCACAAGGCACTTGCCTCGCCCCCACCCTATTTAACATAATGTTAGCTGACCTACCTACAATTCTTAGTAAAAATCAACTTTCAGAATGTGGCATGCATCGACCTATTACATTTTCTCAATATGCCGACGACATCGCCATATGGCCACCTATCAAAATTAAAAACAAGGGAAACCTTAGCGACAAAAAAGTCTTCCTTACTAGGAAAATATTTCAACAGAGTATTAATATTATACAAGATTATATGCTGGCCAATGGGTTCGATCTCTCTACCGAAGAAAAAACCCAGCTTATTCTCTTTTCCCAGCGTGGTATTAAAAGCAAACTGAAAATTACTATTCTAAAGGACGGCGACTTGCACCTTATTCCTTTTCAACCCACTATTAAGTTTCTTGGATTTACTTTCTCCTCTACCCTTTGTTGGACCCCCCACCTTAATAATTTAATTCACAAAGCCCACCTAGCCATGTGGTTAATTAAATCTATCAAAGCCCAGACATGTCTTCATCACGCTCTTATCCGCTCAAATCTTACCTACGGCCAGGAATGCTTCTTCTCTGCTCCCCCTTCGGCCCTAAAAAAACTAGAAAGTGCTGAAATACGCTCACTAAAGCACATCCTCGGCATCCCTACACACGCTAACAATATGGCGACATATGCCCAATTAGGCCTGCTCCCTCTCGATCTATATCGGAAAAAACTCTGTTCTCTTTATGCTGTCTGACTACATACTACTGATAATAACGCCCGAGGTATCTACAACAAAGAACTTCAAGATAACCCCGTAAACAAGGGTAGTCATAATTTAACGTTACCCGGATATACTATTGAAGTTTTCTCTCTGGCTGGAGTCAGCCCCCAGTCGGTCTGCTCTATTCCCATCTCCCCCAGGCCTCCATGGACTCTTCTTCCTGTAGTGGTACACTCCAACATACCCAACATCAGCAAAAAAGACCCCCCTCACTTACAAACGTCAAGAACTATTGAACACCTTAGTCTCAAATATCCTAATGTCCTCACCATTTATACAGACGGCTCCAGACTTACGACAAATCAGGTCGGAGGGGCCTATACCATACTAGCTTTAAACAAAACAGCATATTTTTCACTAAACATAGACTGTTGCATCTGCAGAGCCGAGCTTGGCTATCTCTCTGGCACTACAGCATCTGCTGGATCTACCGTTGCAAATTTATCAAATTCTTCTTTGCTCGGACTCTAAGGCTGCGCTGTTGGCTATTGCTTCTAATAAGTTTACGTCGAAACCTGATATAGTAATGGACTGATAAAATTCATTATCCACCAATTACTTGCCCGCGGGATCGTTGCTATCTTACAGTGGATTCCTTCTCATGTGGGCATCCACGGCAACGACCTCGCGGACAAGGCCGCAAAACTTGGTGCATCTGGAGCTCCTGGTTCCATCAAAATATCTCTTGCCTTCTCATCATCTGAATTGAAATCGAAAGTAAAAAACAGCATCAAAACTATATATATACCACCAGACTAAACTTACTAACAAATAAATCCCCTGCTATCCCTGTCTTCTCAGCTAAAACCCCTCCCTCCTATGTACTCTCTCCATTCTACAACTCTGTCATTCATAGACTCTTTACTGACAGTTGGTGGATTAAGTACTCCCGCCCCATCTCATCTGTCTATGCGGTGAGAACTTTGACCCACAACACGCCCTACTGTGCTGCCCTCACTTTGCTGAGGACTGCGCTAAACTTAGAAACAGTTACCCAAATGCTTATACGCTCTCGTCACTTTTACAGAAACTTGACCCACAAACGATAGAACTCATTATTGCTGCCACGAGGAGCATGCGGTTAGCCAAGCTAATTTAAAAAGCTTTGCCCTAACTTCTATCGTATATATAACTAATTCTAATACTGTAAATACTTCTATTTATCCTTGTCTCCCACCTGAGTCTGACGCGTAGTTACCACACTGAGAATCTTCCGCGGCAATAAATTTAGGTCTCTATCCCTGGGACCGCTGCTGTTAGCCTTTCGGCCATGGTGCCTTTGGTCACTCCGCGCGCTCATTACAAGACTGCGGTGCTTTGTTCCGCCCGCCCCCCCCCCCCCCCCCAGAAACCATAGGAAATATAGATACCTATTATACCCGCAAATTCTCCGATGGCTTCTTGGCCCTGTTGACACTAGCCGCGGCCGTTGCAAATCTCTATAGGGCCATAGCCCTTATGCTGCCGGCGACTGATGGAAATTAAAAATATAGGTTTAATTTACTAAATTAATATTAAAATAAAGATGAATTAAAAAATGATAATTTTGTTATACTTATAATATTAATAATTTAAAACCCTCACACTGCCGGAGGTCCATCATGGTCCAAATGGCCTGTCTGTAGGCTGCAGATCATGTCAACAGACATGGTGAGTGCGACCCGCACAGCCGATCTAAAACAATGATGCAGCAGGCCCGACCAGGACCCCGGCCAATTGAATAAGTAAACAGCAAAGAGATAAGGGGAAATTAAAAATACTGAGCCGCCCCCTCTGAAAATATAGGAAATATAGATACCTACTATACCCACAAATTCTCCCATGGCTTCTTGGCCTTGTTGCCTCTAGCCGCGGCAGATGCAAATTTCTATAGGGCCACAGCCCTTGTGCTGTCGGAGACTGACGGTTATACTTATAATATTAATAATTTAAGACCCCTACATTGCCGGAGGTGCATCATGGTCCAAATGGCCTGTCTGTAGACTGTAGATCAACAGGCAGAGTGCGATCCGCACAGCCGATCTAAAACAGTGATGCAGCAGGCCCGACCAGGACCCCGGCCAAATAGCAAAAAGTAAAGATATAAGAGAAAATAAAAATACGGGGTCAATGTAATAAAGCATCAGAAAAAGAAAAAGAAAAAAAGAAATTGAGTTAAAGTAACGAATTAAATTAAATTTGCTCTCAAATCCTGACCCAGTCAAATTGCTAATATTTGCGTGGCCGCCGGCCATATAATCCCTTTACTCACCACACTCTAATATATGCCTAATTTCTATTTTCTTTTAGCATTTTAATTTATTTAACCATTCTGCTTATTAATCCATTTATATACAATTATAGGCTCTTTTAACTTGTTTTAAACAAAAATACTCCCAATAAAATAGTACATACTATTGAAATATGTTTGACTCCTAATTTTTAATACTTTTAAATCTATTTTATTACGTCTCTTACCAGAACTTCTCTGTATACGCAGGCTCCTTTTAACTTTCTTTTAATAAAGACTTTATAAACAAAATAGTGTACATCAAACCATTTTAATCTCTTTTTTAACATAATTAGACATAGCAGTGCTGAATCGCCGCTCGGCTTTGGTCCTGCCGGCCCTCTACAACCTCCCGATCCACCCCGCGTTGCCCCCCCCCCCCTACAACACCAGGTTAAATCTGATAGTCCCCCATACATTTTTTAATGTCAGATGGGACAGTAAGCTGGACTGAGTAGTAGTAGTATTCTCCACAGTCCCATTACAGAATGGACAGTCCTTTACATGTGTATTTGAATACCTATTATTCACATTCAGTTCTACTGTTCCCAGTCTGGAACGTATAATTCTGTCCCTTGATTTTTTTTTTTTTTTTTTATCGTTATCTGGGATAAATATCTTTCTGGTTCGAATACCAAGTTGCAAACCTGTCGCTTGACTGAACCTTTGTTTCCCATGACTGTACAAATGACTCTTTCAGTCTTTGCCTGTACAACAACAAAAAAGCCCTTTCATCACCCACACCACCGTTTTGCCAAACATGGCCAAAGCCATACTTTTGTGTAGGGTGCTTTTAGTTTGGTTCGCCCGAAAACAACCTACGGTACAGTGTAACTGCATCTTGTACGCCTGCTTAGGAAGTCTTGTATCAAACATCTTAATCAGTTCCATCCAATACTTGGTAGCTCTTATTATGCTGTTAATGTGCAGTGTATGCCTACCCGTTTCACCATAATCTGTCTGATTTGGGGTTCTGACATCCACACTCAGTAGTCTCTTGCAGGCGAAAGTGTGCACCTTTTCTATTATTTCGAACTGCTTCAGCCCCCATACTTCAGACGAGTAAAGGAGCATCGGCGCCACCTGGGTATCAAAAAGCTTAAAGAAAATACCTGGGTTAAGGTTGCCCAGCTTCCACATAGTCCTCAATAACTGAGAAACTTTCGCCTTCGCCTTTACAGCATAGTCGGAGAGGGCCACAGTAAATGATAGTTTTGTAGTCAGTGTGAAGCCAAGGTATTAATAACTGTTAACTACTTCCATTTCGGTTGCAGCAATAAATGATATCATTTGTCTTTCACTGGCAACCGCCCGCCTTTTCTAAAAACCATTACCTTGGTTTTCTCGAGACTAACCTCTAAACCAAGTCTATCAGAAGAGCGCTTGAGGTTAGTTATCTGGTTCTGCAGCCCCACAGCGTTTGTGGACAATAAAGCTACATCGTCCGCAAAAAGTAATGAAAAAAGTTCTCTCAGACCAGGAGTTGTACTCCGTGTCGACCATTTTCATTTACGTAATTTGCAACTTCATTAATTAACAAAGAGAAAATTACAGGGCTTGCTAAACATCCCTGCTTGACCCTGACGGGAGAATACTGAAAAAAATCCGAGTATTGGAAGCCCGCCCTTACACAGACATCGTTGTCGGAAATGGGTGAGACAATAATAGCGGAATAAATCCATTCAGCCCTGACATGCTACAACAGAAGGATGGTGCCAGACGGCTCCAGGTACCAAGCTGTTCAAGTCTTAGTGACACCAAAGGCAATATATTATATATAAAATATCAGTATTGTCCCTGGTCACGAACTCACATAGTTCATCTTTACTATTCCCAGCAAGCAAAGGCCTCCGGGTCGACGTCGGCCGCAGTCGGCCCGCGCACGGCTGTGCTTGGGCCGACAGCGGCCGACGTCTACCCGAAAAACTTTTGCGCACTGGGAGAGGACAGTCACCGGTTTAGGCAGTTGCATCTCCGGCGGGCGCAGGTACTAAAGACCTCATGCAGTATTTAGATTGGTGCCAACACACGTCATAGATGCTCATGGCCCCTTCAGCCAACTGTAGCACGAGAGCATCTGTGCCGCGTGCAGATGAAAGAGGCTGGCTGTGCGACTGAGTGTATGGGCACGACTGGTTGGGATCAGCGAGAACAGAAGAATACTTTTACAAAACGTGTTCGGAAATGCCCGCCGAATTCTATCTGACTTGCCTCTCGCAGAAGAAAGTGCCCTCCGCGCACGTTCGCCGGCCTCGCCGCTTGCGATAGTCGTAACAGACTTTGTAAAACTCAGACATAAATCTAAATAATCTGTATGATTTCTTTTTCTCAAGGAAAAAAGGAATAGGGGACATTCTGCCCTCCCCCCCCCCCTCCCCCAGTATTTTCTTGCTTCTCTCTCTCTCTCTCTCTCTCTCTCTCTCTCTCTCTCTCTCTCTCCACCCCCCCCCCCCCTTTTCCGCTCCTCTGATTTTAGATGCAGTGTCATGCTTGCATGGTTAGTTCGGGACTTAACGTCCACGGCACCGGGGACGGCCTTAATGGGCGGGCGACGGGGGACAGGGGCAGCTATTGCCTATGAAATATGACCCGAACACTGAACAGTTCAGGCGCACTGCAACTGTGCCATTTTGATATGCCAGGACCTTTCAACGGCCATGCTATATAGAGTATACCCGCCTTTTGGCCTGGGCTCGTGCTTCCGTGCGAATTCGAAAGGAGGCCGCCTGAGTTCAGTGTGGGTCTTCCACTCCCCACTCATTCTTTCAGGTTTGTTCGTTTGTGTGACACATGAAATTCGAACATTCGAGTGACGTGGAACTACATTCTTTATCCCATTCACTGCCAGTGGACGTAAATTGTGTCAGTTCGGTTTAAAAATCGCTGTAAATTCAACGTCGTAGACATTTCCAACCGTAAAAGGAACATGGAAACAAAGTAGTTTTAGCAAGAGGTATATGAGCACACGCGAATGGGCGGGCTCATGAGGATATACCTCGTGCAGTTGGGTGGGTTGTGTGTGTGTGTGTGTGTGTGTGTGTGTGTGTGTGTGTGTGTGTGTGTGTGTGTGTTTGTTTTGTTCTCTCTCTCTCTCTCTCTCTCTCTCTCTCTCTCTCTCTCTCTCTCTCTCTCTCTCTCTCTCTCTCTCTCTCTCTCTCTCTCTCTCTCTCTCTCTCTCTCTCTCTCTCTCTCTCTCTCTCTCTCTCTCTCTCTCTCTCTCTCTCTCTCTCTCTCTCGCCAGTGAAGTGAATAATTTGTTGGAAGTGACTAAGTTGTCAGGATCGTGTAATGTCGTGATGGTAATAACACAAAGAACAATAACAGAGATGACTTCATTTGTTTTTAAGCCTTTCCTACGTTTTTTTTCCCCGCAGGCCTGGATCGTCCTTCGACACCAGCCCCGAAATCTCCGCCCTCCGCTTTGATCACGTGGGAAATGTCACGTGGTACAGACGCCTGCGCCTACGCGTGCCTTGTGATGTCACATCCCTGGACGACGGTGACGAGGTCATGTGCGTCGCGTCGCTTGCATCATGGTCACACTACTCGCAGGACGTAGAACTCGTGGCGCTCACAGTTACCGAGAGCTTGACGGGCTAGAGGAGGAGGTAGATGGCGCTTCCGGGTGGCAAATGCTAGCGTTACGAAATCCGGTCGTGTCATATAAGGCTCGTCTTGCTGCCAGTTTCCTTTTGATGTCGTGAGCTACCGAATAACAGTGGCCAAGCGATAGCTACAACGTCTGTTAATCCACGCAGCCTTGACACCCGACTACAACTAGAGGTGGATTGGCCATGACATGATAGTTCAAGGGTGGTGGCAGAGCAGCTTAACGTGTCTTCTATACTATAATGTAGTCAGTATTTAGAGGACAACTCCAATATTTGGGAATTTCAACTCTATGACTTAGTGAGCTAAGGAAAAAATTTGGTGCACTGTCTGCGGGAGTTACTCACGATAATCGTATGCACGTCTGTGATTTTAGACCTTACAGCCTGATGCAGTGAGGTCCAAAGTCACAGTCCAGTTCCAGATTTTAATGTTTTCGACTACCAAATAACTGAAGGAAAAGGTGAAGTTGTACATAAACCTTTAAACCTTTGGATGTCGGTAGAGGTCTGTGTCCTGCAGGAATCATCGCGACAGAAACCGCTACGACAGGCAAATGGTTAATTGTATTAGTAATCACAGTATTAGAGAAAGGAAGATGGATGTAGGGTCCCATACTTTGTGTTCTGCATTTCTCCAGTACTGTTAAAATTGTATACACAACTTCCAACTTTTCCTTCATGTCATATATGGAGCCCTAGTGTTAATAATTTTTAATATAATTTTACTTCATTTTGACCCCTTCAGTGCCGGCTGTATGTGCGCGCAATGTGCCGGGGAATTTTTTCCTACGATTAGGTGCCTACATGAAAGTAGCTGCAGCTTCCTTTGTGTGAAGGTCCACAACCATGAAATTTCACAGAATGATAGCATACACCCCTCGGATATCAGATATAAAACAAATATATCTGCTGAAGGAAATGTGTAATACTTGAATTAAAAAGAGCACAAATGCAAAAAATGTGTCCATTTTTGGGTTAGTCTAACAGTTGTTTTGGTGTAATGGGTCCAGGTAAATCATATTTAGCACCACCAAACATAAAGAGAAAAACAATCTGTTGTCACTGCAGTAAGGCATGTTTGGAAACATAATTGTTACATGTCTGAGTCATTTAACACTTCGTTTAGAACTTCCAGTGCAGAAAAGCGTGGGCGATATCGATTCTGACCAGCCGCCATAACACACACGCGAAGCTATCCCACCAGAACAGGAAAATAAATCACCAAAAAAAATCAAGACTGCCACCACACCCTTGATTACAACCGAAAACGGAAGAAGATACATTAATGACATCACCACAATAGAATTTCACTTATAGGAGTTGTTTCCGTAGACCACAAGCTTGGAGAATGTGTACGTACACTGCCCGGAAAATGTCCGGGTCGTAGCACACAGCTTGCTCAATCAGGCCCGGAAATTTTCCGGGCTTGGGCACTGACGTCAGTCATGTCTGGTGTGATCCAGGTCGCAAGATGTCTTCTTGATTTCTTTTACGAAAATAGTGGAGGAATGAAAACAAATGCGTTATTGGTCGGAGGGGTTCGCTGCACGGACCTTTGTAGGCCTTCGGGAGGTCAAAGGAATCATTGTACCCCTCAGGCCTTCGGCCTTCGGGGTACAATGATTCCTTTGACCTCCCTCAGGCCTACAAAGGTCCGTGTAGTGAACCCCTCCGACCAATATCTTATATTATATCAATATTGTCCCTGGACCCAGTTGCATGTGCGAGCTTAGTCCTGCGCCAGCCACTAAGCAAGGTGCTGCGCTATAGCGAAGCACCTTGCTTAGTGGCTGGCGCAGGACTAAGCTCGCTCATGCAAATGAGTCCTGGTCAGGAACTCACATGGTCCATCTGTAGTATTCCCAGCAAGCGAAGGCCTCCGTAGCAGCTATTTCGTTATACACAAAGGGATAGAGAGAAGGTGGATAACTAGATCAATAACACTGACCCTGACTTTGAGAAACAGTGGGAGTCTATATCCCTGTGAGCAAGAGGCATAGATTCTCAAGTATCTTTGTCTCTTGCATACGGAAGGGTGGGACGTATTCCATTCACTCCTGAACAGTTCCACAAGCAGGCCGCTTCCTTGCACACTGATAATTCAGTGCCAAGAACGCTAGACCTTCCAGTGTATGTAAGAACCATATACAACATCCTTCTCTGGTTTTGTCTTGTTCAGTAGCATGTCCGTTGAAAGGACCTGGTAAATCAAAATGGCACAGTTGCAGTGCGTCTGACTTGATCAGTGTTCAGATCGTGCTCCCGAAAACTGTCCTTGTATCCCATAACCACCCCCCCCCTCCCCTAACCCCTCCCCCCTCCCCCCCCCCCTTTCCCGTTAGGCCAGTTCATTATCATTCCGGTGCCGCGGACGTCAAACCAACCAATCAACAAAACTGGCTTTTGTTTGGATTTAGATCTATATTCAGCATAGTTGGTCTCAGCCAGAGGGGTGCACATGTATATCAAGTTAGGTAGGCTATGTCTCCGTTTTAGCCAATAGATTTGAAAGGCCCCCCACTGACCTTGCTAAAGCAGACGGGCGACCCATATTATAGTGGACCAAAATAGTTCAATGTTCATACACAGTCGAAAATCTTCCTTCTCTGCACTGACTAGCAATGCCGACCTTATGCGCAAAAAGGTCATCGCTCCGACGTCGGCCGCCGTTGGCCCGATGGCCTTTTGCGCATTGGGCTGTGAAGAGCCTCACGTAGGCCATCTGATCAGCGAAGTGTGCACCGGTTTACTCTGTCAGATGATGCGAACCATCAGCAAGGGGCATAGATCCTGCAGTCTGCGGGGGCCCATGAAGATCTATACCTCCACCTGTCTTTCAGTGTGTGTTGGTGTGTGGTTTTGGGCCATATCATCTACACGCAAGTCCAAAATCGCAGAAGAGTAAACGTCAGTGTAGTGTCGTGATTTTTCATC
This sequence comes from Semisulcospira habei, assembly GCA_036245525.1. Lineage (NCBI taxonomy): Eukaryota > Metazoa > Mollusca > Gastropoda > Semisulcospiridae > Semisulcospira > Semisulcospira habei. Next base: position 17,364,141 of record BTPG01000005.1, read on the forward strand.
AGCGTCGTCGTGATCCTTCGTAATCATCAATATTATTATCGTCATCACGTATGTGCATCATCAGAAGCGGCAGCAGCAACACCACCGTCGCCATCAAAAAGTCGTTGTTGTCGTCATCATCATTCTTCATCATCGTCAGCATCACTGATCCTGATTCCTCCGCGAGTCTCAGTGTAGCGATCAACCATAAAATAATTCGTCTTCATCCTCGTTGTCGTCGTCGTCGACATCATTGTTACAACATCAGTTGATGAGGCTGTTCCTACCGTTCATGTTGTTGAGTCAATTTCCACTCCTGCAGTGAAACGTTGAACCCGAGCTACTTCTCTCTGTACTACGCACAGATCCTCATGAGCCCTGCAGTCAGCGGGAGGCACATACGGATTTAGGCTTCCTGCTGCTCCATTTTTACCCGTGCCAAAATCTCAAGCGAAGGGAGGCATCCGGCCTTTAACCCTTTGGCTGTCGGTTGCGCTTTTTGTCACGACGATTCCTGAAGGAATCGTCGTGACAAAAAGTGCTACCGACAGTCAAAGGGTTAAGCTACGACAGCTATGTAGTGAACAGGAAAATGTGTATATATTATGGGAAAAGCCAACGTGGCCATGTTTGAGAAAAGCGAGATTTAAATTGGCATACAGTGAAAATTCTGCTTTCCTCAAAAATAGACATATTGGTCGTTGCCGCTATGAAACTCGGCGGCACAATCATACAACAGAACAATTGTTTCAGCAACTGATAGACCCCCGAACTTCTTCCTTCTTTCTTTTGCGGTTAGAGCCATAGATCCTCATGAGCCCACGCACGAACAGGGGCTCACGAGAATCTGTGCCTCTTGTCGGTTTTACTTACATCTTTGTTTTTCAGTCGCAAGAACCAGTTCATCATACTTGACGTTTAAAGGTTTTTAGTGTCTGGGCGTCTCAGTTTCATGCTTGTGGAACACCTATTTTTTAAAATAAAATACGAAAAAATAGCTTTTCTACTAAACGACCGCAGCTTGTGAATAACGTCATTAACCCATTGTGTCCCAGGTACGAAATACCCACGTTTTGGAGTTGTTCTCTGAGAACTGCAGAACAATACAGGAGACAGATAGACCATGATAGTTTAAGGGTGGTGCCAGAATTTAGCATTTTCATTCATTATAGGTGGTAGTAGATTATGACTGTGTGTTCGTTGTTCTTCAGCTTTATTTTGATCGTGATGTGCTGTACCCTATATGCTGAATTTAGTGTCAGGTTAAGTGTACAAGTATCCAAATAGTGATAGGTTCCCCTTCACTAGAAATATGGCACATAAAACATGACACTGTATCTTATACATGTGTAAGTTTGATGCGATTATGTTTTATGTTAATGTTCAAACTCAGTTGTCATTGTTGACCCTTTGGGTGTTGTAGCGGTTTTAGTCGCGATGATTCATGCAGAAATCATCGCGACTAAAACCGCGACCGACACCCAGATCGACCATGATAGTTCAATGGTGGTGCCAAAATAGCTTGGCGCCTATAGGTGCCAAATTATTCTGGTACCACCCTTGAACTATCATGGTCGATCCATATCCTGCTGGGGTGTGTCGGGACTGAATGAGTTAATGTGTGCAGGACAAGCGCTAAAGCCGAATGTACTAAGAGTATACTCCTGAGCTGTAAAATAACCTTCCCCTCCGCCGCATATCAACAAAAGCCGACGCGGTAACTAAACAATTTGGACATTCGCAACGAGTTTGGGGTCATTTAGAGGTCGGGTTTCCATCGTAAAATTCATAGCATGTTCAGAGCGCTTTAAGTGCCTTTGTCTGTAGAAACATGTGTAGTAACCCAGTGTGCAAAAGGTTTTCGAGCCGCCGGTGGCCGCTATTGGCCCGCGCACAGCTTTTGGATTTAAAATACTTCGTTTCTTAAATAATGAGACCTAATAGTAGATTTTTTTTCTCGGCCTCACTCGTGACCAAAGTGACATTTTATTACAGTGCATTGGGTACACGTGATGCACAGAGCCGCGAGATCAAAAAGAACAATACAAATGTGTACATAACAGACAGATTGGTTGGTTGGTTGTACGTCCTAAAAGCAACAAGACTTTCTCATGACGTGTTTGCGCTGCATGTAAAAAAAAACAAACACCAACAAACAACAAAACATGGAGTGAATGTCGCCAGTCGGTCAAAAATGCTAAAGCAACCTGCGACATGCACTGTATCTTCATCCTAATTTATCGAACCGAAGTTGTTAAGTCCATTCTGTTTATAGTAGGAACTTTTTAGAACGGGTCGCGGTGGGGCGAATTTAATAGCATGTCCACGATGTCTAACAATTGAAGAAAAAAGATAAAAATTACGTCATGTCTAGTTAAGCTAACCTTGCTGCAGAACGTACATTTGGCACGAAGAACCGTATGTGCGTATGTATATGTGTATGTATGTACGTGTTTGAGTACGTACGTAAACAAGAAAATCTCCGGACATTTCTGTACACTAAAGCTTGAAACTTGGCGAAATACTTTCTTAAATGGGTGGCTAAGAGAGCCTCCGAGCGTATTGTAATTGAATGTCTCATTGAAGACATAAACAATCGTTTATAGGAATTCTGTTGACCCAGATTAGAGTCCGTAATTGTTGTCATATTTACTGGAACTTTTGCATATAGCTAGCTTGGAGAACGACATTGGATGAGTTCGTCAGCGAGCTTTGTATCCTTTCAACTTCTTAGTAAAAATTAATTCTTTTCAGAAAATAATTCAACAGTAAAAAACCTTCGCTTCTAGAGAAAGTCAGACAGTGCGGCCGGTGACGTAATAGAAGCAACTCCGTCACCAAGCATGCAGACACTAATACTCTAAATATGACATAATTCTCTCTCTCTCTCTCTCTCTCTCTCTCTCTCTCTCTCTTTCTCTCTCTCTCTCTCTCTCTCTCTCTCTCTCTCTCTCTCTCTCTCTCTCTCCTTCTCTCTCTCTCTCTCTCTCTCTCTCTCTCTCTCTCTCTCTCTCTCTCTCTCTCTCTCTCTCTCTCTCTCTCTCTCTCTCTCTCTCCTTCTCTCTCCATCATCCAATTAAAACCAAATCTATGATAATCGCCACTCGTCAAAAACACCAGTTAGCTCCCCTGTTACTTAACCTTTTATTAAAGGGCAGGCAAATAGAACACGTTAATGAACATCGCCTACTAGGGATTACAATTGACAGTCAGCTTAAGTGGAAGGCTCATACGGACACTTTATGCAGAACGGTAGCCAAAAATCTTTTCATGTTGTCCAAACTGAAATATTACACCGACTCGGACACGCGCAAACTATTCTATAATGCTCACATACGTTCTCATATTGATTACGCGTCAACGGTGTGGGATGGATGCAGTGAAGTCCACTTGAAGAGACTCAACTCGTTACACAGAAGGGCAGCTAAGTTAATCCTTCCTGACCCACGACTCACAACAGAAGAAAAACTCGCCAAAATAGGATTTCTGCCGCTGCAAGACCACTTCAAATACAATAAGGCTATTTTTATGTTCAAAGTGTGGAACCAGAAAATACCAGAATATATCACAACTCTTTTCTCTAAGTCGGAATCTAGGCTTGGTAACATTAGGCAACTTTTCTTAGTCCCCAAAACGAGAATTGATATATACAAATCTAGTTTGTCATTCGCGGGAACGCAGACTTGGAACACGCTTCCTGATTACGTAAAATCCGCTTCCTCTCTAGCCCGTTTCAAAATCAGTCTCTTCAAGTACTTCTCGAAGCAGTCGTAATCATTACGTTGTGAAATATATACTGCCCTGCTGTCGGGACGTTAAGCAATGTACAATCAATCAATCAATGTAACCCTGATTATGTATTCTCCCAATTACAAACTCTGTGCGTGCGTGTGTGATGGTGTGATGGTGTGTGTGTGTGTGTGTGTGTGTGTGTGTGTGTGTGTGTGTGTGTGTGTGTGTGTGTGTGTGTGTGTGTGTGTGTGTGTGTGTGTGTGTGTGTGAGTTTAGGTGTGTGAGATTGTCATGGGACTTTCTTTCCCTAAACTAGCAATGTTTTTGTCAGTTTCATTTACATTTAACTATATACTTAGTTTTTTTGTATTTTGTCTCGTAGTTTTGTAGCAACGGCAGGTTTGAAAAATGGCTATGTCTGTGACGATGTCAATGCCTCAACCGTTGATAAATAAAGCTTCATTGAATCATTGAATCATTGAATCATTGAATCTCTCTCTCTCTCTCACTCTCTCTCTCTCTCTCTCTCTCTCTCTCTCTCTCTCTCTCTCTCTCTCTCTCTCTCTCTCTCTCTCTCTCTCGCCAGTGAAGTGAATAATTTGTTGGAAGTGACTAAGTTGTCAGGATCGTGTAATGTCGTGATGGTAATAACACAAAGAACAATAACAGAGATGACTTCATTTGTTTTTAAGCCTTTCCTACGTTTTTTTCCCCGCAGGCCTGGATCGTCCTTCGACACCAGCCCCGAAATCTCCGCCCTCCGCTTTGATCACGTGGGAAATGTCACGTGGTACAGACGCCTGCGCCTACGCGTGCCTTGTGATGTCACATCCCTGGACGACGGTGACGAGGTCATGTGCGTCGCGTCGCTTGCATCATGGTCACACTACTCGCAGGACGTAGAACTCGTGGCGCTCACAGTTACCGAGAGCTTGACGGGCTGGAGGAGGAGGTAGATGGCGCTTCCGGGTGGCAAATGCTAGCGTTACGAAGTCCGGTCGTGTCTCGTCTTGTTGCCAGTTTCCTTTTGATGTCGTGAGCTACCGAATAACAGTGGCCAAGCGATATCTACAACGTCTGTTAATCCACGCAGCCTTGACACCCGACTACAACTAGAGGTGGATTGGCCATGACATGATAGTTCAAGGGTGGTGGCAGAGCAGCTTAACGTGTCTTCTATACTATAATGTAGTCAGTATTTAGAGGACAACTCCAATATTTGGGAATTTCAACTCTATGACTTAGTGAGCTAAGGAAAAAATTTGGTGCACTGTCTGCGGGAGTTACTGACGATAATCGTATGCACGTCTGTGATTTTAGACCTTACGGCCTGATGCAGTGAGGTCCAAAGTCACAGTCCAGTTCCAGATTTTAATGTTTTCGACTACCAAATAACTGAAGGAAAAGGTGAAGTTGTACATAAACCTTTAAACCTTTGGATGTCGGTAGAGGTCTGTGTCCTGCAGGAATCATCGCGACAGAAACCGCTACGACAGGCAAATGGTTAATTGTATTAGTAATCACAGTATTAGAGAAAGGAAGATGGATGTAGGGTCCCATACTTTGTGTTCTGCATTTCTCCAGTACTGTTAAAATTGTATACACAACTTCCAACTTTTCCTTCATGTCATATATGGAGCCCTAGTGTTAATAATTTTTAATATAATTTTACTTCATTTTGACCCCTTCAGTGCCGGCTGTATGTGCGCGCAATGTGCCGGGGAATTTTTTCCTACGATTAGGTGCCTACATGAAAGTAGCTGCAGCTTCCTTTGTGTGAAGGTCCACAACCATGAAATTTCACAGAATGATAGCATACACCCCTCGGATATCAGATATAAAACAAATATATCTGCTGAAGGAAATGTGTAATACTTGAATTAAAAAGAGCACAAATGCAAAAAATGTGTCCATTTTTGGGTTAGTCTAACAGTTGTTTTGGTGTAATAGGTCCAGGTAAATCATATTTAGCACCACCAAACATAAAGAGAAAAACAATCTGTTGTCACTGCAGTAAGGCATGTTTGGAAACATAATTGTTACATGTCTGAGTCATTTAACACTTCGTTTAGAACTTCCAGTGCAGAAAAGCGTGGGCGATATCGATTCTGACCAGCCGCCATAACACACACGCGAAGCTATCCCACCAGAACAGGAAAATAAATCACCAAAAAAAATCCAGACTGCCACCACACGCTTGATTACAACCGAAAACGGAAGAAGATACATTAATGGCATCACCACAATAGAATTTCACTTATAGGAGTTGTTTCCGTAGACCACAAGCTTGGAGAATGTGTACGTACACTGCCCGGAAAATGTCCGGGTCGTAGCACACAGCTTGCTCAATCAGGCCCGGAAATTTTCCGGGCTTGGGCACTGACGTCAGTCATGTCTGTTGTGATCCAGGTCGCAAGATGTCTTCTTGATTTCTTTTACGAAAATAGTGGAGGAATGAAAACAAATGCGTTATGAAAACAAATGCGTTAATAGAAGCAACTCCGTCACCAAGCATGCAGACACTAATACTCTAAATATGACATAATTCTCTCTCTCTCTCTCTCTCTCTCTCTCTCTCTCTCTCTCTCTCTCTCTCTCTCTCTCTCTCTCTCTCTCTCTCTCTCTCTCTCTCTCTCTCTCTCTCTCTCTCTCCTCTCTCTCTCTCTCTCTCTCTCTCTCTCTCTTTCCTCTCTCTCTCTCTCTCTCTCTCTCTCTCTCTCTCTCTCTCTCTCTCTCTCTCTCTCTCTCTCTCTCTATCTCTCTCTCTCTCTCCTTCTCTCTCTCGCTCCCTCTTTCTCACACATATGCGCGCATCTCTAAGAGGCATAGATCCTCATGTGCCCGGAGGGCGCATGAACGTCTATGCCTCTTGAGGATGTTTTGGAGCGCGCGCATGCACTCACGCACACGTGCAAGCATACACACACGTCGACGCGCTTTCAGAAGAGCATGCAGGTGTACTTAGTATAACATGTAGCTAGGTAAAGTCAACCTGATTTCACACAAATTATAGCAAGACTGAAATTGTACCGTGAAATACTGGTTTTGGCACCATTTTCGCAAGTCTTGAAGCGAAAGCGAAACTCATATCACGTAAAAAATATAAAATTACGTAAAAACAAAAAAATACGTCATGACAAATAACGTTTGACAAACCAATGACGCATATGCGCGCATCTCCAAGAAGCATAGATCTTCAAGTGCCCGGAGGGCTCATGAACATCTATGCCTCTTGATGATGTTCGCAGCGCGCGCATGCAAACACGCACACGCACACGCATACACACACATCGACGCGCTTTCATAAGAGCATGCAGGTGTACTTAGTATAGCATGTAGCTAGGTAAAGTCAACCTGATTTCACTCAAATTATAGCAAGACTGAAATTGTACCGTGAAATTTGAGTTTTGTCAATATTTTCCCAAGTCTTAAAACAAAAGCGAATCTCATATCACGTTAAATATAAAATTACGTAAAAAAAAAAGTACGTCATGACAAATGACGTTTGACAAACCAATGACGCGTGTGCACTGCGCGCGCCCCTTCTAGAGTTCACTATGACGCATTGGCACATCTGCGAAGCTTTTTCAGAAAGAGATTTTTCAACATCAGAATTAAGTCAAAGACAAAAGGTAGAGAGCCTTGACAGCGAAGACATCTGTCATATAGAAGAGACTTTGTGGGTTATGGTTCATTCCATCTTGTTTTTTGTTTTAATCATTTAGATAAGATAAGATAAACTTCATTGCCATATGCATAAACATTAGGATTTTTTTGCGGCATAACTGACGAGCGTCCATATTAAGATCAACACAAAATCATACATACATCACAATCAAGCAGACTCTATAATTCCAAACCACACATATGTATAACAGTCTTTCTACTAAGTATGCACACACATCTAAGTAAGTAACATAAGATAAATCTATAGCATAATAACCATATTATGACAACAAAAACCGCCAAGTGAGCCGCAACGAAAACAGATTAGCTAAATTCATATGTATTTGTAACACTGTATATCCTGTTCGAGAAGAGGTTTAATAGAACATATAATGAACTATAAACAACTAAGATGGGCTGTAGGTAATTCTAAAGGGACGTTGCGTCAATCTGCTGAGTTATAGCATATCACAGCCACATTAGACAGGGCCTGAACAGCCAAGGGATAAAAGCTCTTCTGAAAACGAGTGGTTTGGGCCTTAATGGATCTAAAGCGTGAGCCAGATGGCAAGGGCTCGAACAGACTATGTGCAGGATGGTGCTCGTCATGTATTATGGAGCTCGCTCTCTGGTGCCTGCGTGGTACAGAGATTCCAGCGAGAGGAGATCGCTTCTAACAATATGAGATGCTGTTTTGATCACCCTATTTAATTTCTTGCATGCTTCGTCGGTTGCGCTGCCCTACCACATCGTCAATGAGAAGGTAAGAACGCTCTCAATGGCGGCGCGGTAAAACTGCACCATGATCTGCTGACTGACGCCAAAAGACTTCAACCGCCGAAGAAAAAACAGGCGCTGCTGGGCTTTCTTTACTAGCTGTTCAACATTCTTCTCCCACTTCAGATCGTGCGATATGAGAGTACCCAGGAATTTTAATGTTTCAACAATTTCAATATTGTTTCCTTGAATGGTTAAGGGAAGGGGAAGGGGGGCAGTCTTCTTTTTCCTGAAATCAGTTATCATTCCCTTGGTCTTTCCAACATGCAAATCCAGGTTGTTGTCAGAACACCAGCCTACTAACATGTCTACCTCATCCCGATATGCACTCTCGTCATTGTTATGTACAAAACCCTTGACTGTCGTATCATCAGCCACTTTCACTATGCGTGTGCTATCATAGTGGGATACACAGTCGTGTGTAAAAAGATAATACAACAATGGGGATAAAACACATCCTTGGGGAGCTCCCGTACTCAAGGTCAAAGACTGAGATACATGTTCACATTGACCAGGAGTAGGGAACTGACGCAGCTGAACACAGTTCTGACCGCACGAACCGATCCTGACAATCTGGGGTCTGTTTAACAAGAAATCCAGAACCCAGTTACAGATGGACTGTGCGAAGCCAAGGTGCAGCAGCTTTTCATGCAGTTTGGACGGTATTATAGCGTTGAATGAGCTGCTGTAATAACTGAACAAAAAGCAGCCTAACATACGCATTTGGCTTCTCCAGAAGCTGCAGAATATAGTGCAGCCTTAGCGACACAGGCGTCCTATACTGATCGGTTCGAGCGGTAAGCAAACTGATAAGGATCGAGGGAGGGGGGCATGACAGACTTGATGTGCTGCAGGATCAGCCGCTCGAACGTTTTCATTATGACGGAGGACAACGCCATAGGCCTTTTGTCGTTAAGGGTACTGATGGTTGCCTTTTTTGGTACGGGGATAATAGCTGACTTTTTGAGACAGTGTGGAACCTTGCATGCCAGTTAAATATGACTGTGATAACGCTCAGGAGCTGGTCGGCACAGTAACGAAAAAGGCCAGAAGAAATTTCATAAGGGCCTGCTGCCTTACGCACATTCAAACGTCTGAGAAGCTGCCTCACATGCGTTTCACACACCACAAGAAAATCATCATCGGAACTAAGCGGGGGTGGCATAGAAACGGGGTGGTTATTTTGCCTGTCAAAACGACCGTAAAACACGTTCAGGTCTTTTGCCAGTGCGGGGTTGTGAGTGTCTGCCTCGTTTTGATGCTTGTTTGTATTTTGTGATTTTCTGTATGCCTTGCCACATATCTCTAGAATTGTTCGTAATCAGGTTGCTTTCCAGTTTCTGTCGGTATTGTCTTTTTGATACCTTAATACACTTCTGTACCTCATATATAGCTCTTTTATACTTTTCTTTGTCATTAGAGACGAAGGCTTCCTTTTTTGCATTGAGTGTGTCCCTAATAGTTTTACTCAAGCAAGGCTTGTCGTTAGGATATTTTGTGACAGTCCTGGTAGGTATGCAGATGTCCTCACAAAATTTAACATAGTCTGTAGCCACGTCCGTGAACTCTTCGATACTGGTGGAGGAGTCTTTGAAAACGTCCCTTTTGGTGGACTCGAAACAGCCGCGCAATGTCTCCACCGCAGCGGCCGACCACTGTCGTACATGCGTCTGGCTGGTTTCTCCCTCTTTAGCTGTTGCTTGTACACAGGTATAAAAAAATATCATGGAGTTGTCGGAGTTTCCAAGAGGTGCGCGTGAAATAGAGTGGTATGCATCCTTTATTGTTGTATAGCAGTGGTCAAGTGTGTTGTTCCCAAGCGTTGCACAGGTAACTTCCTGACGGTATTTGGAGAGCCCCTTTCTCAAGTCAGCTTTGTTGAAGTCACCGGCTATAAGACTTACAGAGTCAGGGTTGGTATTTTCACTCTGTATCACAATGTCCGACAACTCACTGACAGCAGTACCTGTGTTGGCCTGTGGTGGTATGTAGACGGCCGTGAGGATCACTGAAGTGAACTCCCGTGGGAGATTAAAGGGTCGACATTTAATAGTTAGTGTTTCTAGCTCTGACAATTACAAAATATGTACATAGAAATGATATATAAAACGCATATCTACCATCTCTTAACTCATTCTAGACGTGCCGCCTGCGGATACGCAGCTTATGTCGCGTATCCGGAGGCGAGACGTCTCGAATGAGTTAAGTGCAGCATACTCATTACCATTAGAAACACACATCCAATACCAATTGTTTCAGTCAGTGCAGACAGTAGGCTTTAACTCATTCGCGGCCAGCCGCATCCGGATGCGTGGCATCAGTAAGTCGTGCATCCAGATGCGGCTAGCCACGATTAAGTTAACATCTTTGGGACAACGTAGGTGCAGTCAAAACTGCCCGGATCGTACAGAAAAGAGTCTGAACAAATTCCGCATAATACTCTTCCCAGTTTATCTGACCTCCATCCGTGCGCATGACCCGGATAATACGCTTCCCAGCTTAGCTGACCTGCAAGTGTTATACATCCGTGCGCCGCATGACCCCGGACGGAAGACCTAATTCTGGAAGTTTCAAAATCACAGACCATTACGAAAATTCTTCACGCAGCTAAATCCGTTTTTCTTTTTATATTGAAGAGTCGGGAGTGAATGCCCCCCCCCCCCCCCCCACACACACACACACACACGGAAGTCATTCCGTTGAAAATCGCACGATATAAGCTCACCTACCACCTTACGCACCGCCGCCTTTCACACTTACGTGTACATGAACCGGACGGAAGAATTAATTCTGTAGTGCCCTTGTGGCGAATACAGATCGGAACAATCACATGCTGAAAGAGTTCTACGGCTTTAGCAGTGGTTGATTCAGAGAGGAGGGGGGGAGGGGTCCTAGCGGGCACAGCCCTCCCCCAGCCCCCCTCCCCCAGACCCCCCCCCCCCCAACCCGCCCCCCCCCGCCCCCCTCCCCCCCCCCGTACAGCCCCGACCCAAACTTTTTTGGTTTGGATGGTTATTATTTTGTGGAAGCTGGTTGTGGACGTTATCTTTTACTATTCGATGATTCTTCTTTTCTTGTAAGGTGTATTTCACGCTTATCTCACGGGATCGGTGGGTGCGTCTATTGTGTTCATGGGGCTATAGTCAAATATCCTCATTTGGCTGCTCTCCGTCACAGTACATCATTCAGACATAGAGTGTCATGTGCCCCTGCACTCACTTACGGGGGTTCATGTAAGGCAGTACATCTTGCTGCGTGATGCAATATTCATTGCATCCTCAGTCCGAGGCAGCCATGTGGCTTTCACTCATTTTTTATCATGGTCGAAAGTGTATTGGGCGAGTTTGAAATGTTGACGTCGCCCACTACCCTTTCGACCATCAAAATCTCGTCCTTGGGCGAGACCGAGGTTATGGTTGAGTTTATCATGGTCGAAAGTGTATTGAGCAGAACTACTCTACCACCGACAAGGAGTGCCTAGCCATCATCTGGGGAGTGAGGAGGTTTGAACTGTACCTGCAGGGAGTACCATTTGTGCTGCAGACGGACCATCAACCCTTCAACTATCTGAATTCTGCCAAGTTCGCAAACTCACGTATCATGAGATGGGCGATGTTCTTGCAGAATTTTGACATTAAGTTACAGTCCATCGAGGGGGTTCACAGAACTTTGGAACAAATTACCTGAGCAGAGCAGTTTAAAGGAACATTTCTTTTCTTTGTCCAGGACAGTTTAAAGAAACTGTGAAAAAAATTATTACAGAGCAGTTTATTTAAGTTCTGATGTGAGATTCTTAGTGTTCATTATTCTGTGAAGTTTGACAGATTTGAGAAAAAATTTGTGAAATTGTATTCTCAAAAGAGGTTTGTATAATTCTTTGAGAGCATGTGTGTGTTAATCATAGGAAAGATCCGATATTCATTTAACTTTTTTTTAGTACCTTTTTAGTAGAATTTATTTTCTTTTGCACGGAGAATTGCGATCTATTTCGGTTGTGACGCATAGTTTCGTTACAATGTTGTAAAGTTTGACCTACATACGTCTGGAAGGTTCGGGCAGGATCGCGATTTTTCTAGTGACCTCATATATGACGTCAAAGGGTTTGGTAACATTTCGTAACATTGTATCGAAGGCGCTTAGAGGGTAGTGGAAATTTGTAGCAACCTCTACAGAGTTCTTTTTAATGAATATTAATGAGTTTTGGTTACGTTTTCTTTTCTGATTGTTTGTATTGTGCAAATTTGCTGGATTATTCCGGAAATCTGTAATAGTATAAAAGACCGTGTTAGGAAGTATGTGTGTACATTGTATGAGAGACGCAGTGTGTCAAAAGTGTTGATGCATTGTAGAGGAGACAGTGTATCAGTGTTGGTGCATTTGTGGATGCTTTGTGCAGAGATCGCATCGCTGCAATAAAATATTGTTGGAACTGGTACTCACTCCATTGTGGTCTACAACCTTGTTCCACGTGTGACGAGTTGCAGCTGAGTGAAGTTTCTTTACAAGAACGCTACGTGCGTGCGTCTGGTGTGATTGTATCATACCACCACTACGACTACCACGTAACAGACGGATGGGAGAGGTCCCCGCCACAGGTTAATAATGGAGTAACTCAGATAAACTGATCCAATGTAGTATTTCAACACTGAAATAACACTTTTTACCTTATATTTTTAACATAAATCTTAGAACATAAAATGGGTATTTTAACCGGTGGTCCTGAAAAATTTTACCCTGTTTTTAACTAATATAAAAAGAACTTATGCAAATAATAACCATTGGTTGGTAAGACAGAGACCAAAAATACTTGAACATAATACGCCGTGTCTACCGTAGATGTTCATTAGGCGAGGCATAAAAAATACAACCTATGAGATTTGTCTTCATATTTACGCGTAGTGGTACCTAAATAGTCTTCAGATTTATGCGTAATGGTACTTTGTAGATATGCATGAAGACTTGTGCATGAAGACTGGTTCACGCGCGCTGATCCAAGCATTGCAGTTTAATCTTTTGATTTCAAGAACTATATGGCTTTCATTGTTACGATTGTGGTTGTGTTGTCCTGTGAGAGCATGCATGTGTTGATCGTAGGAAACGATCCGATATTTTTTTTGAGCTGTTGTGGTTACGATTCACGTACATTTTCAGTAAGTTTCTCTATCGATTCGCGCAGATAGCGGTTTTGGCTTTGTTATGATACGCTTAGTTTAGTCCGGAAGCTTCTAGAAAAGTCGCACGAGAATAACGGTCGATCTTTGTTTTAAGTAGATTCGCGGAGTATAGATTAAAACCTTTGAGCAGGTCGCGCTGTCTTGTGACCGCGTACGTGTGTCGTCAGTAGAGTAAGAAACATTTCATTACATTGTTTTATAGACGCTCAAAATAGACTTAGTTGTTTACTGTGCGCGTGAAATTGGCAGCCAGTCGGTGTTTTTCTGAAAGTTTGTGAAACTTCTGGAAAGATCCAGGCTAGGTCGTGAACTGCCTTCCATACTTTTTGTGACATCATTACACACTAGTATTTGGGGCTGAAATTAGTAGCCGAATTTTTGTAGCCTATTGTAGTTTTTCTAGAAAATTCTTTTTTTTTATATATTAATATTTATGAGTTTCAGTTACGTGTTTCGTTTTGATTGGTTGCGTTGTATGATTTTCTTGGATTATTCTGGAAAGTGGTTGTATATCTAAAGAGGGCGCTAGGAAAGCACGTATATATATTGTCTTGCATTGTCAGTTGTAGAGACACACAGTTTATCGTAGGTACGTGGCTCGTATAAGGTGTACATTGTGAGAGACGCAGCGTAACGGTGGTGTACGTTGTATGAGAAACTTTGTGTCGCCAGTGTGGACATTTGCAGAAGAGACATTGTATCAGTGTTTGTGCATTTGGAAATGCATTTGTGTGGAGATCGCATCGCTGAATTAAAATATTGTTGGAACTGTTACTCCAGTATTGTCTACATCCTTAAGCCACGTGTGACGGGTTGCAGCTGAATGAAGTTTATTTAAAAGAACCTTACGTGCGTGCGTCTGGTGTGTTTATCATACTACGACTACGACCCAACCACGTAACATTCATTCTATAGAATCAAAGGGATAAATAGTCCTGCAGTATGCGTGAACGTGGAACGTCCTTGCCAGCTGTCCGAATAGAGTAGAGCTTTGCACCGATAAACTATATAACCTGTATTAATGTCTCTTCATTGGCTGTCGGTAGCAGTTTCTGTCACGATGATTCCTGCAGGAATCATCGCGACAGAAACCGCTAACGACAGTCAATGAGTTAAATTCGTTTCGCCACTGCATTCTGCTACAGTGTGTCTCCTGAAGAATGAGGAGACAATAGAATAAATCCGCATAGAAACCGGCAAAGTTGAACATGGTTAGGAATCAATTCTTAACCCATTCAGCCCTGACGCCCCACAGCAGGAGATGGGTCGACCATGATAATTCAAGGGTAGTGCTACTGCTAGTGTCACTACCCTTGAATTATCATGGTCGATCCATTTCCTGCAAATGGTGTATATTCATTAGAGTGACGCCTCCAAAATTTGGGAAATATGGCCGTCGGGCTGAATGAGTTAATTATGAAAATCTCTGAGAAAAAAATGAAAGTTCAGTAATGCTAACACAGTGCTGATCACAGTGCAATTTGCACAGTAGTACAACATTCCTGTACTGGAGTGAGAGAAGAGTTCAAACTGGTGCTGTCCAGCCGGTTTCAAGCGCTGCAGGAGCTAGTAAATAAAGAGGAGGCGGTCACCACAGAGCAGCAGTGGAAGGCAGTTAGAGAGGCGCTGAACTCAACCTGCAAAGACACTGTAGGGTTCAGGAAACACCATCACAAGGACTGGCTGTCGGCACAGACCTTGAGGAAGATAGAAGTGAGGAAGCAGAAGAAAGCAGTTGTCAACAACAGTTGCACGAGAGCATCCAAAGCAAGGGCACAGGAGGAATACTCGGAAGCCAACCGTGAGGTGAAGAGGAGTATCAGGGCAGACAAGAGGGCCAACACAGACAGCCTTGCAGCAGAGGCAGAAAAGGCAGCAAGCAGCGGCAACATGAAACAGCTCTACGACATTACCAGAAGATTGTCGGGCAAGTATGGCCATACAGAAAGACCAGTAAAAGTCAAAGAAGGCAAGCCTATTGCAGACAGAGCAGACCAACTTGACAGATGGGCCGAGTATTTTGAAGAGTTACTGAACAGACCCAGCCCACCCGACCCCCCAGACATCCAGCCAGCAGAGACCGACCTACCCATCAGCTGTGACAGACCCAGCCGGGAAGAGATCAGACGAGCAGTGGCATTTTTGAAGAACGGCAAAGCAGCAGGGTCAGATGGCATCCCAGCGGAGTCTCTGAAAGCAGACCTAGAGACAACAGTAGAGATGCTGTACCCACTGTTTGGAAGGATCTGGGAAGAGGAGGTGATGCCAGCTGACTGGAAGGAGGGTACCTAATCAAGCTTCCCAAGAAAGGTGACCTCAGCAAGTGTTCCAACTACAGAGGAATCACCTTGCTGTCAGTACCAGGAAAGGTCTTCAACAGGATCATCCTGGAGAGAATGAAGAACTCCGTTGACCCCCAGCTGAGAGACCAGCAAGCAGGATTCAGGAAAAACTGATCATGAACAGACCAGATCGCCACTCTCCGCATCATCGTGGAACAGTCTCTGGAGTGGAGCTACCCGTTGTACGTCAACTTTGTGGATTACGAGAACGCATTTGACAGCGTGGACTGAGAGACTCTGTGGAAACTCCTACGACACTACGGTGTACCCACAAAGCTCGTCCGCCTGATCAAGAGCAGCTACGATGGCATGACATGTCGCCTGATCCACGAAGGGCAGTTCACCAGGGTGCTCCAGGTCAGAACCGGTGTCAGGCAGGGGTGTTTGCTGTCTCCGTTCCTCTTCCTACTGGCCATAGACTGGGTCATGAAGAGGACCACAGAGCACAGACGAAGTGGAATACAGTGGACACTGTGGACACAGCTTGACGACCTCGATTTTGCAGACGACTTGGCTTTACTGTCCCACACTCATCAACAAATGCAGGACAAGACCACGAGGCTTGCTGACATCTCGTCCCAAGTGGGCCTCACCATCCACAAACAGAAAACAAAGACAATGAGGCTGAACGCAGCCAGGGAAGAACCAGTCTTGCCTGCTGGCACCCCGTTGGAGGAGGTGGAGTCCTTCACCTATCTCGGGAGCATCAGAGACAAAATAAGGCGGCACTGATGCAGATGTCAGAGCACGAATCGGTAAAGCCAAAGCAGCCTTTCTCCAGATGAAAAAAGTGTGGTGTTCCAGAGAGTTGTCACAACACACCAAAGTCCGGATTTTCAACTCCAACGTAAAAGCAGTTCTCCTATATGCAGCAGAGACTTGGAGATTGACAAAAACCACAGTCAGCAGAGTACAGATCTTCATAAACAGTTGCCTTAGAAGAATTTTGAAAATCCACTGGCCAGAGAAGATCAGCAATATCAGACTCTGGGAGAGAACAGAGCAGATAACAGCAGAGAATGAAATTGAGCGAAGAAGATGGGGATGGATTGGTCACAGTCTGAGAAAGCCAGCTTCCAGTATCACTAGGCAAGCATTATCATGGAACCCCCAGGGAAAGAGGAAAAGAGGCCGGCCGAGAAACACCTGGCGTCGAGACCTCCAAGCAGACATCAAGAGACTGAGAACCACCTGGAGTAAAATCGAAGGAGAAGCACAGGACAGGAGTCGCTGGAGGTCTCTCGTCGACGGCCTATACCCGGGGAGGGGTGACAGGCGTAAGTAAGTAACAACATTCCTGTGAAGCTGCAAAATAACGTATTACTCGTATTAGAGCGTTTTAACAACTTACCCTTCCACATCCCACACCCTAAGTGATTTTTAGCAATTACAGATTATTAACTAAACGGTAAAGACACAGTCCTAACTGAATGTGTATGCATGGACGGAGCACAGCGAACCGTACAGCCCTGGACTGGATCAACCAATCGGGGGTTGTAAGCGCACAGTCATCGTTGAAGCCACGGAGTTCTGAACAGAGCTATTCCCTGAGCAGATCTGCCAAGGTCAAAGCGCTGGCGAGAGCCTCCAGCAAAATGTACTGCCAGCTGTACTGGGTCTGACTTTTGAGCCACGGAGCTCTCAAAAGAGAACTGCGAAGCTCAAAGCGCTGACGAAAGCCAGCGATGGGACAATGGGACAGAAATCGCGCAGCTCTGGCAGAGTTGCGACGACTCAAAGCTCCAGAGAAATACTCCAGTGATGAGAAGTTTTGCAAACACTGACGCGCACAAACGGCCCCTACGCGTTTTTTTACATCCACTTCCATTTGTGTGCTGGTATGCGATTTTGGACCTACAACTTTCAGTTAAGTTTCAAAATCACAGACCATTACAAAATTTCTTCACGCAACTAAGTGCGTTGCTCTTGTATGCGTGATCCAAAGATACATTTCAAGAGTCGGGAGTGAATCCCCCCACGAAAGTTGAAAATCGCGACGGAATAAGCCAACCTACCACGTCAGTTAGCCACCCTCGCCCGCAACCATCTAGTGGTGTCATCACCACACTCCGAAGATAACCAAGCAAGCAATAGCAAGCTTGGCCCGGAGACCGTGCATGTCTATACGTTCTCCGTTAGGACGACCACCACGATCGATGGGCGACTGTCATTCTGCAAAAGAGAAAATAAACGAGCTATATTGGATTCCTCTTCACAGAGCTTTATAGTGGTATGGAATTAACAAATTAACAAAATCACTTTTGACCTACCACACTCTCGACCTTTGACCTACCTCTCAAGGTCAGATTGACATGAGGCCACTTTGGCGTCCGCCAAAGTGGCCTCGTGTCAGTCTGGCGTTAAAATTTATTTTGACTCAAAACAGCACAGAACACGAAGATATAGGACGGGGCAGGCCAACAAATCAACACAAGACGCGACAGTAGAAGACGTGACAATTAATAGATGACAAGACAGAACAAGACCACACGATACAAGATGCAACAAGACAATACAGAAAACAGCACACGACGCCACAAGACAACGCATTCACCCTTGTGGAAACAAGCAAATATATATATATATATATATATATATATATATATATATATATATATATATATATATATATATATATATATATATAATATATATATATATATATATATATATATATATATATGACCATGATAATTCAAGGGTAGTGCCAGATTAGCGTGGCGCCCTCAGCCGCCAAGCTAATCTGGCACTACCCTTGAATTATCATGGTCAAGCCATCTCCTGCAACGGGTACATGGTCGTTAGGCAATACCTCCAAAATTTGAGAAATGGGACCCTGAGGCTAAAGGGTTAACCCTTATTATGCATCAGACACCGGCATTATAACAGTACCAGTGGCTGCATGCGCCAGGGGATTAATCTCTTCGAATTCAACACTAGGTAAAGGAGACTCACTTCCATACGCACCATTGACTTCAGACAGGTGCCATTTTAATGTGGTCTGAATGGGCCACCGATTCATGCAATTAGCATAAAAGCAAGAAGACAAGCATGCTAGTAGGACTCGGTAAACACTGACCATTCTAAACTTAGAACATACAAGGAAGAAGGCTGAGTGAAAGGACAGTTAAAAAAATAAAAAATAAAAAAACTTCCTACCGTGCTCAAACTTGACTCCGTCAGTGAAACTTTGCACCCTAAACCCACCCCCACCCCACCCCAACTATCCAGCGCCAGCCACAAATGTCTGAAAGACGTTTAACATTTCATTCAAAATATTACCGTTACAATCCAAAACTCATATATCCCATCTGTGGCTCGTAAAGTCCGAGATGCCACTTACACATACTGTTGCAAAGAAACCAGTAAAAATGCACACCACAGTTCTCAATTCACGAGCCCACAGATCACATTTTAACGTTCAAAGTCCGGAGTCCGGCAATGCCAGTCTCCATGAAATTGGCCGGTGCTGGTAGCGTGGTGACACACAACACTGCAGTAGACTCTTGATACTTGATCCCGGTCTTGTGGGTTCCCAGTAGATTCTGAAAAATTGAAATATGCCTGGATTATGTTAACACCTAACCGCTACCAAGAAAACCGTTATGTGATTTATTTTAACTGCGCTTGTGCATGCAGCAAGCGACAGTAATGTAAACGGTGCGCCTAGCTTCATGCACCGGGGGTTAACACTTTGCGCAGTCCTCGGGACACTGAGTCATAGGATACCTTTGAAGTATCACGAGCATTCATATTTCATGGCATGGTATGATGTCCTATGAAGACACTTCCCAAAGACAGTTACTAAATTTTGATCCTAGGGTTCAGATTCTAAATCTGAGCCCTACAGGACTCAGATTTAGAATCTGAGCCCTAGGATCAATATTCCCGAACCTGGAAACTATCTTCTGCAGACATCACACAGTGTCAGGAGATATAAATTTCAGCGATACGTCAAAGGTATCGGCAAGAATAATTTGGCACCTATTGGCACCAGACTATTCCGACACCATCTTTGAACTACCATGGTCACCCAAGACAACTTTGACGGAGAACAGCATGGAAACCCACATAATTGTGCTGACCTGTGACCTTGAGTTATGATGAAAGACTATCATCTCACGCATACTGACTTGAACGGTCCTTTGCTACCAAAAATGTTTATGGAAAAGCAGAATGTAATTGAAAGTTTGAAAGGTACCTTGAAGATAAACACGATGCTGCTGTTTGCTAAACGTAGACTTGTTTCCTGAGATGCCAAACGTGAGGTGGGGCAGGGTGCTGAGCACTTCATGTAGGAATGTATTTGACCTCAGAGACTAGCTGGCACATTTCTGTCAGCCGCCAAGAAGTAAAAATGGTTCTCACTGTTTATTCAACAAGTGAAAAAGCTTTGAAAAGCTGGGGGAGGAGGGGGGGGGTGGAAGAACTTTAAACAACCCTTATCATTCGGAATACACCAGTGTGTAAAATAAGTTTGACTAAAATAGTTCAAGGGTAGTGCCAGAATAGCTTGGCGCCTCCAGGCGCCAAGCTATTCTGGCACTACCCTTGAACTAAAGCCAGTATCTGTAAGTACTATAATGTAGCTTGCATTATATGGCAGTGTACAAATTTAAAGCTTTTAGCCTCAGAATGATATGAGATAAACAAGTCATGCATACGTTTGAAACGTTTGTGCATAACCCCGCCAAAGTTCAGAATTTAAAACCTTCAATTGCTGTAACCGATATTGCAAAAGATCTTTTCAATTCCTCATAATTTTATATATATATATATATATATATATATATATATATATATATATATATATATATATATATATATATATATATATATATATATATATATATATATATATATATATATATATATATAATATATATATCAGGGCCGGATCCAGGGGGATGCTTTGGTGCTACAGCACTCCCCCTCCCCCCCCCCCCCCCCCCCCCGTCGGCTTTATATAAAAAAAAAAACTGCCAGTCCACAACATGGTCCGAGAAGGAGGGGGGTGCTTTAAGGTTAAAACTGCTACAAATATGTTCAAAAACTAGGGTTAATGATGTCTGCTTGTCGACTGGCCACGTGCAGGCAAAAAGATCGAACTGCACGTGAATGAAACAACATGTTCATGTTCCTTGTTCGACGTTCAGAGACAACACTATCGCACACACTACCATCACTAAAAACAGCATAACGATAACACAATACACCAAAGTGGCAAATGTATACATGTGAATTTCATGCCACTGTCAGTTCACATCGTGGCTCATGTTCACACTCCACGTGCATTTTGGGCGTTGACTGCATAGGCACGGGGTGATCGTTTCGTAATATGTCATCCCTTAAAGTATGCCGAACGTGTACAGTATGAATTGTACCCTAATTATGCGCTTTGAAAACGGACTCCTAAATGACCCCAGATCTCTTTTTTTTTCCCGGGGACTACACTTATCATTGCAAAAGTCCAAAATCAGTATTTAGTTGTCCCGGGTGGCTTGTCAATTCGTTGTTTAACGTCCACGACACAGAAGAGATAATGGACGACCCGGACGGGGAGGGGGGGGGGAGGGGAGGGGGGGACAGGGAAATTAATTGCCTCTGGAGTACGGCCTGAACACTGATCAGTTCAGGCGCTGCAACTGTGCCACTTTGATGGACCAGGACCTTTCAACGGACAGGTCATGGAACAAGCCCGTTCTTTTTTCCCTGGATTTGCGAGTCCAGCTAACGTGGCCGAGACGGGGATTCAAACCCACGACCCGGCGATTTCCTTCGCTCTCTTGCTCCGACGCTTAACACATTACATCCTGAGGCTGAATTTTCACAAGTTTGCTTGTTGTCCTATAAAGGCTAATTACGGATTAGGTGACAGATAAACCATTTTAGTTCAAAGGTGGTGCCAGAATAGCTTGGTACCTCAGGTGCCAAGCTATTCTGGCACCACCCTTGAACTATCATAGTCAAATTTTATTTCAAGCAATAGGTGTATCAGGATGAAAAGGGTTAACCGCCCGAGATATTTCGGACTCATGTTAGTTGTTGGTCAGTTCGGAGTTTAACGTCCAAGGCACCAAAGTGATAATGGACGGCTCTGACGGGCGGGTTATGGGGAACAGGGAAATCTATTGCCTATGAAGTACGACCTGAACACTGATCAATTCAGGCGCACTGCAACTGTGCCACATTGATTTACCAGGATCTTTCAACGGACAGGCTATGGAACAAGCCCGTCTTTTTTCATTTGATTGCGAGTCCAGCTACCGGGGCCGGAACAGGGACACGAACCCACGACCCGGCGGTTCCCTTCGCTCTCTTGCTCCGACGCTTAATCACCTGAACTATATATTTCGGACTCAATTAGTTCTTGACGTACGCAAAAGGTTGGATTGCTTCCCTTAGACCTATACAGCAAGCATCGCTGTGCAACATATGTCATTACATTACATATTATTAAAAATAATGCCCAGAAGCCCTACCAAACTGAATTACTGGAGACTGTAGCCCCTACCAAACAACGAAATACTTCCTTAACAATACCTGCCTTCATCCAGGATGCCCTTACGGTATCCAATGTTCACCCTCAAAGTGTTTGTATTATACCGACTCCCATTCGTCCACCTTGGACCATCAAGTCGGGATCTATAAACATAAAAATACCAGATATCAGTAATAAAAAAAAAATAAAAAAAAAAAAGACAATATTCATCTACAAAAAAAGCCACGGCCCTGGAACACAGAGGAAATGTACCCTGGGGCCATAACAGCCTATACCGGTTCACTCATAAACGATAAGTATGTGGGCGGACGATTCCACATCCCCACCTTAACAAAACCGTGTCATTTAGCCTAAACGAGGACTACTGCATCTGCACGGCCGAGCTGGTCGCCATCTCTTTGGCACTTCAACACCTACTAGCCCTGGCGTTACCAGATGCACCAAGTCCTCGTCTGCTCAGACTCACAGACTGCACTATAATTAATCTCCTCGAGTGTACCCAATCTTAGACCAGAAGTCATCCAATAAATAAAGTATACAATACATCAACTCCTTGTCCGCGGGATCAATACAGCTCTCCAGTGGGTCCCTGCACATGAAGGTATCCCTGGAAACAAACTCGCGGACAAGGTTGCTAAAGCTGGAGCTACTGGAGCTCACTTAAAATCCATCTCTCCCCCTCCCCAACAGAACTGCAAATAAAAATAAGAAAATTCATTAAATACAGCCTAACAAGCAGATATAGTGTACTAGTGGGAAAAAAATGTCTATATTCAATTCAAAAAATCATCCACTAGGCAAAACATCTCTTTTTATTAATCCAGTTATTCATAGAATATACACTGACACTGCTGGAGGGTGAAGTACTCCCGCCCCACATGCATAATGTGGCGAGGACTTCACCCCGATCGTGCAATCCTCATCTGCCAGCATTTTCTGCTGGACTGCACCGACATTAGAAGCAAACACGCCAATGTAACATCAATATATGAATTATTATTTAAACCCGACTTAGATACCCTATTAAAAAATCATCGCGGCCACGTGGGGCGGGTGACTGGCGGCGCTGCTCTAGGTCAGCGCTTCCGGCCCCTCTCCTCGCAACGGCCATCTTTTTTCTCTACATTCCTAAGTTCCACTGAGTATGCCAGGCAATACTCAACCCGAGCGACGCATGCTACCAAAAATATAGTCATGAAAAAAAATAAAAAGCTGTAAGGAACAGAAAAAAAGAATAGGGAAATAAAAAGAGCGGAAAAATAATACAGGGAGAGTGAAAGAAAAGAAAGAAAAAAGGAATGCATAATTCTACCCCAGTATCCAGTCTGGCCTAATGAAATAAAGATCATAAAACTATTCTAATCATTTTCGAGTACCCTGGCTTCGAGTAAGCCTTTTTTTTCTTTTTTTTAAACTAAATATCTTAAATAATATAGAAATATCTTTTAATAATCCCTGCTCCTAACTGTTAGTCGTCCTCAAACATGCTTCTAATCCGGAGATGACAATAATGTATATAATCTATTTGATTTTATTTTTAAAAACTCAGTATATATTGATCCTTCTTAAACGTATTTTTAATCAGGATATTATAAATAATAAAACAAACTCCAGTTTCTTTCTATACACTGTATATAGACTATTTTTTAACGAAAGAAACCGTTGTTGGTTGCCATGGTTACGGGACGTACTTGGTGCCCCCGAGCCCACCTTTATAGCCGACCATCGCGCGGCCTTTTGCGCTGCCGGCCCTCCACAGCTCACTCGGCCCCCACCACCACCCCCCTTCCCCCTCTCTCCCCTCTCCCCCTCCCCTTCCCCCTCCCTTCCCTCCTCCTTCTTTTTCTTCTCCTCACGATGCTAAACCAGATAGTCCCCGATACTGTTTCTAGTCGTGGGGACGGTAAGCCGGATCTAGTCAGTCAGATTGCATAAGAGGATATACAGCAATTTTCATCAGATCAAAACAAGCCACATGTTTATTGGATGATCTGGACACTGAATCAATTACATATGCATGGCGGTGGTTTGCAGATATTAAATACAATTAAATACAATGTAGGAAAGTAATATATATAACATATATTTATATTCATATACACACACATATATACATAATAAATAATATTAATGTAAAATGTAAATAGAGGGAAATTTTTCAATCATTGTAATGGAGAGTGAGAGTGAGGATGAGAGAGAGAGAGAGAGAGAGAGTTGCCTCAACTGGTCTTTTTATTTTCTTTATTTTCTTTATTTCCTGCAGTCCTAATTATAAATCAATGAAATCTTTTTACTGCAGTAATAATTCGTGTGCAGCTGAAAATATATTGTAATTCACTGTGGATGGCAGGGTTTTACTTCCATTAAGAAGTAGATGTATATTGGTGTTTTCTGGTGGAAGTGGAAGTATTGTTGAGCGTCTTATTATATCATAATTATTACACTGGAGTAAGAAATGGGCGGCAAACAATGGGCGATACTCTGTTGACATCTACAGTTTCGGTCTGTTTCTATTACATATAGTTTCAAGGACGGGGGGAAAAAAATAGTTATTTAAAATATAATAATGACAAAAGTCTACCTACATTTCCTTTACCTTTTCTACGAAGAAACGTTGCTGCAGGTCAATTCCTCTATGTATTTATACGTTTTGGCAAAAAATGAACATTGTCATTACGAATCGCTCTGTATCCCTTTGTCACTATTTGCAGGCAATACGCTCTGCGGGCATCCTGTTTGTGTGGTTATCTCTTGTAGAAAATTAATCTGTAATTAATTATTAGGGCACTTTAACGCTGCGATTCTCGTAAAGTAGTTTCTAAGTGTGTATTCTGAATAATGTTCTCTGTCGGTTGACGTTGAAACTCCTTCTGTTGTAATTTGTTTCGGCTCGTCAAATTAACGCATTCAGCCCGTATTTCCCAAATTTTAGAGGCGTCATCTAATGACTATGCACCAGTTGCAGGAGATGGATCGAGCATGATAATTCAAGGACAGTGCCAGATTAGCTTGGCGCCCTTGAATTATCATGGTCGACCCATCTCCTTCTGTAGGGCGTCAGAGGTGAATGGGTTAATTGTTGATAGGACGCTTCAACGAAATTCACACATCTGAAAACACTTAGCCTGCCTCCGGGTAAGGGCTGATGTACCAAAAAGTAAATTTAACCATCTCAAACAAAAAGACGGAGCTCTCATGATGTTTCACACCCTTTCTTAAGTTACCTGACACAGGTGGTTTGAAACGGGTGAACAGATGGTACAACGCAGACATCTTAACACCGATGGGCCGATTGCATGAGGGAGCTTAGTCCTGCGCCATCCACCAAGCGGTGTGCCCGTATATAGCGGAGCACCTCGCTTAGTCACAGGCGCATGACTAAGCTCATTTACGCAACTGGCCCCAAGACAGACATCGAGCCCAGTAATACTGAGTTCCTCAGGCCGTAGTCAGCTACGTGCGGGCCTATGACGGCGGACTGAAACCCGAGGGTTGTTTGCCAACTGTGAGTAATTTGATGTTTAGTGCCTTCCGAGAGTCAGTCACCGTGACGGATCAAGCTGAACACAATAGACTTGCCACGTAAGACGTTCACACTTCTGTACCTGACACCGGTGACGTGAAAAGGCTTAACAGACTGAACTAAACAATAGGTGCGAGCACGCAAAGAGCACACAAAGAGACTAGGTTTAGGCCCCGGGGCAGAGGAATTAATCTTTTCACTGTCAAGAAACACGCAACTGTAAGAGGCATAGATCCTCATGCTCACCCTGTGAGCAAGCGAGGACCTAATTAGGATATTGACATTTGGCGTCTTGTGGCTTGTGCCGCGCATCCGGATGCGGTTTTACCCGCGAATGAGTTAAACTTGTATTCTCCCCTTCTGTTTGCTAGCAGAGATAATTTTCTCCTCTAACGCCCTTTTATAAATTACATGTGATTTTATATCTACTGCAATTCTTGTGTAACAAAGTACACATCAGCAATGGGAAAAATAATATTGACTAAAATATAAGTAAAGAAGTACCCAACGGAGAAAGAAACACGCTTAGAAAAGACAGTTACCACACAATTTAATAATATTTCGGGTAAATACCCCCATTTTTCAAAACCAACGAACAAATATTGATATCAGTCGCTACTTATCTTCATTTGTTGCGGAAGGAATGTGGTAATTCATTCAATGTCACAATAAGTTCCTGCGCAATTTCACGAGAGTTGGTTTTTTGTGGGCCATATCAGTAGGTTAGCGTCATACATTATTGTGATTAAGTTGCTGCTGTTGTTTTTAGATCATTGTTATTCATTGCAGACATAGGGACGTTTGTTCAGGTGCACTATAAAAGAATCAACTTCTTCTGTCACTTCTGCCCCCTTTTTTTTAACCAATTAAGCCAAACCTGCTAGTCCTCCATACACCCGTAGGTCTTGGGGACAGTAAATTGGAAATAATGAATAAATGTCACGAAGATACGCACATTCAATAAACTGGGTTGTGATAGTCACTGGAAATATCTTTACTTTTGTCATATTTGCTTGTTACACTAGAATGTTTATTTTCGCCTTACTGAACAACGAAAATAATGTGTGGAGTTAGAAATGCAGCCAGCCCATTCGCCGTCACCACAATGCAAACATCAAAAGACAAAGAACTTCATGAGCCTCTGCAACCACAGGGGCTCATGATATTCTTTGCCCCTTGCGGGCCCTATTTATATCTGTGTTCCTTTGGCGGATGAGACTAATGCGCTGTGCTTTCAAAGATCTAAATTCGTCTCCGTCTGCAGTGAGTAGGCTACACAAATATTCCAAGTGTATTCTTAAACACAAAAACTGTATCAAAAACAACACAACAAAAACAAACAAACAAAATTGGGCCCTGGCCAAAGTGACTGATCAGCACAGCTCAAGGACAATGACAGTCGGGATCTCGCATGACTGGACGAGAGTCACGTGACACTTCCACGATTTACCTATCAAAGAGGCTTCCGCCAAATCAGTTGGTGTCCATCTACTTTGGGGTACACATTGCAGGTGATCTTGTCTTCATTCAGTCAACACAAGTGCTTGTAAGTAAACTTTTGTCATCTAGTTTACCATAATATTATTAGACGCTGTGAGTCTATCGTATCTGTTTGATTTAAATCAGACGAATAGAGTAGCCTGGACACATAATACTGTCTAATAAAATCCAGACCAAAACGCTGACTGCCAAGCGTGTAAAATGCAGAGAAGAACCCAACAGAGGCAGAAAGAGACGCTTAGAAAAAAGTTGTCACATTAATTCCTTTTTCGCGGACAAGATAAGTAGCGACTAATCACTATACCCGTTTGTTTGTGCATTTTAGATATTAATAATTTGTGTTGTAACTGTTAACTGTCTTTTCTATGCGTGTTTCTTTCTCCGTTGGGTTCTTCTCTACATAATACTGTGTAATAGCTTAGAGAGATATTTTCTATTAGGGAGAGGGGAGGGGGAGGATGGGTGCCAGCGTACCTGACATATTACTCTCCTGACTCCGGGCGGTGTGGGGTGGACGAAGGCAATATAGAGGTCAACCACACAAAAATAAATCAAACAGAAAATCTTTTTTTTTCCTCAAAAATCTTCTCCGCTCAAATGATTTTAAAAATCTTATTAATTGTTTCTCCTATATTTTTTTATATCGTTTTTGCAAAAATAGCCCGCGTAGTACACCGTTTCATTGCCGAGAAAGTGCGAACACGATTTAACACTAAGAGATATAAAGTGACCTCATGGACGATCTATGCCCCTGGCTGACACCACTTCGCATCCATGTTCCCTGCACACGGCTGGGGATCCGGGCTTTGAAGTTAAACTAACAATGAAAGACGACCTGCGTCCCCTGGCATTGAAGGGATTCAAAACTTAATAGAGGCGTAACACCGCGAATCTCCCGCGGCTTGGCGAGATCTCCCGAGTCACGTGACTAGCCGTGATCTACCTGTAAGTGTGTTACCGCCAAAAACAGTAAGTGTGAAACACTTGGAGTGCACATATCGACAGTGACCTCACACAGTGTCCGGAGTACATTGACGCTTCTCGACTTTAGTGCTGTTCTCGTAAGTAGACTTTCATTCCAATGTTGCACGTACATTAACTCATTCGAGACGTGCCGCATCCGGATACGCGGCATAAGCCGCGTATCCGGAGGTGGCACGTCTCGAATGAGTTAACCTGCTAGTTTCAAAACGTCTGTATCGATATAGTTTACCCCCTCACTGCCGGGAAAGATTGAGAGCTCCCAACTACAGGCGATAAAGCGCGAGAAATGTAAACCAACATACAATACTAAACACCGGCTGTAACGAATCGCCTTGGGACCCAATGTTTCTTGTTTGTATATATCCGAAGTTTGTGATGATAAGCGAAGTGGTTGGGACCTCTGAAACGTAGATATATTCGACTTTTGCTATAGAGAAGAACCCAACGGAGGTAGAAAAGTCAGTTACAAAAGTTGCAGTAAAATACTGAAATCCAGACCAAACAGGTGACTGCCAAGCGCGTAAAATGCAGAGAAGAACCCAACGGAGAAAGAAACACGTTTAGAAAAGACAAGTACAACACAATTGTGTTGGGTTCTTCTCAGTAAACTACTGGTATAACAAGTGGCCAGGAGAACCAATGCTTCACTATACTTCACATTTTTACAGTATATTCTTTTCGTTGGGCTCATCTCCGCTCATTGTACACGACTGCCGTTACCTTTTGGTCTGACGTTTGTCACATTCAACCTTGTTATAAGCGAAAGTGGACTGTAATTCAAAAATTATTCTGTTCTCAGGTTGTAGTCAAGATGGAGAAGAGCGGCGCTACTTGCCCCGACTTCTTTGAAATCCCGGCCGGCAAGCGACCCAGATTGTCGGACGACGAGAAGGAAAACGGCGATAACTTCAAATGCCTTCATCGAGAAGTATGCTGGACTCTGTTTTCATCATATCGTATGATCAAACCATGTGATGGCTCTGGATTGATCATGTCTTAATTTTGTTAATCCTTTCGCTGTGGGCAGCGGGATTTTCTTTTCGCGATGATTCTAGCAGGAATCATCACAACAAAAATCGCTATTGACAGCCGAAGGGTTGGTCGTTTCACCTTCGGGACACAACAAAAGTCACATAGTTGCAAGAGGCACGGATCCTCATGAGCCCCCGCAGTCGCGGGGGCTCATGAGGATCTTTGCCTCTTGTTGGACCCTCTCTATTACGGTAACACTTCGGGTGAATTTTGTTGTTTAAGATTTTTGTTTGTTGCTTGTTGATTAGTTTTTTTGTTGTGTTATTTATTTATTTATTTATTTATTTATTTATTTATTTATTGGGGGATTTGACGATGGAGGGACTGGCTCATGATATTTAACACCACCATCGTATATCACCTTATAATTAGTTGTCCGGTTATGTCATATTTTCTTCAACTTTCGAGAATATTGTTTATTTCTACAACCGGTGCCTATTTCCACATACCCTCTCTTGTTTTATCCCCTGCCACTGGACACATTTTTTGTTTACGTTTGAAATCCGTGTTCATTCAATCAAACAAAGCCGCAACTGTCCAACGAACCTGCATACAAAGTGGTTTGCAACAAAGTGGTTTCAGCAAGACTTTAGAGTTAGACCCTCATAAGATCACGCGGTCGCGAAGGGGTTTTGATGATCGATGCCTCTTGGGGTTTTGATGATCGATGCCTCTTGGGGTTTTGATGATCGATGCCTCTTGCGGTTGAATCGTGTTCACTTTTTTGCGTCAGTAAGGGGTTAACCTCTTCATTGCTAGTGGTTTTGAATTTCAACGTGCATTTAGGATTAATCAGTCGTCCGCACAGCTCGCATTGGTTCAAATCAGAAAGCGGATACAAATGTGGCCAGCAAGACGCTTAGATTCTTACGAGGCCTCGCGTTTATGGATGTCAGATGACTGTTGTTTGTGAAGGCAGTTTCTATGTGTCATTTATTTATTTTATCTTAACTTGCGTTCCTCCTATTTGTTTCGTCGTCGTGTTGTAAAACAAGCAATTCTCAGGAACACCTGACTTAGTGAGTGTCCAACAGTAGATTTCGAGTAGGAATAAATATCGTCTCGTTTTCTGACTTATCGCATTTGTTGACTGCTGCTATATTAACTTCTCATGGTCTTGTCTTTCTAAAACACACAGAGATACTTTTGAGGCTGAGAAGAGACATAGATCCTCATGAGCCCCCGCTACAGTGGAGACTCATCAGGATCTATGCCTCTTGTCAACTGGGTTTGGTTGTTCTAGAAAAATCCCGCGAAAAGAAAGATAACTGCCAAGTGTTTAAAATGAAAAATAAAATCCCAAGAAAGAAAGAAAGAAAAACACGCTTAATAAAGTTCGTACACTTGTGTTTTCTAAGCATGTTTTCTTTTTTTATTTAAAATCTCTTTGTGTTTTAAGGCGTAAATCATTATTGAATCTATCTGCTTTACTTTTTGGCAGGGTTTCGTCAAGGAGATGTATCTGCTTTGTCAGTACTGCGGTCTGGTCGTGCCCGAGACCACCTACATCGCCCAGCAGTTCATAGAGTACTACACAACGCACAGGTGCAAGCTGTGCCACAGCCCCTTCCCTCGCTCCCCCCTCTCTCACCCTCGCTGCCGCAAGCGCTCCGTCGACTACGACGAGGTGCTGTACATCTCCCCCCGCCCGGAGGAGCGAGATAAGGACAGGAGGAATGCCATCAACAGATGCAGACAGCGGAGGCTTCAGTTGCAGGTAAGAAGGTTTTTTTGGGTTTTTTTGGTGGTCATGGGTGACAGTCCTCAGGACTGAGGACTGGAGACTGATTCAGCTTTTTCAAAATCCCTAAAAGCTGGATTTCAGTCTTTTGGTCCAGACAGAACAGCCAGTTCCATCTGCAAAGGCATACATTCTCATGAGCCCCTGCATTCGCTGGGGCTCATGAGAATGTATGCCTCTTGCTGCTTAGGATGATGAGGCATAGTTAGTCCATAGACAATTTTCACTCATTTCAGTTTCTGGGGAACTGTTACCCATATAATTATTGTGTCTGTAACAAGGGGGAGACCAGCCCAAAATGTCTTGGCGACCACCTGTATTAACCCATTCAGCCCTGACGCACTACAGCAGATCGGTCGACCTGTCGGCGCCAAGCTAATCAGGCACTACCCTTGAATTATCATGGTCGATCCATCTCCTGCAACAGCTGCATAGTCGTTAGATGACGCCTCCAAAATTTGGAAATACTGACGTGCGTCGCGCTGAATGAGTTAAGCGATCATATTTACAGGCGAGCAAACATATAATACGAATGGCCAATTTTGGTTCCATGGTCTTGTCACTACTGCTTACATGATCCTGCTCAGGGAGACCACCTGTGTAAAGTGACCACTATTTTACAGTCTCTTGTGTGATCGCTTTATACATGTTTGACTTTATGTGTACGTTTTGTAGAAGTTGTGTGGAGACTGAAATGTTAGCGCTATGCACACATGCTGTTCACATCTAACCCCTTCACCGCCGAGAAAAAGTGAACACGTTCCAGCTGCAAGGGACATAAATCGCGACTGCGGGGGCCTTTGAGTATCTATGTCGCTTGCAGTTGGATTGGATTCACGATAGGGAAGTGGTTAACGCGGTGGTTTGTACACATAGTCAATATGTTCGTGCGCGGACCATTGTTCTCAATGCTCTACTAAGTTGTACGATTTTAACCCATTTAGCCCCGAGTCCCTACAGCAGGAGATAGATTGACCATGATAATTCAAGAGTAGTGCCAGGTTAGCTTGGCGCCTGAAGGCGCCAAGCTAATCTGTCAATACCCGTGAATTATCATGGTCAATCCATCTCCTGCAACTGGTACATAGTCATTAGGCAACACCTCCAAAATTTGAGAAATGGGACCTTGGGGCTGAAAAGGGTTAATATTAAACTGTGACAGATTAATCAAACTCAAGTGTAATTCATTAACCCACCAGTCTCCAAATAATTTCGAAGCTGAAAGTAAACTAGAAGCTGTTTTTCGCAACTCCCTCTTTCGAAAAAAAAACAAAAAAACTGGTCAATCTTAACTCATAGTGCCCGAGGCAGGAAATACCCACATTTTGGAGTATCCTCTGATGGCTGCATTACAATTCAGAAGACAGATCGAGCATGATAGTTAGCGGGTGGCTGCAGAATAGCTTGGCGCCTATAGGCGCCAAGCTATTCTGCCACCACCCGCGAACTATCATGGTCGAGCCATATCTTGCTGTGGTGTGTCGCGGGCGGAATGAGTTAGAAAGACAGGTGCTCTCTCAATACAAAAAAAGTCTTGAAGGGCGAAGAGTGTTAACCTGTCATTAAAGCTGAGTTGGTATACCTCGCCCTGTACCTAGGTTAAATGCACCAGTGGCGCCATTCCTGCGATTTTCGCATCTGTTCGGTTGCTCGGACTGGTCCTGTGCACCAGAACTGCGCGCGCAGATAGGCTGCTGCACTTGTGATCTTGTACGTTTCCGCGGAAGATTGTGATCGCAGTCAAAAAAGGGTTCGTTTCCGGTTTTAGCGTTACCCCCATTGAACATAAAATGTTCCAGAGCGTACGTCCCTGACGGGAAAAAAGATAGGTCTCCGGGGGCAGTTCATTCTGCTGTTACCACGTGTTTGTTTTCTGCTTTTGACAGGCCCTGGCTGACCATGCTTCATCAGAGGTAGCTGGATCGGCGACACAGCCTGACCTTACTGCTTTAGTGGACGCCCTGCCGGAATTGATCGCCACGGAATCTTCTCAACACTCACATCAGCAACAGGTGTGTTTCGTGGCCCCCATTTTTGTCATCTTCTTCTTCTTCTTCGAACGCATTTATATAGATAGACAGGCTCGGTCTCCTCTACGAATGTTGCCGTGCGCCGTAAGTCATCCAGGCCTCCATAGAGTTTGCGGGATTCTTAATTTAAAGGCCTGGAGGGGGGTTGGGGGGAGGGGGGTGGGGGGGGGTGGGTTGGTCTGAAGCTTAGTTGACCGTACTGTTGTACGAGAGATTGGTGCTAGAATAACTTGGCGCCTTTTGGCGTAAAGTGTGTTTTTGGGGTGTGTGTGTGTGGAGGGGAGGGAGGGGGGGTATAGTTGCGAACGGGGGAGACGGTACCTGCCGACAATACTGATGATAGATTGTAAAACTGTTCTTTTTTCTGGACGAAGAATTGAACTGCTATTAATGTATTATCTGTGTAAGTCTAATCAACATAGACTCCCACCTTGGTAGTACACAATGATGTCTAAGTATTCGATCACAATAACATGACTGATTTTCGTTGTAACAGCCCAACTCATTACGTCCCGTTGTTACCTGTATAACAGGTCAGCCTCAGTATTACTCGCTCAAATATCGCGGTATCGGTTATACCACGTATGTGTCTCTGACTCCTACGGGGATTGCACGGTACACAAAAGGTCCTCGGGCCCACATCAGCCTTCACTGGCCCGCGCACGGCCGTGCGCGGGCCAGCGAAGGCTGATGTGGGCCCGAGGATTTTTGCTTACAGAAGTCTTTGTAAGTCCAGCACGACAGTAACGCGATTGCCACCAATAATGCGGTCTGACTCTGTGGCTCCCGGATCAGCGGTATTCTGAAGCTGACACCTGTACTGACATGTAATTGGTACTTTTGTCGGGTGTCTTACAATTTCCTGTCTCATTTTTCAGGTCTCTGATGACGACGATGATGACACCTACTACTTTCAAGCAGATGCTGTGCCGTCTGCTGCTCAGGAAGATCAGGGCGTAAGTTACACTGTCTCACTGTCTGAGTCAACTCCCGGTCGTGTGGTGCTGTGCCATATCGTACTCAGGTTAAAGCTTCAAATTTGCACACTGCCATACGCAAGCTACATTATAGTACTTACAGATAAGGCTATAGACCAATGGCTTTAGTTTAAGGGTGGTGCCAGAATAGCTTGGCCCCTAGAGGGCATTACCCTTGAACTATTTTAGACAAACGTATTTCACACGGCACTGGTGTATTCTGAATGATCAGGGGTAAACCAGTCTGCTTCATGGCGTGCATTGAATGCTAACATTAGCCTAAACAGCGGGCTATCAATGTTGCCTTGCCTCAACTAGCACTGTTCTACCCTTCTGTTCACAATCCATGTGACTAGGCATACGTACCAGCTGGTCTCCACTGCTTTTTGAACGTAACGAAAGGGACTCAACTGCTTACGAACTGCAAGAGCAGGCATTCATTCAAGTTCTGACATCCAGCACTATTGTCAGACACATTAGGAGAGTTCTGAATGAGATATTGCACACTATTAACCCGTAACTGTCTGCGGTATGTTCTTTTAACTTCTTCACAGCCAGTGGACGACGAGAGAGTGTGTGTGTGTGTGTGTGTGTGTGTGTGTGTGTGTGTGTGTGTGTGTGTGTGTGTGTGTGTGTGTGTGTGTGTGTGTGTGTGTGTGTTTTAACTCTTATCATTCGGAATACACCAGTGTGTGAAATACGTTTGACTACAAAAGTTCAAGGTAATGCCAGAACAGCTTGGCGCCTTTAGGCGCCAAGCTATTCTGGCACCACCCTTCAACTAAAACCATTGGTCTATACCCTTATCTGTAAGTACTATAATGTAGCTTGCGTGTGGCAGTGTACAAATTTGAAGTTTTTAGCCTCAGTATGATATGATACTGACAAACCAGAATACTAATACTCCCTAAGTTCCGGAGAAAGAGATGGGTTATATAAGAGACCTGATGCATCTTTTTTGAAGATGCAGATGATCGTCTTGTCTTATACCTGCGTATTTCTCTGTGGGCTGGCGATTGGGAGCCTGATAGGTGGGGGCAGGGGATCTAACTGTTTGTCTGTCCAGCGCTGAGTCGTTCCCCTTGGTATGCGTACATTCAGTATGATATGGGTTAATAATTGTAAATTCAGCGTCCAGGATCACCAGCCCTCGAAGGAACATGAATATAAAGTGGTTTCAGCAATTGCAGCAAGAGGCATAGATCCTCTGCAAGAGACACAGATTATGATGTCTCTTGCAGGTTGGATGGTATTCATATTTTCTTAGCAGTGAAGAGATTGACATTAAACAATAACATATTCCTTGTAAAATTGTATACGCTTGATTTTAATACTTGACGGCATGCTCTGTTGCAGGGGGACTTCTGGTTGAGCTATCTTTTGGAGGAGGTCTGAATGTCAGCTTCGTGTACATCTGTTATATTCAGCACTACCACCAAAGACTGTCGACGTTACCCTACACTGTATTTTTAACTGTACACCACTACTTTTAAATCAGTCGTGGGTTTTGACGCTATCCTGTATAGACAGTCAACAAAACATTCTTGCAAAATTCATACATCTTCATGAGACCCCGCAGGTTTAGGGACTCATTAATATCTATGCCTTCTGCACGCAAAGAAGAGCTTTCTTGCACCACGCATAGAATTTCATGGGCCGTCGCAGGTTTCGAGGGTTCACGGAAATATGTCTATTGCTGGCGAGGAATGCACTATCTCATTCTACCCCAAGACCGAAATCCTTAAATGTTGCCGTTGTCCTCTGAAGACTGCATTGCAGTGCAGGACACAGATCGACCATGATAGTTCAAGGGTGATGCCAGAATAGCTTGGCGCCCATAGCTGCTTCGTGCCGGCAAAGTACGATGAGAGAACACCCCAAAGAAGAAAGAATCACGCTTAAAAAAAAGACAAAATAATATTTATTAACTCATTTAGCCCCACGGCAGTATTTCCCAAATTTTGGAGGCGTCCGTCTAAAGACTATGAACCAGTTGCAGGAGATGGATCGACCATGATAATTCAAGGGTAGTGCCAGATTAGCTAATCTGGCACTACCCTTGAATTATCATGGTCGACCCATCTCCTGCTGTAGGGCGTCGGGGTTGAATGGGTTAATATATCAGTTTACACTACCGATCACCAGAAAAATAGATAAGTACACAATTTCTTGTACTCTTTTGTGTGTCTATTTTTTTTTAGAGGTATTTTTAACCGGAAATCTTGCAGTTATTTCGACAAAATCAGATGATGAAAAGCCCGGACAAACACGTGAAATCGCATTTTTGTCCTGACTTTTAATCCACTGTTGTTGATGTTTTGTTTTGTTTTGTTTTTAAATGTGTATTTGCTTCTTTGGTACGTTCTCTGCAATGTAGACACTTGACAGTCAGCTTTTTGGTTCTGATCTGGCGAGGTACGATGTACTTTTGCGAGTTTTGAACATTTTTGCCCCCGTCAAGTTGCCGGTGCTATGTGATTTTTTTTTTATTATTTATTTTATTTTAGTAGCTGTTTGTGCCTTTTGTATTGTTTCCAGCTTGTACTGATTTTTAACACGAAAGCAAAAACTGAAAACAGGAAAAATAATAGAAAAAAATTGTGAAAAGTCTTCCTTTTTACGAGATGGTAACGTCCTGCAGTGAGAATTGTCAATATTAGCCCATATCATATTGAGGCTAAAAAGCTTCAAATTTGTACACTGCCATATGCAAGCTACATTAAAGTACTTAACAGATAACCAATGGCTTAGTTCAAGGGTGGTGCCAGAATAGCTTTTCGCCTGGAGGCGCCAAGCTATTCTAGCACTACCCTTGAACAATGTTATGTCAAACTTACTTCGCACACTGGTGTATTCCAAATGATAAGGATTAATGGTGTAAGGAAGACGTTATCTTATTCATTTTGGTGAACGAAGGACGACTACTCCTACGTTTGTAACACGCAGGACTGGCCGCCCTTAGTTCACAAGGTAACTCTCACTTCACTACCAGAGCAAATCGTGCTTTGAAGTGTGCTTGAATATTCTGCTTTAAAAAATGTTTAACTCAGGTGCCAATTTTATTATTCTTATGCACATAGTGATTGTATTTTATATAGATTTTCACTGTACATCATGAATGATTAAGGAATGCAAAGAAATAACATTATAATAAAGAAAAGAGCCTGTTAAAGTGTTATTTATTCGAAGTGATGGAACTAATAAATCGTTGAGGGATTTTACGAGGACTTCCTATTCTTAAGTTGCGCAAGCGTGTATGAGGTATGAGTGTGTGTGTGTGGGTATAGTTGTGTGTGTGTGTGTGTGTGTGTGTGTGTGTGTGTGTGTGTGTGTGTGTGTGTGTGTGTGTGTGTGTGTGTGTGTGTGTGTGTGTGTGTGTGTTGAAAACTCTTTTTTTTTTAAAACTCATTATCCAGTGCAATGTCTAGCAGTGGCGTAGGCCTTGAATGAGCTAAGTGGTTGGTTAGTTCGGGGTTTATCGTCCACGGTACCGAAGTGATAATGGACGGTCCAGACGGGCGGGTTATGGGGGACAGGGAAATCTATTGCCTATGGAGTACGATCTGAACACTTATCAATTGTTCAGGCGGCTACTCCAACTGTGCCACTTTAATTTACCAGGACCTTTCAATGGACATGCTATAAACAAGCCCGTCTTTTCCTCCTGGGTTGCGAGTTCAGTTACCGGGGCCGGGACAGGGATTCGAACCCACGACCCGGCGATTCCTTTCGCTCTCCTGCTCCGACGTTTAACCGTCTGAGTTATTTCGGAATGAGCTAATGCGTAGCGGAGACGCGCATGTGAACGCGGCCGAAGAATCCAATCCAAGGGAAGCAACAACTTTAAGACAAGTGTCTTAAGGGACTGTACCCTGGTTGCTGGCCTTTGACTATCCAACCCGATTCTTTCACACGGTATAGAAAATTCCAACAAAGACAGAAGCAGGCTTAGAAAGAAAGGACAGTTGGAACCAGGTGTATTAAAATTTCGGGTAATCTCATTCGCGGCCAGCCGCATCCGGATGCGCGGCATAAGCCGCGCATTCGCATGCGGCTGGCTGCGAATGTATTTAAAGTCCTCTTTCCAAATGAGCATATAGACAAAAACAAAAAAAAAAAACAGTTCATTTAACAGACGCAAAAGACGTAAAATGCGCAGGGGCTCAGGAGATTTTACGCCTCTTGAATTGCTCTTCTGCCAAATGAATAAGCGGTGGATTACTTCCTTGTCTGTATTTCTTCTTTCTTTTTTTTTTTAATTGAACCCCAAAATTTAATGACTAATGCTGTAATTGTCCTTTCTAAGCGTGTTTCTTCTTTGGGTTTGCGCACAGTACGAATAGTGTCGAAAAGGTTTTATCTTTTGGCCTACCAAATCACTTCAGTCAGTCCGTCCGTCCATTCATCCACCCAAGTCCGCCGTCCGTATGTCCATCCGTTCGTCCGTCATCCGCCATTAATCCACCCAAGTCCATCCGTCCGTCCGTCTATTCATCCACCCATACATCCTATAAAAACTCTCAGTGTTATTGCTGGGCCGGCGTAATACACACATAAATACAGTCGATCTCGCTTATAACAAGGTCGGACATAACAAAAATTTGGATATAACAACACGTTTTCAGTGGTTCGACAGCACTCTTTCAATGTAAATTACTTCGCTTATAACAATCTTCGACGAAACATTAAATCCCCTGATGACTTGCTATACCCGAAGTTTACTTTTCCAGTTAACCCGACCAGTGCCAAGAAAAAATGAACACCACCTAACTGCAAGAGGTATAGATCCTCATGAGCCCCCGCAATTGCGGGGGCTCATGAGGATCTATATCTCTTACTGACACCACTTTCAATCCATATTCCTTGGACAGCTACGGGGTTGTTTGGTGTTGAATCACCAGTACAGAAACACAATTCATGATCTGCGTCAGCTGGCACTGAACTACAGGTTAAATATACACTCTGACTAAGTAGGCAAAATACGTTTACTTTTGGATTTTAGAGTTTTCACGGTTCTTCCGTCTCATGCTGCATCGACCCCTCCTCCACCTTTTACAAGATGGAGGATCTGTGCCCCTTGTTTTCTCAGTAGGTCCTGAAATCGTGCGTTCCATCAAGCTCAGTCTAGACAGTGGGCTGGAGTTCGGCATCCCGGCGTTCGTCCGACGGCCTGTCCGTAGGCACGTTGCACAAGTGAGCTTAGTCCTGCGCCAGCCACTAAGCAAAGTGCTCCTTGCTTAGAGGCTGGCACAGGACTAAGCTCGTTAATGCAGCTGGGCCCTTTTCCTCTCCGCAGAATGCTCAGTACACATATCAGTTAAGTGGCCGGTTAATTTCGGGTTTAAAGTCCACGACACCGGAATGATGATGGACGGCCCCAAGAGGCGGGTTATAGGGGACAGGCACAGCTATTGCCTGTGGAGTACGACGTGAACACTTGTCAGTTCATGCAGGGCACTGCAACTGTGTCACTTTGATTTGCCTTGCAACTGACGTGCTTTGTAGAGCAAGCCCGCAACTTGCGACTCTTTATATTATACTGACTTCCATTAAAAACGCGAATTTTTCACCATAGCGCTTTTCTTCGTAAATATGCTTTATTCCGGGTTATTTTGACGTCATTTATTAGAAAATGTTATGAAGAGTGTTTTATACCGTGTGCAAATAGAATGT
Organism: Semisulcospira habei; assembly: GCA_036245525.1. NCBI lineage: Eukaryota > Metazoa > Mollusca > Gastropoda > Semisulcospiridae > Semisulcospira > Semisulcospira habei. The sequence continues at coordinate 17,403,773 of BTPG01000005.1, forward strand.
CTAGTCTTAAAAATTGCAAATCGATGACTTATGACGTCATCAGTGACACTACCATCACAGGATATTGAAAGTGAAATGGGGAGCATCTGCAGAGGACACAGCTAAAAGCCAACCAATGTGCAGTGTCACTAGGGTCCGTGTGCATGAATATCCGGTCTGTTTGATCTTGACCTACTTTTCGTTTATCAAAGGCACCTAAAAACTCAACATGACCTACGAACATGAAAATCAAAAATTTTTTTTTTTTTGGTTAAGTTAGCGGCCATATTTACCTGATCAAATGGATATGGGTGTGTTCTTTATCTATGTGTCAGTCAATGGAGCCTACAAAATGGTTTAAAGTTAATTCACATTAAATCAAATAAGATTTATTACGAAAATAATGTGCACCGGAAGTTCTGGTTCTCTAATGAATTTTTCGAGTCAAATTTTGTTTGAGGCAGTTAATAACATCATAAGCAATCCACACAACTTGTCTATTAAAACATAACACAAGAAATTTGCTTCACATAGTGGGTCCAGTTTTGCTTATTTTCACCACTAATGAAACCCTGTGTCCTCCAAGGTAGCCATGGGCGATAACTCATCCAATTTTTGTGTGCAGGTAGCTCAGACAGTAGGCTGAACATCTGAAGTAAGCAACAAATAAAAGTTTCTTGTTTTGCTGTCAGGGTGGCTCTTTGTTTGCGGGTACTTACAGACACTTTTCGCGTATTTAATTTATATATATACTGACTTCTATTAAATACGCGAAAAGTGTAACCGTATTGCAGGCAAAAACGGGCATCGGGCCCGCGCTGCTATCTTCCGGTTTGTTGGTTAGTTCAGTCGCGGGTTGAACACTGACAAGCCCGCCTTTTTCCCTGGATTGCGAGTCCACTGAGCTACCGGGGCCGGGATTCGAACCCACGACCCGGCTATTCCCATTGCTCTCCGTTTCGATCCCACGCTTAACTCATTTAGCCCCGACGGACACACCACAGCAAGCCGTGGATCGAGGCATGATAGTTCAAGGGCCCGTGATGCCAGAATAGTTTGGCGCCCGATAGGTGCCAAGCTATTCTGGCATCACCCTTAAACAATCATGCTCGATCTGCCTCTAGATTTGTAATGATATAGTCCTTCAGAAGGCAACTTCAAAATTGGGGGATTTCGGTCCTGGGATAGAATGTGTTAACCGCCTGAGCGATGTCCGACTCTTTCAGATCTCTTTATGCGTACATACAAAAGGGGAATCACTTTATCTCTGTATCTACCAACGCTTGCCTCCCCTGTTGCCGGTTCAATACTGTCAAGTGTAAATCTACCATTAATTTGACACTAACAACAATACCGCGTTACGGCCGGTGGACACGTCCGGCAATAACAGCCAATACGGTCAATGGCTTTAACCCCTTCACTGTTAGTGATTGCACACATACGGACAGTCGCGTGAAGAACACAGATATACATGTAACCAAAAATAAGCATCAAGAACTACAGAACTAACGAGAAACATAAATCCTCATGAACCCTAATGAATGCACGGTCCCATGAGGGTTTGTATCTTTTGCAGCTGTGCAGCGTTCGTCAGTCTTACCCCGGCCTCTTTATTACCAGTGGACGTACAAAGTATGTCTTTAACTCATTCTATCCCAGACACACCACAGCAAGATATGGACTGACCAAGATATGGAGTGATAATGATAGTTCAAGGGTGATACCAGAATAGCTTGGCGCCTATGGGCGCCAAGCTATTCTGGCATCACCCTTTAACTATCATGGTCGATCTGTGTCCTGCACTGCAACGCAGGCTTTAGAAGACAACGGCAAAATTTGGGGATTTCGGTCTTGGGGACAATGAGTTCAATGCATGGTAAATTGAACAACCAATAACCCCATCAATCGAAGGAACACGGACGTGAAGTGGGTCGGCAAAGAGGCAAGAACCGCATGAGCTCCCGCATCTGCTGGGGCTCATGAGGCTCTTTGCCTCTTGCAGTTGGGTGGTGCTCACATTTTTCAGTGAATGGGTGTAACACCTATCTTCCCAGCCCATCATCCAGAACCTTCCATCTACAAGAGAAAAAGAGTCACATGGAGATCCTTGAAGTCGATGGCAGCTGTTTACGAGGTTTTGTGCCTCCCGCTGCTGGCCAAACGTCTGTTCCGCAAATTGTTGCTGTTGTTTCTTGATTTTTAACGTCTCTCGCAACAACGAGGTGATTGGAGACAGGTAGATTATTGTGATTATAGGATAAAACATAGTTAATAATTATAATATAATATAATTTATCGGGGGAAAAAAAGGTGTTCCGCAAATTGAGGGTGTCAACTGTTATACTACGGGCTGACCGGCCGTTCGACTAACAGTCTGACTCGTTCCATAATCCATGGCACGCTGAAACAGATTGGTTGGTGACTTCACGTCCTGATGGGTTTGGCTGGAGTTAAATGAGGCGTGAAAGGGCCAAACAGCCGATGCGTGGCGCTAAATAGTGCGACTGTCGAGCTGGTCAACAACTGTGTCCTTGTGCGTGAAGCACGGCTACTCAGTGGCCTCTGTCCCATGCTGAGTCCCAAGAGAAAGCGACGCACTTAAACCCTTTTAGCCCCGGATCCCAACAGCAGGAGACTGATTGACCATGATAATTCAAGGGTAGTGCCAGATTAGCTTGGTGCCTGAAGGCGCCAAGCTAATCTGGCACTACCCTTCAATTATCATGATCAATCCACCTCCTGAGTTCATATGAAAAAAAGTAAATTCTCTGCATCGTCGAGGTGTTAAACTCATACTTCCTGGACCCGCCCCCACAAACAAAAAAAAAATAATCTTTTAAATTGCTGGCATTAAACAAACAATTCGAATTTAATCCGTGTGTATTAGTGTACACGATTCTACACGAGAGAGCCCCACTTCATTTGCGAACTCCGTTTTCAGATAATCATAGACAGAACACGAGAAACAGGTCGCTCCAAGAACAAGAGAAGATATGTATAAAACTAGGCTGGCCTTTTCGGGTGCAAAAGCATGGAATAATTTACCCCAGCATCTTAAGTCTATTTCTAAATTTAGTATTTTTAAGGATCACCTTTATCGCTTTTTACTTCTAAGCTAATACCACGATTCAATTCTCTTTCTATTGATGCTGTACTCTCAGAGACATGTTCTAATTACAAGATGATCTTCAGCTTATGTCGCTGTTATTATGTTTGTTTGTTTTTTTGCCTTTTATGCTTTTCGTACACTTGAATGTTCTTGACACTATGTTTTTTGTTTTTTTGGTTTTTTTTATAAATATTTTACTGTGTTGCTCGATGTATATTTATGTGTGTAGAGTAGCAGGACAGTTTTTAAGAGAGGCATTCCCATGCCTAAAACTTTATCCTTAATAAAAACGTTTCATCATCCTGCAATTGGCACATAGTCGTTAAGTAACACTTCCAAAATTTGGAAAATGCACCCATGGGTCTAAAAGGGTTAAGTTGCTTATTAGACAGAAACGCCAACGCCAACACTCTGATCGACCATGATAGTTCAAAGGCGCAAAGCTATTCTGGAGCTACCCGTAAACAATCATGGTCGATTCATCGCCGGATCTGTAATGAGTTCAACCGAGGACAATTTTCAAATACTGATAATTCGACCTCACAGATTGTTGTATGAATGTGTATATGTTGTTTTAATATTAATTAATCTCATCTTCTTACTTGCACAATGAGGAGGTATGCATGTTACACAGGTAAGAAAAACTCTACACCTTTTGCCGCATCAGTCCTATTTACGTCTGTATTCCTCACCTCAACTAGAAGAAGTGAGGGAGAGTTCAGCAGTATCTTAAATGAAGCGTGTTTAACGCCCGCAAGTGAGTCATGCGTCATTTCACGTTATCGCGCTTACTTGTGCGACGACGACGACGATGATGATAATGATGATGATGATACTACTACTACTGCTGCTACTACTACCACTACCACTACTACTACTACTACTACTACTAAATAATAATAATAATAATAATAATAATAATACTTTGGACATTAAAAAATCGCCAGGGGACCTAATTCATCTTCCTGTTACATTCGAAGTTTGTTTGTTTTTGTTTTTTTATATATAAGCGAAGTAATTTACATAAAAAGAGTATTGTCGGGACCCCTAAGACCCACAGTTTTATCCGGTTTTTGTGATATCCGACTTTGGTATAAGCGAATCATAATGCGTATTATATTATTATTATTAATATTATTATTATTATTATTAATATTATTATTATTATTATTATTATTATAGTTTCCACATGCCATCGTCGGTTACAATAATATGACATACGCACCCATGTAACGAAAGAATCTGTATACTTACTAGTATACGAAGACCACAACGACGCTGATAATAATGATGTCAATCACGAATTACAAAAAGTGAATTTTTATTTTGATTTTACGAATCACGGATCACGGCAATGTTTTGTCACCAGTCACAACAACCATGAACACTTCAATGCCGTTGTGACCCGAATGGTACGTCTTCACTGCAAGTGGACACAGATTGTGGTTCTGAACTCTTTATCAATCCCGCGCCAATGAGTCCCAGCCACCCAAAGGACATAGATACATAGTCGTATCAACAAGAGGCATAGATCCTCATGATCCCCCGCAACTGCGAAGGCTCATGAGGGTCTATGTCTCTTGCAGTTTGTGTCGAGTTTTTCTCGGCAGTGACGGGCTCAGTCCACGCGACGGCCGTCCTCAGACAAAACATCTGTATAATGTCAGCGCGTGTCCGTATCCTTGCTTTAGGTATGCATTTGCTTGGAGTTTCTAACACTAATTCCCCGTGACAGTGAAAAAAGTCCAGATTGTGGTTTGAATCCAGACAGACCCGGATCGATACGCTAAATTGCACCATTCTGCATGCGGACTGCGACTGCCGAAAGTGTCCACTGTCAAGAAATGTGATTTACAAGTAGTATTTCCCATCACACGAGTATTTTCTGTCTGTTTTTTTCCGCCGTCGCTCTGTCCCTTTCAACGCCAGTTGCGGGGACTGATTTAATATGGAGTTTATTCCAGTTACAGAAGTCGAGAATGTCGCACATTTCCTCCAGATGATAAAAGTGGTCACCTCCGTGACAGAGCAATGGTGGTGCTAGGTTAGATTGTTGTCTGGAACATATCAAATCAATCAGGAACAGCCACTGAGTCTCACGATCTTCGCATATATGCGAAGATCGTGAGCGCGCAATGGCTGTGCCTCATTAAACTCATACCTGGAAACAATGAGAGAAGTTCCTGATAGATCTATATTTCTGTGTGATTAGCGTGATGCCCGGAAAAAAATAATGCAACATCATGACAAGGAATAGTGTCTGTGCGACTAACGCCCGTTCAGTTTTTCTTGGGATTTACAACAATAAATAAAACAGTTTAAAACATTCACCATCGCTATTATAACAAGGTCGGATAACAAAAGTTGAATATTGACATAATCCTTCACTGCCAGTGGAAGCAGATTATGTTCTGAAACGCCAAAGAACCCAGCCGTCCCCAAAAACACACGGATACAAAGTTGTGTCAGCAAGAGGCATAGATCCTCACGAGGAGCTGTGTCTCTTGCAGTCGGGTCGTGTTCATTTTTTTCTAAACAGTGAAGGAGTTAAACAGCTCTTTCAGAGGTCCTGTCCACAATCATGTTTACCCCGTTCAGTGCCAGCTAACGCAGGTTGTGTTTCTGCAATCTTCGTTGAGTCAACACCAGAAAGCCCTAGCTGACCCAGGCGCGTGGATCCAAAGTGGTGCCAGCAAGAGGTGCAGATCCTCATGAGCCTCCGCAACTGCGGTCCGTGGCGCAGTGGTTAAGACTCCTGCCAAAGGCGCGAGGTTCGATACCGGGTTCCGGCGTCGGACTTTTCTCCTCTGGTAAGTGTCACCGTTAATTCGGGCGGACCGTCGGGGGTTCTTTCTCCGGGTACTCCGGTTCTTCCACCCCCCCCCCCCCCAACCCCCACACTTTGGTACCGGTTTCAAGCCACTTTACAAATTTCAAATACAAGCGATCAAAAATCTCTTTAACTTCAGTAGCTGCACTGGCCCTTCGTCTGTCTTGTACTGTGTTTGTCTTCAATGGCGTAAATCCGTGTCTGTTACGTGAGTGTGTGTGTTGGGTTTCAGTTCGCGGCGCTTTGAGTCGATTTGCCCAAAAATTGAGAAAAAGCGCCTATATAATAACGGTATTATTATTATTGTTATTATTATTATTATTATTATTATTATTATTATTATTATTATTATTATTATTATTATTATTATTATTATTATACCTCTTGCAAATGGATGGTGTTCACATTTTCTCGGCACTGCACGGTTTACAACAAACTTCGCACGTCACAACGAAACCTTTGGGTCCCCAGGCAATTTGTCTTATCCGAAATTTAATGACTATTTGCAAAACGCAGATTCCGCACGTATCACACGGACGTTTCGGGGGAAAAAATCACGTTTTGTGACGAGATCCACTTGATTCTGGAAGTTCAAGGGGTAAGAAATCAACTTCGCCTTCAAGTTCCAGACGCGAGTAAAAAATCTGAGCTGTGGAGACAAAAGACAGTATGTCCCTTTTGGTGACAAGCGACATTTTCATCGCGTTATAAACAAAATCTCGTTTTTCACCAAAAAAAATCACTTGCTGTCTTTGGTTTTTCACAGGGCAGACATCTTCACGTCCTGTTTTTTCTTTCCGCAGACAAGAACACTTCACGTGTGCTACCCGCAGACAGACCAATTCATCTGAAAGTGCCCCTGTACAATTATCCCAGATCACATCAGCATAGTCAAAGTGTGGCAGCATAAAAGATTTGAACATAGTCTCCAAAATTTATTTCAAGCAACAGGTGTATCAGGACGAAAAGGGTTAACCGCCTGAGATATTTCGGACTCATGTTAGTTGTTGGTTAGTTCGGAGTTTAACGTCCAAGGCACCGAAGTGATAATGGACGGCCCTGACGGGCGGGTTATGGGGGACAGGAAAATCTATTGCCTATGAAGTACGACCTGAACAATGATCAATTCAGGCGCACTGCAACTGTGCCACGAATTACCATGATCATTCAACGGACAGACTATGGAACAAGCCCGTCTTTTCCCCCTGGATTGCGAGTCCAGCTACTGGGGCCAGAAGAGGGACACAACCCACGACCCGGCGATTCTATTCGCTCTCTTGCTCCGACGCTTGATCACCTGAACTATATATCATTCATTCATCATTCAATCCTCTCTGCGCCGTCTGGTGCTTGAGGCGACGGCAAGGGAGCGCCACTTTTGTCTGTCAGCTGCTATTTTGGGTGCTGTTTGCAGAGTAAGGCCTCTGTTCTTGAGCTCTCGCTCCACGGTTCGGCGCCACGTCTCCTTTGGTCGCCCACGGTTTCTCTTCCCCTGTGGTGTCCATCTCAGTGCCACCCTTGGTAATAAGTCGGGTGACATTCTGCAAACGTGGCCTAGCCATCTCCATCTCCGTGTGGCGATGGTTTCAGCGATGCTGTCTGCGCCTGCTCTCTTCCGTAGTTCCTCGTTTGTAATCATGTTTGGCCAGAAGACCTTCATGATCCGTCGCAGGCACTTGTTCTGGAAGACTTCCAGCTTGCGTTCCGTAGCAGTAGTGGATTTCCAGCACTCTGACCCATAGAGAAGGACACTCAGCACGTTACTCTTAAAAATACGAAGCTTGGTGTGGATGCTCAGGTTTGTGGTCCTCCAGATGGGTTTCAGCATTGCGAAGGCTTGGTTGGCTTTGCTGATTCTTGTGGTGATCTCCCTTGTGCAGTCTCCATCTGTGGTAACCTTGCTGCCCAGGTACGTGAACTCGTCCACCTCTTGCAGAGGTTGGTCATTGATGGTGATTGGGTCGCCCACTATGGTGTTCTTCCTCATGACTTGAGTCTTCCTAATGTTGACCCCGAGACCTATGGAGCTTGCTGACTGTGTCAACTGTTGTGTCTTCTGTTGCATGTCCTGGTTTCTGCTTGCCAGCAGCCCGATATCATCGGCGTAGTCGAGGTCATCCAGCATTGAGGTCAGCGTCCACTGAATTCCCTGCCTCCTTCCCTCTGTGGTGCGGCGCATGATCCAATCAATTGCCATTGAGAAGAGGATCGGCGAAAGAATACATCCTTGTTTCACTCCGGTTTCCACCTTAAACGGTTCGGTGAGCTGGTTGTTGTGGACGACTCTGCACTCAAAATTCTTGTACAGGGACCTGATGACGTTGACAAGTTTCTGGGGAATTCCATAGTATCGCAGGATTTTCCAAAGGGAGTCTCGATGCAGACTGTCGAAGGCCTTCTCAAAGTCCACAAAGACCACATAGAGGGATCCATTCCATTCATTAGACTGTTCAAGGGTCTGTCTCAGGACGAAAATATGGTCAATGCAGGACTTGCCTTTCCTAAAGCCTGCCTGCTCCTGGCGAAGGATGCCATCCACTGCTGTCGTAATGCGTTCAAGGAGAATGCGGCTGAAGATCTTGCTGGTGAGGGATAGTAAGGTGATGCCTCGCCAGTTGTTACAGTTCCCCAGGTCTCCTTTCTTCGGAAGTTTGACGATGGTGCCGGTCTTCCAATCGCTCGGCGCTTCTTCAGTGTCCCAGATCTTTTGAAAAATCTGACAAAGAAGCTGCGGCGTTACCGTATCTTCTACTTTCAGCATCTCGGGGCACACTCCATCATCGCCAGGTGCCTTCCCGTTCTTCAGCTTTTGAATGGCCTGCTTGACTTCCGCAATAGTAATGTTGCCGAGGTTAATGTCCAGGTCCTCCTCCGCTTCAGGAATGTCAGTGAGGGTTGGTGGGTCTGAGCGGTTCAGGATGGACTCGAAGTGTTGCTTCCATCTCTTCAGCTTCTCTTCCTCTACTGCGACATGAGTTCCATCTTCAGCTCTCACTGGAAGGTCGTGGTACTGTCCGTAATCGCCCTTCAGCTTCTTGGTGTTCTGGTATACTGTCTTCATGTCTCTCTGTTTTGCAGCTGCCTCCGCTTCTTCTGCCAGCCTTTCTGTGTGCATTCTCTTGTCTCTTCTCGCTGATGTCTTCACCGCTTGATCTTTCTCTCTGTATTCTCTTGATATTCTTTCCTTCAGTCTTGGTGATTTGGTGTCCAAAAGTTTCTTCTTGATCTGTCTTCTCTCTTCTATGCGAGCCCACGTGTCTTCTGAGATCCACTCTGTCTTCCTGCTCTTTCTGTATCCTAAAACTTCCCCTCCTGTTTCCTTCATGGCTCTGTTGAAATCTTCAATAGTCAGCGCTGTCTCATCTTCCAAAACACTAAATCTATTCCTGAGGGCCAACCTAAACTCTTCTTTCACTTTTGGGTCTTTCAACTTGGCCACATCGTAGCGCTGATTTCTGGTGTCTCCTATCTTTACTTTCCTAAGCTTCAATGTCACCTTCCCCACCAGAAGACTATGGTCGCTGCCAATGTCAGCATGTCGCATCACTCGCACATCCTGCAGAGAGTGCCTCCAGCGACCGTTAATGACGATGTGGTCGATCTGGTTCTGGGTCTTGCCGTCTGGTGATTTCCATGTGAGTTTGTGGATCTCCCTATGCGCAAACAGGGTCCCTCCTATGACTAAGTCATTTTCCTCGCAGAAATTGACCAGCCTCTCCCCGTTGTCGTTGATCACACCCGCTCCATGTCGTCCCATGGTCCTCTCTCTGTCTTCATTGTTGCAGCCAACCTTAGCGTTGAAGTCACCGATCAGCATCAGCACGTCATGTCGAGGGATGTCTTCCAAAACAGCTTGGAGGGCGTCGTAGAATGCATCCTTATCCTCTTCTTCCGCGTCGTCTATCGGTGCGTAGCCCACAACAATAGACAGCTTTGCGTATTTGGAATTCATCCTGACGTACAGCAGGCGCTCGTTCACAGGTTTCCACTGTAGGACGGTGTTGGCCTTGCTCTTATTGATGATGACAGCAACTCCTTCTCGGTGTTCGTTGTCTGTTCTTCCAGACCAGATGATGACTTCTCCGGAGCTCAACCTCTGTTTGCCAGCACCAGTCCATCTTGCTTCTGTTACTCCCATGAGGGTTAGTTTGTAGCGGTTTAGTTCACTTACTGCTTGCGCCAGCTTTCCAGTCTGGTAGAGCGTTCGAACATTCCAGCATCCAATTCTGATCCATCGTTTTGGCGTCAGGAGTTCCGCTATCGGGGTGGAGACGTCCTCGCGGCTTTGGTCCCCATCCGTCATAAGTCCAGTTTCCTGGTCTGCTTCGCTCCCAGCGCCGGTTGTCGCTTTTTCCCTTGTTGTCGTTTCCGTAGCAAGTTTCTTTTTACAGGGTGGAGTCGCTAGCCCCACGCCTAACCCTCCTCCTTTATCCTGACTTGGGACAGGCAGTTAAGCCACCAAAGGGGCCTCCCTGGTGGAGTTCCTGAACTATATATTTCGGACTCAATTAGTTCTTGACGTACGCAAAAGGTTGGATTGCTTCCCTTAGACCTATACAGCAAGCATCGCTGTGCAACATACGTCATTAGATTACATATTATTAAAAATAATGCCCAGAAGCCCTACCAAACTGAATTACTGGAGACTGTATCTCCTCCCAAACAACGAACTACTTCCTTAACAATACCTGCCTTCATCCAGGATGCCCTTACGGTATTCAATGTTCACCCTCAAAGTCTTTGTATTATACCGACTCCAATTCGTCCACCTTGGACCCTCAAGTCGGGATCTATAAACATAAAAATACAAGATATCAGTATATAAAAAAAAATTTAAAAAGACAATATTCATCTACAAAAAGCCACGGCCCTGAACACATAGAGGAAATGTACCCTGGGGCCATAACAGCCTATACCGACGGTTCACTCATAAATGATAAGTATGTGGGCGGAGGATTCCACATCCCCACCTTAACAAACCGTGTCATTTAGCCTAAACGAGGACTACTGCATCTGCACGGCCGAGCTGTTCGCCATCTCTTTCGCACTTCAACACCTACTAGCCCTGGCGTTGCCAGATGCACCAAGTCCTCGTCTGCTCAGACTCACAGACTGCACTACAATTAATCTCCTCGAGTGTACCCAATCTTAGACCAGAAGTCGTCCAAGAAATAAAGTATACAATACATCAACTCCTTGTCCGCGGGATACAGCTCTCCAGTGGGTCCCAACACATGTAGGGATCCCTGGAAACGACCTCGCGGACAAGGCTGCTAAAGCTGGAGCACTTAAAATCCGTCTCTCCCCCTCCCCAACAGAACTGCAAATAAAATAAGAAAATTCATTAAAGACAGCCTAACAAGCAGATATAGTGAACTAGGAAAAAACAATTCCTATATTCAATTCCCAAAATCATCCACTAGGCAAAACATCTTTTATATAGTTATTTAGCTCATTCTACCCCAGACACACCACAGCAAGATATCGATCAACCATGATAGTTCAAGGGTGATGCCAGAATAGCTTGGCGCCTATGGGAGCCAAGCTATTCTGGCATCACCCTTGAACTATGATGGTCAATGCAGTCTTCAGAGGACAACGGCAACATTTGGGGATTTCGGTGTTGGGGTAGAATGAGTTAATTATTCATAGAATATACACCGACAGCTGGAAGGTGAAGTACTCCCGCCTCTGATATGCATAATGTGGCGAGGACTTCACCCCCGAGCATGCAATCCTCATCTGCCAGCATTTTCTGCTGGACTGCACCGACATTAGAAGTAAACACCCCAATGTAACATCAATATCTGAATTATTATTTAAACCCGACTTAGACACACTATTAAAAATCATCGCGGTCACGCGGGGCGGGCGACTGACGGCGCTGCTCTAGGTCAGCGCTTCCGGCCCCTCTCCTCGCAACGGCCATCTTTTTTCTCTACATTCCTAAGTTCCAGTATGCCGGCCAATCGGCCCGGGCGACGCATGCTACCAAAAATATAGTCATGAAAGAAAAAAAAAGCTGCTGCGTACTTACCCGGTAACCCAATGCTACATACTGGCTGCCGCGCGCCTCTCTAGCGAGCCGCGTGGCACAACCAAAACTTAACCTTCGGCGATCAATACCCCAATTTAGACCATACGTTCTTAACCATTACCCTTCTAATTACAGTCACTGACAACATAGAGCGTGCATATAGTAAATTTCTAACCTATATTTAATTTGTACATATAGGTCCTTTTAACTTTCTTTTAAAAATATATATTACCAAATAAACGATTCTCTTCTCTTTTTTTAAATATTAATAAAAAGGACCGTTGTTGATCAGGCCTCGGAATTCCTGCATAAACGATATCACGACGGCCACGCGGCCTTTGCGCTGCCGGCCTTATTTAGCTCATCTCTTTCCCCCTCTTGCTCCCACATCTCCCCCCCCCCCCCCCACGTTACCCCACCCCCATTATTATTATTATTATTATTATTATTATTATTATTATTCATCCATCCCCAACTAAGTAAAACTAGCTAGTCTCCCACAAACAGTTTTTTTTGCTTTTTTTCAGTCTCCACCCCCTTCTCCATCCCTCTTCTTATCGTAAATAAATTAAATTCGATTAACCCCTCATCAATTCCAAATTCCCAAAAAATGTAGAAGGTTAAGGCAAATCTTAAGACGCTTATACTGTCGCAGGTCCAACATAGTCTAAACGACCTGTCTGTAGGCTGTAAGACCAGCACAAACCAAGGGGAATCACTCAGCGCTAGGCGAGACCTGATGCATCCTTTTTAGGGATGTAGATGATCGTCTTGTTCTATACCTGCGTATTTCTCTGTGGGCTGGCGAATGGGTGCCTGATAGGCGGGGGCAGGGGATCTAACTGTTTGTCTGTCAAGCGCTGATTGATTCCCCTTGGTTTGTGTACAATTCTGCCAGCGCTAGCCTCACCTATCTGGTTTGTAAGATCAGCAGACACAGTGTGCGACTCGCACAGCTGATCACAAACAGTGAGGCAGCAGGTCAGACCCGGATATCAACTAAATGAAAAAGATATAAGGAACAGAAGAAAAAAAATAGGGAAAGAAAAAGAGCGGAAAAATAATACAGGGAGAGTGAGAGAAAACAAAGAAGAAAGGAATGCATAATTGTACCCTAGTATCCAGTCTGGCCTAATGAAATAAAGATCATAAAACTATTCTAATCATTTTCGAGTACCCTGGCTTCGAGTAAGGTTTCTTTTTTCTTTTTTTTTTTTTTTTTTATAAACTAAATATCTTAAATAATATAGAAATATCTTCTGATAATCCCTGCTACTAACTGTTAGTCGTCCCCAAGCATGCTTCTAACCCGGAGATGACAATAATGTGTATAATCTATTTGATTTTATTTTTAAAAACTCAGTATATATTGGTCCTTCTTAACTCATTCTACCCCAGACACACCACAGCAAGATAAGGATCGACCATGATAGTTCAAGGGTGATGCCAGAATAGCTTGGCGCCTACGGGCGCCAAGCTATTCTGGCATCACCCTTGAACTATCATGGTCGATATGTGTCCTGCACTGCAACGCAGTCTTCAGAGGACAACGGCAAAGTTTAAGGATTTCGGTGTTGGGGTAGAATGAGTTAAAAGTATTTTTAACCAGGATATTATAAATAAATAAGTCAGCCTTTCTTTTTCTTTTCTTTTTTTTCTTTTTTTTTTTTTTCTTTCTTTTTTTTTCTTTTTTTTTTATAACTAAATATCTTAAATAATATAGAAATATCTTTTGATAATCCCTGCTCCTAACTGTTAGTCGTCCTCAAGCATGCTTCTAATCCGGAGATGACAATAATGTATATAATCTATTTGATTTTATTTTTAAAAAACTCAGTATATATTGGTCCTTCTTAAAAGTATTTTTAACCAGGATATTATAAATAATAAAACAAACTCCAGTTTCTTCCTTAACACTGTATATAGACTATTTTTTAACGAAAGAAACCGTTGTTGGTTGCCATGGTTACGGGACGTGCTTGGTGCCCCCGAGCCCACCTGCATAGCCGACCGTCGCGCGGCCTTTGCGCTGCCGGCCCTCCACAGCTCACTCGGCCCCATCCCCCCCCCCCCTTTCCCCCCTCTCCCCCCCCCCCCTCCTCTCCCCCTTCTCCCCTACCTCCCATCTTCCCCCCTTCCCCCCTCCCCCCCCTTCCCTCTTCCTTTTATTTTCTCCTCACGATGCTAAACCAGATAGTCCCCGATACTGTTTCTAGTCGTGGGGACGGTAAGCCGGATCTAGTCAGTCAGATTGCATAAGAGGATATACAGCAATTTTCATCAGATCAAAACAAGCCACAGGTTTATAGGATGATTTGGACACTGAATCAATTACATTTGCATGGCGGTGGTTTGCAGATATTAAATACAATGTAGGTAAGTAAATCAATATATATATATATATATATATATATATATATATATATATATATATATATATATATATATATATATATATATATATATATATATATATATATATATATATATATATATATATATATATATATATATATATATAATGTAATAATTATGATATAATAAGACGCTCAACAATACTTACACTTCCACAAGAACACACCAATATACATCTACTTCTTAATGGAAGTAAAACCCTGCCATCCACAGTGAATAACAATATATTTTCAGCTGTACACAAATTTATAAGTGCAGTAAAAAGATTTCATTGATTTATAATTAGGACTGCAGGAAATAAAGGAAATAAAGAAAATAAAAAGACCAGTTCAGGCAACTCTCTCTCTCTCTCTCTCTCTCTCTCTCTCTCTCTCTCTCTCTCTCTCTCTCTCTCTCTCTCTCTCTCTCTCTCTCTCTCTCTCTCTCTCTCTCTCTCTCTCTCTCTCGTTCTGGTGGAAGTGGAAGTATTGTTGAGCGTCTTATTATATCATAATTATTACACTGGAGTAAGAAATGGGCGGCAAACAATGGGCGATACTCTGTTGACATCTACAGTTTCGGTCTGTTTCTATTACATATAGTTTCAAGGAGGGGAAAAAAATAGTTATTTGAAATATAATAATCACAAAAGTCTACCTACATTTCCTTTACCTTTTCTACGAATAAACGTTGCTGCAGGTCGATCCCTCTATTTATTTGTACGTTTTGGCAAAAAATAAACATTGTCATTACGAATCGCTCTGTATCCCTTTGTCACTATTTGCAGGCAATACGCTCTGCAGGCATCCTGTTTGTGTGGTTATCTCTTGTAGAAAGTTAATCTGTAATTAATTATTAGGGCACTTTAACGTTGCGATTCTCGTAAATTTCTAAGTGTGTATTCTGAATAATGTTCTCTGTCGGTTGACGTTGAAACTCCTTCTGTTGTAATTAGTTTCGGCTCGTCAAATTAACGCATTCAGCCCGTATTTCCCAAATTTTAGAGGCGTCATCTAATGATTATGCACCAGTTGCAGGAGATGGATCGAGCATGATAATTCAAGGGCAGTGCCAGATTAGCTTCCTCGCGCTGGGACCATATGGCGTTGAGGCGCGTCCCCTGGGTGGTGGATAGGGGGTCCCTCGTGAGAGGTGTGCACCGAATGAAATAAGGTGCCGTGAACCAACATGGTCTAAGGGAAGGTGACCCCGACAGAAAACCCCTGGTCCTCCTAGTAAGGGGGTTGGGCGTGGGGGTAGCTTCCCCACCCTGCAAAAAAGGAAGAAAAAAAAAGAAATAGCTACAAAAACGCCGACGAAAAGACTAACAGTAATTCCTTTCCTGGAGGAGGAAGGTTCTTCTACCAGAAGACTTATGACGTCCTGTGGTGAAAGCCGGAAGTCTTCGGAAGCCACAGGACCGAGCCGCCTCTCTCTATCCAGGGATACAACCATGGGCACATGGAACGTCAAGACCATGTACCAGAGCGGCAAGGCCGCCCAGATAGCAGCGGAAATACAAAAGTACAACCTTTCCCTGCTAGGTATCAGTGAAGCCAGATGGACACAGTCTGGCCAGAAAAGGCTGTTAAGTGGGGAGATGATTCTGTATTCAGGTCATGAAGAGGAGAATGCCCCCCATACAGAAGGTGTAGCATTCATGCTGTCACCAGTGGCACAGAGAGCGCTGATGGGCTGGGAACCTCTTGGGCCAAGAATTATCACAGCAGCCTTTAGAACCAAGAAAAAGCTCAAGCTGAACGTCATCCGGTGTTATGCGCCAACTAATGACAGTGACGAGGATGAGAAACAAGAGTTCTACGACCGACTCCAGAGTGCCTTGGACAAATGTGCGGAGCGAGACATCACCATCGTCATGGGCGATTTTAATGCCAAAATAGGGGAGGACAACACCGGATACGAAGAGGTGATGGGGAGACAGGGACTAGGCTCGGAGATGAGTGAGAACGGGGAGAGGTTTGTAGACTTTTGTGCTCTAAACCGACTTGTCATTGGAGGCAGCATCTTCCCACACAGAAGAATACACAAAGCAACTTGGGTCTCACCTGACCATACAACAGAGAACCAAATAGACCATATCTGCATTAGCAAGAAATTTAGAAGATCCCTTCAAGATGTTCGAGTGAGGAGGGGAGCAGATGTCGCCTCCGACCACCATATGCTTACCTTAAGAATGAAGCTCAAGCTAAAGAAAGGCCGCACAGAGACAACAAGAAGACAGCGCTATAATGTAGGCCTCCTGAGAGAAACTGGAGTTAGAGAAGAGTTCAAACTGGTGCTGTCCAACCGGTTTCAAGCGCTACAGGAGCTAGTAAATGAAGAGGAGGCGGTCACCACAGAGCAGCAGTGGAAGGCAGTTAGAGAGGCGCTGAACTCAACCTGCAAAGACACTGTAGGGTTCAGGAAACACCATCACAAGGACTGGCTGTCGGCACAGACCTTGAAGAAGATAGAAGTGAGGAAGCAGAAGAAAGCAGCTGTCAACAACAGTCGCACGAGAGCAGCCAAAGTAAGGGCACAGGGGGAATACTCGGAAGCCAACCGCGAGGTGAAGAGTAGTATCAGGGCAGACAAGAGGGCCTACACAGACAGGCTGGCAGCAGAGGCAGAAAAGGCAGCAGGCAGCGGCAACATGAAACAGCTCTACGACATTACCAGAAGATTGTCAGGCAAGTATGGCCATACAGAAAGACCAGTAAAAGACAAAGAAGGCAATCCTATTGCAGACAGAGCAGACCAACTCAACAGATGGGCCGAGTATTTTGAAGAGTTACTGAACAGACCTAGCCCATCAGACCCCCCAGACATCCAGCCGGCAGAGACCGACCTACCCATCAGCTGTGACAGACCCAGCCGGGAAGAGATCAGAAGAGCAGTGGCATTCTTGAAGAACGGCAAAGCAGCAGGCCCAGATGGCATCCCAGCGGAGTCTCTGAAAGCAGACCTAGAGACAACAGTGGAGATGCTGTACCCACTGTTTGGAAAGATCTGGGAAGAGGAGGTGATGCCAGCTGACTGGAAGGAGGGGTACCTAATCAAGATTCCCAAGAAAGGCGACTTCAGCAAGTGTTCCAACTACAGACGAATGACCTTGCTGTCAGTACCAGGAAAGGTCTTCAACAGGATCATCCTGGAGAGAATGAAGAGCTCCGTTGACCCCGAGC